>CM064901.1:34584953-34730214 GCA_030347415.2 Decapterus maruadsi | reverse complement strand
AACTCTGCACTAATGTTGATGATATGCAGAAATGTTTCACTGGACATCTTAGTTAAAGGACAATTCCGGGCAAATTCAACTTGGGGGTGTATATTCCTATCATTTTTGGTCTAAAAGAAGGAATGTGAAGATTTTTAGTTTAATCTCTCCTGTTTTGCGGTACCTGTGTCTGTCCCCAGATCGCTACGGCAGCCATGAATGGGAGTGGATGCAAGTTCCGCTGGTTAGCCTGTTTACATCCCTCAAATCCGCAATTTTTTTCCACAGATAGCGTCAGATGGCTACTCAAACATGAACCGAGAAGTTTATTTACTTCAAGCAAGCCGACATGTTTGTAAAACTAGATCTAAATTCAAAGTCTCGCGCAAGACCCTGCTGCAGTGCTCGGTGCATTCAGGTGCAGTAGGAGCTACCGTTTGTGTCATAAAGACAGGAATATCGACTCTTTACTTGCTTCAAATGTACATTTTTTTCAACAGAAAGCGCCAGGTGGCGACTCAAACATGCGCAGATAAGTTTTTTTTACTTGAAGCAAGTCAAGAGTTGATATTTCTGTGTTTATGACACAAACGGTAGCTTTCTGACTGCCCCTGAATGCACCGAGCACGGAGACTGGGTCTCGCGCGAGACTCGGGGAGACTCTGAATTAGATCGAGTTTTACAAGCATGTCGGCTGCTTGAAGTAAATAAATTTCTCGGTACATGTTTGAGTCGCCATCTGACGCTGTCTGTGGGAAAAAAAATGCGGATTTGAGGGATGTAAACAGCCTAACTACCGGAACTTGCATCCACTCCCATTCAATGCTGCTGGAGCGATGCGGGGACAGACGCAGCTACCGCAAAACAGGAGCGATTAAACTGAAAATCTTCACATTCCTTCTTTTAGACCTAAAATGATAGTAACATACACCCCCAAGTTGAATTTGCCCGGAATTGTCCTTTTTAGCATAAGTAAGCGATCCAGTCGTTTAGGCCAATTCTGCGTTCCAGGCAGGCTTTTGAAACTGTAAATTACGGCTTCAAGTCATGACTTAGTAGCGTTCCAGGCAACCCGTAACTTGTGTTTTTCCGACCTGTTGCCTGTGAAAGTCACTATAACGGCCTCTCGTAAGTTCTGACCCGTGAACTCGTACCAGATCGAACTGGTACGACTTCACAGGTCGGAAAAACACAAGTTACCCCAGACAGCAAAAAGATCCGTATTGGATACGGCCACTTCCGCCCCACCTCCGTTTACCAGTCAGACCCGTTGAACGCATCCGCAACGTATCTGTCAGATTGATCGTCCCTGATTGGTCTGCTGCAGACTCGGTGCCCGTCTGCAAAACGGACGCGCGCTTCATAGCTGCATCTCGGCACTGGCGTCGCCACCATGGCAGGATCGGCAGGATACAGCAAGTTTTTGTCCAGCTTTTCGGTAAGTACATATTGAAACGTTACAGTTTTATGATACTATTGATTTAAAGTAATTAGGATTTGGTTAAACGTGAGTTTAGTGTGTTTGAGCCAGGTTATTTTTTTTTGTGTGTCAAGTAATTGCTAACATGGGGTTTGCATAACGTTTAGCATCTGCACTCGGTAGAAACTATCCATGGCGGTTGTAGCACAGCATAAACTATGTGTGACTTCCACATTTATTATCTTAGAGAACTAATATTGTTCAGGGTAACGTTAGCTTAGCGTTAGCTTCTCGTTAGCATAGTGGCAGCATAATGTTAGTATCAGAGTTCGCCGCCCCTGAAAACCTTCTGCATACATGTAAGTAAATGAGTCTAAAATTACTGTGTCTTAGTCCGTGTTCAACATTAAAGGACATGCTCTCTCCATTTTGTTTGCGATTTGAACCGTGAATTATAGAGTCTGCCAGTAAACCGGAAGTCTGTTAGCATTTTTAGCACTCCTGGTTCCCTCCTAAAAGTCAATAACGTTACATTTTTTGAATTGGAGTTTGGTTAAATACTTCAAATCAGGTCAGTGGTTAACAAAAGCTTGTGTGGCTATGTTTCACGTTTTATTCGATATAAATCATTTACTTGAGTGTTCTAATGGATGCTATTATTATTTGAAATATAACGGTCAAAATCATTTGAAGGCTTAGTGACGCTGACGTCATGCGACCGAGTCGCATTGACTTTCAGAGAAGTCAATGCGACCGTTAGAGTAGTCTGTTAAACACTCAACATTAGCTTTTCACTTATGCCGTCCACATTTTAGCTTCAAACACGGTATAAAAAGGTGTTTATGTGAAAATTATATTGCGGAACAAAACATGTAAGTATCATAAACTTGTGTTTTAGTTGCAGATCTTATTTTCTGACACAATCCAAAATGCAATGCAAAAATCCAAGGGGACCCAGCAGTTGCACGTTTTGACATCAGCCCTGACACACTCTATTTTCATGCTTCTTTAATCTTCCAAGAGCTTTTGTTCAAATGTGGATCACATCTGTCCTAGATCCGGACCACGTCCGTCCCTGATCCGTGCGGATCCGGTTCGGGTCCGGTCACGGCATGGATCCTGTAAAACGGATCCATGCCGTATCCGGGCCAGGGTGCAAATATTGTCTGGAACGGATCCGTTTTCAGGATTAGTACCGGATTTTGGACTAAATCCGGCGCGGATCCGGCCCAGATAAATTTGCTATCTGGGACGGGTTGCCTTGAACGCACCATGAGTTAGCAGCCCCCGCCCTCGTCATGAATCTATTGGTCCTCGTCCCTACGTCACCACATTCACGCGCATCCCTTGGCTGCACATACAGCCCTTCATGCCGTTCTCTCTCCTCATTGGATAACGCTTGTATCCCACAAGGAAAGTTTTCTCCTGGTTTACAGCAGAGCAGAGTGACGGAGAGACCAAACACTCTATGGAAGTGATTGCTGACGGAAAATAGGACTACTTAGGACTTATATTAACAAAAAACATTCCGCTGACTTATGCTTTAACACCGTTATGCTCCTTTTCTGTTGTGTGCCACAACAATAATTGTTTTCAATATTTTTGAATATTTTGACTATCAAAATAAATTCCACACACCTGGGCCATCCTCATGTCTCATTGTCTTCCTTTATGTTAGGCCTCTATTGTTGGTGGTTATGTCAATGTAAGGACATGGTAACAATAACTATGGCTTTGGACTAATTATTTTTCAGGAGTAGATTGTGAGAATAAGTTGACTGGTCTGCAGCGTGAAGAACATGGATGGCTGCTGTATGCAGCGTGTGTATCAGCGCTGTACACAGACACACACGCACACAGGGCGCAGCGTCAGAGCAGTGAAGTGAAAACAACCTGCAGATCACCTGAGCTGACGTGAGCTGTGAATCAGAGCAATAAAACTTAAAGAGTAAAAAACGCTAAATATTCATCAAGATCCATAGATAGAGATCCTTTTTTGTAAATATAGGGCCTAAACTGGCAAGTGAAATAAAACCTCCACGTGGGGGAGGCATTGAAAAATATTTCAGTGAAAGAAACCCAGCCACAATTTTTCTGCGAAATACAGATGAAAATGAAATAATAGACATTGTGCGTAATTTTAAGAACAAAACCTCATTAGATTGTAATGGAATTGACATGAACTTAATTAAGCAAGTGATAGATACTATTGTGGACCCCTTAATATATATATGTAATCTTTCATTTAAATCAGGCTGCTTTCCTGAAAAAATGAAAGTGGCCAAAGTAATTCCACTGCACAAATCTGGAGAAAAAAACGTATACACAAATTATAGGCCAGTATCGTTGCTTCCACAATTCTCTAAAATATTGGAGAAACTTTTTGTTGTTAGACTGGACAGTTTCGTTGATAAACACTGGTTACTCATGGAAAGTCAGTATGGCTTTAGAACAAGTAGATCAACAGCAATGGCGTTAATGGAACTGGTTGAGGGATTAACAAGTGCAATAGATGACAAGAAGTATACCGTGGGTGTTTTTATAGATCTAAAGAAAGCTTTCGATACTATTGACCATGTACTTTTATTACAGAAACTGGAGAGATACGGGGTTAGGGGGGTAGGGTTAAATTGGGTAAAAAGCTATATTGAAAAGAGACAGCAATTTGTTCAGATGGGAGCCACGAAGTCTACTCTTGCAGATATTGTATGTGGGGTACCGCAAGGTTCAATAATTGGACCAAAATTATTCATCTTATATATCAACGATATTTGTAATGTTTCTGATCTATTCAATTGTGTTGTTTTCGCCGATGATACAAATGTTTTCTGTGCTGGAAAGAACCTCAATCAACTATTAAAGGATGTTTCTTGAGCTAGAAAAGCTCAAGTTGTGGTTTGATTATAATAAATTATCTCTAAATATTAATAAAACTAAATATATGATTTTTGGGAAAAGGGATAAACATCTAGATATTCAGATGGAAGTAGAAATTGGCCAAGTTAAGCTCGAAAGAGTATATGAGAACACATTCTTAGGTGTTGTCATTGACCACAACTTGTGCTGGAAGCCTCACATTAAATATGTCAGGTCCAAGCTTTCGCGCACAATAGGTATTTTATGTAAGACAAGATATATGCTTAACTACAAATCGTTACATTCACTATATTGTACTCTTGTTCTTCCTTATCTAACCTATTGTGCTGAAGTTTGGGGAAATACATATAAAAGCTCCTTACACACAATATGTATCATGCAGAAACGTGCAATAAGAATAGTGCATAATGAAGGGTACTATGAACACACAAATGTATTGTTTTTGAAATCAAGAGCCTTGAAATTCAAGGATCTAGTGGATTGTAAAACTGCACAAATTTTGTTCAAAGCAAAGCACAATCTACTTCCAGGAAAAATTCAAAAAATGTTTGGTGAAAGAGAGGGTGGGTACAACCTAAGAGGGAGAGGGAAGTTAAAGCAGCCTTTTGCTAGTACCACATTGAAGAGTATGTGCATATCTGTCTGTGGAGTGAAATTACCCTGAGAATTTTTTCCCTGTTAAAGGGTTTTCTTGGAGTTTTTCCTCAGTCGATGCGAGAAGGATAGGATGTTGTTAAAGAGACAAACTGTTTGTGAAAAATATTTGACTTGACTTGACTTGACTTACCAGAAGATATTAAAGAGAGTAAAAATATTGCCCAGTTTAAAATAATGTTTAGAAATAGTCTTCTTGAAAAATATAAACTTCAGGTTTAGGTGTAAATAGTGTTCTTGAAAAATATAAACTTTTCAGGGAAATGATTAACTTATGTTTGTAACAAACTATTAATTATTTGTAGGTATTTGTAGGTATACCTAGGTATTCTCAATCTGTTTTGTTTTGAGTTGAAGGTTTGTGTATGGTTGAAGGATTATCTGTGGGGTACGTACTGTGTGGATGTATATAGTATAATAGGTATGTAGCCTAGGCATCGGATTGCTTTGGTTAAGTGAGATAGAGGGTGCGGCAGCTATAAGCTTTGCTTCAGCCGCAACCCTTTTTGATCAGCTATGTGTTAATACTTTGAATCCTTTTTTTCTGTGTTTTGTATAAATTGGATGTGCTGTGATCAAAATAAACATTCATTCTATTTTATCATGGTGACAGATAAATTGCAGCTTCTGCCAGGGGCGGAGTGGGACACAAAAATCCACCGGGACAATTCTGACTGCACCGGCCCACCAGCGGCCCACACAGTGTGCGAAATACCCATCAACATTGTGTAGATTTGCACATAAAAGCTCTCGGTATAAAACCAAACACATCTACAGCGCTACAGCAACCACGGGAGGAGGAGGCCCTTCACAGCCTCAGCTGTAGAGGAGCATGGTTGGATCAACACATAAAGTTATATAGGCAGGTTATATTGTTACAGAAGCACCAGTCGACTGTCAGTGTCACAGCTGCGCTATTGCGCAGGATGAAGTGCGCGCCCACGGAGCGCGTAGCAACACAAATCAATTTTTTTCCAGTTTTCTATCAGATTATCATCATTAGATGGAGCCTTGCCGTGTTTGTGCTTGTCCGATCCCTAAACCGTCTCTCCCTTCAAATATTTCCAATTGAGACCCCATGTGTTTATAGTGTGGAGCAGTGCGTATCTGAATGCTGCGGAGAAGCTCTGTGACACTAGGCTACTGTGTAGGCTGACAACCAGTGAGTGCTCGCGGCAGCGCCGCTGCTCATTGGAAACCCCCCCCAAACACCCCCGTATTTCGCACACTGGGCCCACAACAGGCCCACAAATCCGATTCCTTTTCGACTGTAAGAATATCCGCTACTTCAACATTGCCCGTTTTCTCTCTGTCTGACAGCCGCTCATTCATCCCCATACGTTCATTGGATATATGCGGAGCGATTATTGGCGCGATACGCAGTTCCCATTTCCCATGAGGCTTTGCTCCGACCATTCTACATTAATTTATGAACAAAAAACAAATTAAACCGGTGGCAATTTTATATTTGTGGTCATGAAAGTTATGTAACGTCTGAACAAAAATAATAAAATAATTAGATCAAGATAGAAAGCTAAACAAAAATCAGTAGGCTGGATTAATGGGAGCGAGTCTGACACTCTAGCAACCATGAGTGAGATGTAGACAGACAACAAGTGTTATATATAGTGGTAAGACCCTGCTTCAACAGTAAATGGAGCTTTCGGAGATTTTCACAGGAACGTACTAGATTTGTAAGAGTTTTAACTCAATGGGCCTGTCATGAATATCACACGGCTGCGCAGGGCAGTCTGTCGGCCGGTTCGTTTGATCTTATTGGCTGCCGGCCGACCGGGAAATCTCCCGGTCGTCCCGATGGCCACTCCGCCCCTGGCTTCTGCAGGTTAACTGTTGACTTGCCCTGGAGGGTTTAAAGGAGGTCTTCTTCTCTGCTGTCAATTTTTTTTATTATGTTGCTGGTGTTACCCCTAATTAAAAATACAAACAAAAAAAGAAAACGGTTGAATCTTTTAACATCATTATTTTTTACACTAAACTATATGTTGTAGATTTGAAAATTCAATAAAAATATTTGAATATATATAAACTAGTATCGATAAGAGTATCGATAGGTATCGGTATCGATAAGGAGTATCATTATGGGTATCGGTATCGATAAAATCCTAACGATATACATCCCTGTTACAACCAAAAACGTAATAACAGCCAATAACGTAATAACTGCCAATAATGTAATAATTTTGGCCATTTCAAATGTAATAAATCCAATAGTGTAATAATGTGCCAATAATGTAATAAAACTTTTGAGCCAATAACGTAATAACTTTTTGCCGATAATGTAATAAGGCATTACATTATCAGCACCAGTTATTACATTTTGAAAGGTTTTTTTTAATACCAGGCCAATAATGTAATAACCAGCCAATAATGTAATGCCTTATTACATTATCGGCAAAAAGTTATTACGTTATTGGCTCAAAAGTTTTATTACATTATTGGCACATTATTACACTATTGGCTTTATTACATTTGAAATGGCCAAAATTATTACGTTATTGGCAGTTATTACGTTATTGGCCGTTATTACGTTTTTGGTTGTAACAATCCCTAATCCCAGATCTAAATTATTAGGCTACCTCTGCAATGCACTACTAATAATAGTAATAAAAAATGATAGCAGCAACAACAACATATCTGTATGAGTCAACTTTTACTGGTGCACTGGAAAAAAAACCTGGACCTGGCCTTCGGCTTGGAATATTTAACTTACTTTGGCCTTTGGTGAAAACTAATTGGGGAACCCTGCTCTAGACTCATAGGAGGGAGTGATGAAGAAGAAAAAGAGGTTTTTGTGTCAGCTGTGATTTTCAGGTGAACCAGGACAACTGGCTCCATTATATTTTGCTTTAGTGACACCTCAACATCTGTACAGCTGTTGTTGCTCTTGTAAACAATAACGAAATCAACATTGACAAATGACTTGATGACAAAAGAAAACATTTAGAGGTTTTTAACCAACTTTTTCTTTCCTTTCTTTTAGTGTCAGCTGTGATTTTCAGGTGAACCAGGACAACTGGCTCCATTATATTTTGCTTTAGTGACACCTCAACATCTGTACAGCTGTTGTTGCTCTTGTAAACAATAACGAAATCAACATTGACAAATGACTTGATGACAAAAGACACAACATTTAGCTACTGACACACAGTGGGCTCCAGCCTTTAACCAACTTTTTCTTTCCTTTCTTTTAGTGTGTGTGCATGCCTGCATGTAGCCTACGTGTGTGCGTGTGTGTATGTGTGCACACACACGCAGATCAGTTCGACAGGTTTTTGTAGTTTTTTACATCAGATCCAGCTTCCTCTGGTCGGCAGGCAGCGGCCTCTCTCTCTGTCTCACACACACACAGCCTCCAGCTCTGGCTGACGTGCCCCCTGGACCCACAACCACAGACAGTCTCTGTAGCTCACAACAGACACTCCCGCCACCTTTAGCTCTGTGAACGTTCCATTTAGTATGTAGTATGGAGTATGGAAGTATGCAGTATGGAAGTATGTAGTATGTAGTATGTGGTTTTGAACACAGCCAGTCTCTGTAGCTCAGACACTCCCGACCTTTATCCGCTCCTCCTCCTCCACTAGATCGTGGGATTTTCAAGCTGCTCTCTGTGATTTCTCGCAAAATCTGGCGACTTTCCAAACGCTGTTGACGACTAACGACGAGTGATCAACAGGGTTGTTGTTACTAACGTGTGTGCTTTGTATCACGGAGCTGTACAGAGCTTCAACGAGCTGCTGAGCCACCATGAGCCCCGCCGCCGCCGCCCCCCTCTCACCAGCAGCCGGCAGTGTGACGAAGCAGCCCCTGCTGCAGTCAGACGCCCGCACCGCTCCATGAGGGGGGAGAGATACGCTATATTTTCTTATACCTTTTAATCCAAATGTGTTTTTCTGCACTTTATTTTGATAGCACAAGTCTGATCTTCACAGAGGAGGAGGGCAAGACATTCAGCATGACGTTGCAATTCCAAAAACGCAAAGACGAGTTATCTCGTCCATGGCAAACTATGCTTGGATTCCCAAAGACAAGATAACTCGTCTTTGGCAGTTAAAGAGCTCAATTGGGTGCACCCTTCCAAGGAAGAAAAAGATAAAGACTGTCTTTTTGAGTCTTTCTGAATCTTTCTCAGTCCTACTACTCCGACAGGACGACGGATGATGAAGAGAGCGTCCTCTTCAGCTCAAATCCAGATGTTCACACAGTTAGCTCATCATCTCCCATCTGGGGAGAGAATCCAGAATCCAGGGTCTCCAAAAAAATCCAGCCTGTATAGCACAACAGGGCTTAGTTAAATCTATTCACTTCCTTTTTAACTGTACAGTTTCTATTTTCCAAATCGAATCAATTTCAATGTGTAATGTAACTTTGTGGCCAAAACAACGAGTATGGTGATTGGAAACAACTTTTCTCTGTGTTCAAAACCAATGCTGAATCTCTCTATATAACAAGGGTTATCTATATATATATCTATATTTACAAGGGTAAAGCAAGTACAAAATACCAAATTATTAGGATTGACTATTGATCATAAACTGTCATAGGATAAACATAAATAATTTGGTGATAAAAATGGGATATAATTGAAGTAAAGTAATTCAAGCCTTGGTTTTAACACACATGGATTATTGCTCCGCAGTTAGTACATCTATAAAGAACAGAGCAGCGCGTGTGGTGTTATTTTGTGGTTTTAGAGCCGATGTTAGAAGAATGCATGACTGTCCCACTCCGGGTGCCCCCGGCGGGGACCATGTGTCGCATTGCCTGGGACTGGGCTCGGCCTGCCGCCGCCTTCCTGGGCTGCCTGGTCTGTTCCCGCCTCCCACCACAGTAGGAGTACATGGTATAGGGCACAATACAGGGGGTTCAACGTTCTGATTAATTAGGCTATTGCCCCCCCCCTTTGCCCCCCCCCCCCTCTCTCTCCTCTCCTTGTTCTTTTCTTTTTTTTTATGTTTATATATGCAGATATTTAAAGCTACAGACTCTCTCTCACACAGACATACACATTTATATACTCTTTTCTCTTTCCCCCCTCTCTCTCTTTCCTTTCTCTTACTTCTGTATCATTAGCCACTCCTAATTGTCTAATGCTGTGTCACGGCTTACCTTGTCATGTCTTTATGTTTGCTTCATGTTTGTCACTTGTATTGCCTTGTCATGTCTTTATGTTTGCTTTATGTTAGTCACTTTTATTGCACAATATATGTTTGTCACTTGTATTGCACAATAAAAAAAATAAATAAAAAAAAGAAGAATGCATGACTGTCTTGGCTTGACGCTCACTCCTCAGTGTTACACACGTGAGAGGCTGCATAGAGTTACTTAGGTGGTTGTTTTCAAATTCAAACCTTTCATATGTCATTCACTGACCACCGCTTATCCTGCACTAGGGTCACAGGTGAGCTGGAGCCTCTCACGTCATTGACGAGAGGAGGGCTTCAGTCAGTGGATTCGAACCCAGAACACAAAATCATTAAAATCAGCAGTGTTTTCCATTGCACAGCTGCCTTAACACACACCTCCCTCCTAAACTAAACTGATAATAAATATATGTATTAAAAAAATAGTTTTAGATTAGCTGATGGAATGTTAACAGACACTACATAAATAGGCTTTCAATAGTGATGGGAGTTTTGGAATTTCTATTTAATTCAGACTGAGTAAGTGGTGTGAACAACCTATCCTACAGTAGCCTATAGAAGCATGCAACTTTCCAGATCAAAAACAACAACACAACATCGTTGTTTTTACAGATAACCTGTCCAGGAGCTGTCCGTGGCTACTTGTCCAAAAGTCTCTTGAAATATCCAACAAAGACAACTATGGACTGTGGAGGTTTGAATAGCCAAAATACAAAAGTTGTCATGACGTGTGTGAGAAGGTGAGCAACCCCCTCCCCTTCTCACCGTCACCTGCGGGTGGACGCCATTGTGTGGCGTCTCCCATGAGGCAGAGAGAGAGAGAGAGAGAGAGAGACTTTGGGTGGACATTCACGCACACACACGCACTCCTTTTAGGGAATCGGGGAGGTCTGTATGATGTTTATGTTTATATTAATGATGTGTTTGTTGTGTTGAGCTTTGTAAACATGTGCGTCGTGAGCCGGGTGTCGGGAGCACGGTGCGCTGCCACTCGCTTTCACCACACCTACAACTCACCTGTAGCAGTTTCTCAACTTACAATCATCTCGGCGTGTAGTGAGGTACCCACTGCTCATCCCACTCTTCATCCCCTCACAGTTAAAGACTGGTCCGGCACATAGACTCACATACATTCACAGACACTGGCATAGATGCTCACACGCTCACCTGTTTGTCTCGCTGGCTCCACAGTGGAAGCGCGTGCCGCTGCAGGGGCGGGCTTTATTGAGCAGGGGCCCGGGTGGGCATAGCCCATGGTGCTCAGGGGTGGTTGATGTTGTATGTGTATGTTTGAATTAATAATTGTACGAAGTTGTATTATATTTGTGGGTAGTATGTGATGGGCTTAAAGCAGAAGTAGGTATTGTGAATTATATTGTATTTTGGGTAATATTGTGTGGCAGTGGGGAACCTTTATGTTGTTGGTGTTCCCCCTTTAATGGTTTGCCCCAATTAGGCTCAGCAGGCTGCTGTATTTAAGGGAGCTTCAGTCTAGTGATGGCCAAATGAAGCTTTTGTGAAGCATTGAACCACTTGAGCCAATTTTCGAAAATGGGTTAATTTCTCGAAGCTTCATTTAGAAGGACCTCTCCTGGCGAAGTGCAAGGCTGCAGTCAAAATTAGGTAGTTTAGTGGGTGGGAAGGAGGGTTTTAATTACACACTCACACAGAGTTGGTGAAATAAGTTTAGTAGATAACACTTTTGTTCTAAAGCACCTTCGCTTTGATCACCCTTAGATTTAACGAATCTTTGATTTTAAAACATATTGACACATTAGTCAGTTTATATTTGACATGACCTGCACGGGATTTGAACCCAGATCCCCCGCACCGCAATGTATTGATTACTCTTCAACCTCAGCTGTACGCTCGCTGACACTTCTTCAAATCCTATAAGTATGAATGATAGAACGCTTCAATATTTTTTTTTCCATTCCTCCAAACCTACCATGGTTTAGTAATGTTCTTCAATTTCTGATAGGCTAACGGCCTGAGGCTACACTTTACAACCAAATCTCTGTCGCCTCAGTTTCTATGTGCTTTGAAGGCTCAGCTCAGCTCCCACAGAGAGCCGAGACAACCGAAACATCAGCGGTGCTTCATGAATGACTGAATCAGTGAAGTGGTTCATACGTCACTAGTCACGTAATCTTTCCCAACCGAAACACCGGAACTTGACTCAAAGTGTGGCTAATGCATGGATGTATTATATTATCGGGCTAACGTTGGAACTGCACTGGGGCGACGTTGTCCTCATGTATGTTGCTTAGGGTAGTGGGGAGAGACGCTGCTTTGAATTTAGAAGTCTGGGGTTCAATTCCCACTTCAAACTTCTAACTTCAGAATCAGGGACTAACGTAAGAGAGAGAGAGAGAAAAACCTAGGTTGCTTGCAGCAAAGGCTACAATTCTAACCACTGCACTACCACATGTAGTGATTTCAGGAAACATTCAGAGTTAGGCCTATTAATTTTCTAACCTTTCGTGATGGTAGAACTCCTTTCAAATTATTGATCTGGGCAAGGTTGGGGGTTATTGATCATTCATGGTTAGGCCTATGTAAGGAGAGTGTGCTTAGACAGTGCATATGTTGTGCTTAGACAGTGCAGATGTTGTGCTTAGACAGTGCAGATGTTGTGCTTAGTGCAGATGTGCTTAGACAGTGCATATGTTGTGCTTAGACAGTGCAGATGTTGTGCTTAGACAGTGCATATGTTGTGCTTAGTGCAGATGTGCTTAGACAGTGCAGATGTTGTGCTTAGACAGTGCAGATGTTGTGCTTAGACAGTGCAGATGTTGTGCTTAGTGCAGATGTTGTGCTTAGACAGTGCATATGTTGTGCTTAGACAGTGCAGATGTTGTGCTTAGACAGTGCAGATGTTGTGCTTAGACAGTGCACATGTTGTGCTTAGACAGTGCAGATGTTGTGCTTAGACAGTGCAGATGTTGTGCTTAGACAGTGCAGATGTTGTGCTTAGACAGTGCACATGTTGTGCTTAGACAGTGCAGATGTTATGCTTAGACAGTGCAGATGTTGTGCTTAGACAGTGCACATGTTGTGCTTAGACAGTGCAGATGTTGTGCTTAGTGCAGATGTTGTGCTTAGACAGTGCATATGTTGTGCTTAGACGGTGCAGATGTTATGCTTATACAGTGCAGATGTTGTGCTTAGACAGAACAGATGTTGTGCTTAGACAGTGCATATGTTGTGCTTAGACAGTGCAGATGTTGTGCTTAGACGGTGCAGATGTTATGCTTAGACAGTGCATATGTTGTGCTTAGACCAGTGGTTCTCAAACTTTTTTCGTCATTCCCCACTTTGAACAAGTGGGGATTTTCAAGCCCCACTTCCCCCCGTTGCCCCAACAAAGATCTTGACAAATTACTTCAAATTATTTAAAATTTATTGAAATTACTAGCACCAAGTATATCAGTCATATTTGATACTGAATCAAAATCAAAAACAACAAATAACACGTTCAAAAAGAGAAAATAAAATGCAGTTGTGCCATCATAACTTCATTTGCAATCTGTGCAAAAAGCAAGAGAACTTTCCGTGCATTAGTGGCTGCAGTGTGCCTGTTTTGCACTGCACAAAGTTAAAAAAGAGAAAATGTTTGTGCCACCATAACTAATTTGCAATCTGTGCAAAAAACAAAAACATAAACAAGGTGCTCTGGCACAACTCAAGTGAACTTTCCCTGCATTAGTGGCTGCAGTGTGCCTGTTTTGCACTGCACATCCTTTCAAAACGGGGTTGCAGGCTGGAAACTGCCACTCTCAAGTCATGCCCAATGTTGAGCTGAGATCTGTACTTAGAGAAGCAACAGCTGAAAAGCCTATCTCAAGAGATATGATGTGGCTTTGATGTCGGAATCATTCCCCACTTTGAACAAGTGGGGTAACTTTTGGATACATTTGTGACACGGACCACAAAAGAGCCAGCGCCACCATCACACACACAAGACCAGACAGAGGGGCCAAGTCAACAAAAATCCAACCAAAAAGAAAATATGACAAATTATTGGTCTTTTACAGTGGTCGGTGCAATTATTTAAAGAACACACCGTGTTCTGTGACCCTTGTCTGGTCTTGTGTGTGTGAAATTACTATTTTGTGGTCCGTGTCACAAATTTATCCATGTTTCTCAGTTACCGGCTATTTGATGTCCCGAATCAAAATCAAAAACAACAAATAACAACGTGTATGTTACTAATTTTAGGTCTAAAAGAAAATGTGAAATTTTGAGTTTAATGCAGTTTTGTAGCTGCATCTGCCCCTGCATCGCTAAGCTATGAATGGGAGTTGCAATTCCGCTAGTTTGGCTGTTTACATCCCAAAAGCAAATTTTTTCCACAGACAGTGTCAGATGGAGACTCAAACATTACCGATAAGTTTATTTACTGCAAGTGCTTGTAAAACTAGATCTTTCAAAGTCTCCCCGAGTCTGCCCAGTCAAAGTGCTCGGTATTCGGGGAAGTCAGAAAAATAAACACAGAAATATCGACTCTTGACTTGCTTCAAGTAAAAAAACTTTTCGGCGCATGTTTGAGTCGCCATCTGATGCTGTCTGTAGAAAAAATTTACACTTCAAGCAAGTCAAGAGTTGATATTCCTGTGTTTATGACACAAGTCCTTGTTGAATGTGAGCATGGTCTTGGCGAGACTTTGAATTAGATCTAGTTTTGCATGTCGGTTGTTGAAGTAAATAAACTTATCCATGTTTGAGTCGCCATCTGACGCTGTCTGTGGAAAAAATTGCTTTGTTGTCAGCCTAACCAGCGGAACTTGCATCCACTCCCATTCATTGCTGCTGTAGTCCAGACGGAGCTGCAGGAGCGATTAAACTGAAAATCTTCACATTCCTTCTTTTAGACCTAAAATGATAGTAACATACACCCCCAAGTTGAATTTGCCCGGAATTGTCCTTTAACATTCCGACGTCAATCATTGTTTTTGCACTTTAGTTCCAGGTTAAATTTTTCTCCGGTCTCCTAATGCTTTTTAATAATTGTAGCTATTAATTATTAGGCTATTACTTTGTTTGTGTGTGTGTTTTGTTTAGAGTGAATTATCTTTATTGTCAATAGCATTTACAGTAAGATAGGCGTGAAATTGAAAATTTCCTCCCGTTTGTCGCGCCCCACCTGTCATGTCTCCGTTCCCCACCAGTGGGGCGCGCCCCACACTTTGAGAAGCACTGGCTTAGACGGTGCATATGTTGTGCTTAGACAGTGCAGATGTTGTGCTTAGACAGTGCAGATGTTGTGCTTCGACAGTGCAGATGTTGTGCTTGAAGAACTGGGCAGAGGGTGTGCTTCTGTAACATTTCACAAATTTTTATTTAAAAACAAAAGTTGTGACACATTGTGGGGGTTCAGGCTATTTCTTTTTTTGCATAGTATTTCCCCCACCTTTGAAAATGTGCGTTCGCATGGGACCGATGATGGTGGTGTGCACAGAAAGTGCTTTGCAACTTCATATAAATTTGGGTAGATTAGCTTGTGGCTGTTCCAGAACATCAATGGATCCTCCCTTCTGCCAGGGACTGGGTCTGCCAGGTAGCGGTTGACCTCCACAATTGCGCTGGCCGTGGAATTCTGAGTCTGGCTCTCCCTGGCATCATTATCCAGCAGCCGCCACAGGTCCAGTCCTAAGACAACACAAGACCCGTCAATACAAATGTAATTTCGTATCCATATTCATGATTATATAAAAAAGAAATACCTGTGGAGGCTGCTGCTGCTGGAGGATTGTGGGCTACCTGTGGAGTGGTCGGTGGCGGTGGTGGTGGCTGCTGGGCGATGTTTATTACTTTGGTGCTTTCAGATATTAGTCGCTCCTTGGTGTGCGCTGCCACTCTTTGTGAGGAAATTCAAAACGTTTTGAAACGCGGGTCTATCATTGTCGCCACTGCCAACTAGCTCTCTCTTTCCTTGTCCTGCAACCTGTCCACCCGGCACCGGGTCAGGTTTTGCCCCAGCTGTTGTGCCATTGCAGTGGACAGCTGGCGCTCCAATTGCTCCGTGGTGTGGCAGAGCACCTGGTAAAGGGGGATTATTTTGGAGGCAGACACTCTCTTTTCTTCTGACAGCTCCACGGTGGCCACTTGGAATGCTGCCAACACCTGAAATGACAGGGAATGCATTAAACTGCACTCTCCAGCGCTTTGGTGCTGCTGGTTGGTCAGTGGTGTCAGGTCAGTGTTGAGCAAGGTGATCGCTGCTGCCACTGCCTCTCGTTCTTCGTGCATCCGTTGTAGCATAGCAAATGTGCTGTTCCATCGAGTGTCCACCTCCAGCACAAGTTTTTGCTCGATGCGGCCCAGTTGCTGCTGCATCTGGCTGAGCCTCTGTTTGGCAGTGGTGCTGGTTTTAAATAAAGTGACAATCCTCCTGGTCAGCGCCCGAATTTCATCCAGGCCGGGAGTGGCTTCCATTGAGTTCCACACAACCAAGTTCAAACAATGGGCAATGCACTTGCTGTGCCTAAGGTTTAAGTGATTTGCCGTTGCAATCATATTTCTGGCTGAGTCCATAACAATGCAGCGGATTTTATGTCTTGGGCCCCAGTCATCCAGCAATGATCCCAGTTCAGCAGCAATGTGAGCAGCAGTGTGGGTCCTTGGAAAAGGCCTGGCTCCCAGCAGGACAGTGGACAGCTGATCACCATCATTTACAAAATGACATGTCACAGCCATATACTGTAGGCATCATGTGTTGATGGACGTCCACATGTCCGACGTGAGACTTAGAGTCTCAACTTTCCGGAGTGAGGCTTGGCCTTTTCCTTCTCCTCCTCATACCTCGCAGCCACCATTTTTTTCACTGCTTTCTGCGTTGGCAAAGTGTATGTGGGGTCCAGCTTGGCCACAGACTCTTTAAATCCAACGTCCTCCGCCACAAAGAACGTACGCGAGTCCTTAATAATGAAGCTCAGCAGAGCTTCATCCAGGTCTCGCTTTCTGTTGCCTGAGGAATAACAAAATAATGCATTACCTTACATGTAAAAAATACGTAGACTTACTCAAATGTATCACAATGTAATAAAACACATGGGAACTGAATCCTTTATAATGTCATGTTGTCTACCTGGGTTACTTGCAACAGATGGCTGCTGGCTGTTCTCTGGTGCCGCCGGATCAGTGTCACCATGCTTGGCCCTCAAATGCCTCAGCATGGAGGAGGTGTTGTTGCTGTATGCCAGCCTGGCATTGCACAACTTGCACTGGACCTGTGAAACAATGAAATAATCACTTTGCAAAGTTAATCCCTATTTGAATGCATTCACTCTACTGGACAATTTGTGTTATTACGTTCTCGATAGTGACATCATTGTTTCATTGCACCTTAAAGAGCTTCCCAGCGTAAATGAATTCACCTACAGTAGAAATAAAAACTAGAAAATTTCCTCTCGGGAAATTTGAACGGGCACCGGGGCTACTGTCAGTAGTACCATCTCTGTCAACATGGGAATCAAACCCACGATCTTAAGGTCAAGACAGAGCTGATCAGACACATGATCATCTTTCTGTAAGCACTGATATGGAGGAGCTGTAATCACATTAGGTTAACTGTGTGTGTGTGTGTGTGTGTGCGTGTGTGCGCGTGTGTTAATCACATGAAGGTACCTGTGTTAAGAGTGTGGGAGGAGTGCGCACAGACATGTGCATTTGTATGTTACCTGTTGCGGCGAGTGAGAGTCGTGGGCGAGCGCCCGGCCTCACTATGCGCCACACAGCTGGGTCAGTCTGATTTAGCTGGCGGTGAGTCGGCCCGCAGGTGAGGCAAATCAGCGATAATTACCTGAGCAGGGAGGCGTGGCTGGATTTGGAACATCCACTGCCAGAGAGAGGACGGGTTTTACACCAGGCAAGAGAAAGGACTCGGGGAAGCTCTGAAAGGACTGCCGGTAAAGTGATTTAATGTATCTACTTGCCGGTCATTGTTTACTATTTGTGCAAGAGATGTTAAGTGTTAAGTAATTCATGCCGTGTGGGCCGAATAACATGATTTGCATACTGTAAAAATATTTAAGTTAAAATATATTCTTTGTGTTAAAAAATAAATTATCATGTGGTGTGTTAAAACAGCTTTGGTTAATTGATCAGCTGGCAAGTCTTTGAGTTAAAATGCATCTAAAATCATGACCTGTGAATGCACTGTATAAATCATGTGTTAGAAAACCTGATAAAAAATGAGAAACGTTTAAGTTAAAACAACTGATGCAGTTAAAATAGTCAATTAGAAAACTACTGCTAAAATCAATTTTCTTTCTCCTTTCTCTGTGAATTTCTGTTAATTGTTTTTGAATATAATTCTGTCTTTTGTTTGATTTGTTGAAGGTTTTTCACCTGCGAGTTACAACTGCAACCTGAAAAAACTGAAAATAAAAAGCAGTAAACTAAAAGCAGAGTGAAGTCCTGTTTCCATGGAGCTTTGAGACCCTCCCCTTTTCAAGTGTGGGGAAGCTTGTCCTGTAAAAAAATACACTTGACAGTGAAAAACCGCCCACAGTGGAGAGACTGACATTAAAGGGGCAGTACTCCAAGAAGCAAGCTACCCAAAATGGCCGCCGCAAAGTCACTAGAGGAGTTGAAGATGGAGAGGACGACTGCGAAGAGGCTCTTCACCCGGCTGGCTAACAGTGTTAGCAGGACTCATACAGAGATGTCCGCAGATGAGCTGAAGGAAAGCTTCAAGAGACTCACGACAGAGAGCTCAAAGGTCCTGGACGCTAATGATGAAGTTGAAGCAGCTTACATTGCAGCGTGCGAGGCAGAGCTGGAGGCGGAGACAGAGGGCGTGCCTGGGATAAGCGAGCAGCAAAGGGCTGACATAGAGAAGACAGAGCGGGAGTGTGAGCAGAGGACGATGCAGGTCAAAAGCCTGGTAAAAGACGCCCTCTGGACCAAGTTTGGAGAAGCTGAACTTTCCCTGGCACTGCAAGTGGTGGAAGCCGAGTGTTTACATGTCTCCTCTATCAAGCCAAGTACGAGTGTGGAGGCGTATGAGTTCATGTTGCAGCATCTGGAGTCACTGGTCAAGACAGCGAAGGAAGCCCACCTGAAGTGGAGCCAATGGGCCCCATCTGCTGAACGGGAGGACTTTAGCTGCCGACTGAGGGAGGTGGAGATCACCCTACCAAAGTTAATCACTGGAAAAGCTGCACTGATCGAGACGAAAGGAGTCACTGGAGCAGCCTCAGCACCAATACCAACGCCAGCTATCAGGTTGAAACCCACTGCGCTCCCCAGGTTCACCGGAAACAAGCGTGATTTCTATCAGTGGAGGAGAGAATGGGACGCGTTGCAGAAACAAGGAGAGCCAACTGGCTCACAGGAGGTGAGAAAGTTCCAACTGCTGGACAGCCTGGACGACAAAGTGACCCGAGAGCTACGTCTCCCCACATATAGCACAGCTGGTGAAATATTACGTGTATTGGAGAACCGCTATGGGAACCGAGCTGCCATCGCACTGGAAATTGTGGAAGAGCTGCAGGGCATTCCGCCTGTCAGAGAGCACCAGCCCAGGAGAATAGTGGAACTTATCCAATCTGTCGAAAAGGCCCTGTACGACCTGAATGAGCTGGGAAACGTGGACGCTGTAAGAAATCCACTGGTCACAAAGTCGATCGAGGGTAAGCTCCCAGAATCGTTGAGGAAGGAGTGGCTGGTTTATGCTGCAGATGAAGGAAAAGTGGCCCAGTACCAGAACCGCTTCAACAGGCTCCTTGCATTCCTGAGGGCACAAGAGGCAATATATGAACAGCTGGATCAACTTAAAGAGGAGGAGCCCGGAAAAAAGGAGACCAGGTTTCAGCAGAGGCACGCCAGGACACGGACTGCCAAGGCCAGTAGTGAACCAGCAGCCTGCATCATCTGTGGTGACACCAAGCACAGGACAAAACTGTATTTCTGCAGGAAGTTCAAGACCAACTTAAGACCTTCAGAGAGGAGAAATGCAGTGATGCAGCTTGGAGCCTGCGGTCGGTGCCTGGAGGTCCACGGTGAGGATGGTTACTGCAAACCCTCTTTCCTGTGTCGGAACACAGAATGCAAAGACCAGCACCATTACTACCTCTGCCCTTTAGCTGAGACCAAGAACCGGCCACCCCAAAGACCACCTAAACCCGGCGCAGGGGGAGATGGAGGCAGGAGCCGGAGATACACAGAGGCCCAGGAAGAGTTCCTCTCCAAGCTGTCACCAGAACTGGCCCGGCAGTGTCGAGATGCCTTCTGCAATGCTGTGGCAAGGTCGTGCAACTCTGCAGTAAGTGAGCATGGATTACTTGTGGAGTATGGACTGCAGGAGCATCCTGTCATAATGATGCTTCTTGACATTACTGCTAATGCTGGGCAAAAGATCGGAACCCTGATTGATCTGGCCTCTGACACGAACTATATCACGCACGAAGCTGCGGATAAGCTGAACCTTCGGAGTGAAGAAGTCACCCTAGTGGTCCACGGAGTTGGTGGGATGAAAGTATCGGTGAGAACCAAGAGATACCTGTTAAAGATCCGAGTGAACACTCCCAAAGGCACCCTCAAGGCGCACCAGCTGGTGTGTTATGGACTGGACAGCATCGCCGAGATTCACAGGCACGTAACAGCGGAAAAGCTGCATAAAATCTTTCCAGATGTTCCGCTCCACGGCCTAAAGAGACCCAAAGAGGTACAGCTTCTTATAAGTCATAAGGAGGGGCAATTGGTGCCTCAAAAAGTCTGCTCTGTTGGAAATCTGGTCCTTTGGGACGGCCCACTTGGGAAGACCGTTGGGGGCACCCACCCTGACCTCTTCGAAGAAGCCACTGTGACAGCTCACACCTCCAAAACCCACTTTGCTCGCTCGATGCGAACGGCAGCTGTGAAATACAAAGAACTTACCTGCAAGACTCCCCTCATCCGGGCCGACACCGCAGCTGCCAGCAGGGAGTTCCTGAAATGGTGGAGGTGGGAGAGCATAGGAGCACTTGCTGCACTTGGGGACATAAGGAAAATGTATAACTCTGTCTGGCTGGAGAATGAGGAGGTACATCTGCACAGGTTCCTTTGGCGGGACTCTGAGGAGGACCAAATAGAGGATTATGCCATAACAAGAGTCAATATTGGAGACAAACCTGCTGGATGTATTGCTCAACTGGCCATGCGTGAGACCGCCAACTTACCCCAGTTCAGTCACCTCAAGGAGGAAAGGCGTGTGCTGCATCAAGATGCCTATGTTGACGACATCCTCACCTCACATGATGACTTGAACCAGTTGAAATCTATCACGGCCAACATTGAACGGATCTTAGCTGCGGGGGGATTTTACATGAAGCCATGGGTCTACTCCGATCAGAGTGGGAGGGCGCCCAAGCAAGAGAAGATCGTCCCCAAAACAATAGTTCTGCCAAATCAGCTCAGCGAAGACGACAACAAAGCCCTCGGCCTTGGGTACACACTCGACGATGACAAGCTCCACGTCATGGTTGGTGTGAACTTCTCAAAAAAGAAGAAAAAACTGAGGCTTGGCCAGAACCTTCTCAAAGAAGAGGTGCGTTTGGAGACTCCAAACCCACTCACCAGAAGAGAGCTGTTAAGCCAAGTCGCAGGGCTGTATGATCCTCTGGGTCTGGTGGCCCCAGCAAAGCAGAAAGGGACTATCCTCGTCCGGAGAGCCTTTCAAGAAGCCAAGGTCAAGTACTGTTCGGAAAAAGACACCTGGGACACTGCCTTGTCAGACAAGCTCCGGGAGGATGCTATCAAGCTTCTGGAGGAGTATGCTGAGCTAGGCAAGATAAGGTTCACCAGGGCCCTAACACCACTGGATCCCATCAGCAAACCTTGTGGCATCACCTTCTCTGATGGCAGTGAGCATGCTTATGGCGCTGTGTTATACCTGCGTTGGAGTTGTAGCCATGGCACAACGGTGAGGCTGGTTGAATCAAGGCCAAACTGACCCCTCTTGACCAGAGAGGAGATGCCGTGAAGGCTGAGATGTGCGGAGCCGTGTTTGCTGCCCGTCTAAAGACTTACTTTGGAAGACACTGCAGAATCCAGGTGGAAAGGTGGTATCATCTGGTTGACAGCCAAACCGTCCTAGGAGCAATACAGAGAGAAAGCTATGGTTACCAGACCTTCTTTGCTAACCGGGTCGGGGAGGTCCAGAACAGCACAAACATCCAGGACTGGTGGTGGATTCCAGGACCACTGAATGTTGCAGACCTCATAACGAGAGGAGCTGGCCCGAAAGACTTGGCTGAGGACTCAGAATGGCAAGCGGGCCCGGAGTTCTTAAGCTTGCCAGAAACTGAGTGGCCAAAGAAATCCGCCCGGGACGTTGCTGCTGCAGCAAGAGAAAACATTGAAAAGATTCAGAAAAAGTCGTTTGCTGCAGTTCTCAGCAGGCACTCTCTAGAAAAGGACCCAGAACAGCATGCAGTCCAAAGGATGGTAAGCAGGCCTCCTGCAGGCCAGATGCTTATTGATGTAAAGCGCTTCAGTAACCTTACAAAGCTGGTCAAAACAGTGGCATGGATCTGGAGAGCTGCAAAGAAGTTCCGTCTACCAAACCTCCAGATGGTTCAAAGTGGGAGGCAGTGTGTGGATCAGGTATGGTCACGGCCAAAGAAAGACAAGATGCTTTCAGAGATCTCTGCCTTGCATCCCAAGCACATGTGGCTTTCCCAAGCACCACGACGGACAGACTCGTTGTCTACAAGGACGCGGCAAGTGGACTACTTGTGTGTGGTGGCAGGGTCCAATACTTCAGGAAGGATGTCAGAGCTGTTCCCCTCCTTCCCTTCGACGCTTGGATTGCAACCCTTCTGGCCCGTGAAGCTCACAGTGAAGGGCATGATGGAGTAGCAATTAAAGATGAGGCGGAAGGCTTGGGTCGTCAGAGGGAGGAGAATAGCCCAGAAAGTGGTTAACGACTGCATCGTCTGCAAGAAAGCAAGAGCCAAGACCTGCCAACAGGTAATGGGTGACCTACCTGAAGAAAGGTCAAGACCCTCCGCACCGTTTGCATTCACTGCTGTCGACTTATTCGGACCCTACCAAGTGAGGGATGACATCAAGAAAAGAGTATCCATGAAGGTATGGGGTGTGGTGTTTTGTTGCATGTCAAGCAGAGCCATCCATGCAGAGCTGGTAAATGCACTATCAACAGAGAGCTTCTTGCTTGCTTACCAGAGATTCACTGCCCTCCGTGGCCATCCACTGAGAGTTTGGTCAGATCCTGGTACCAACTTCATTGGTGCAAAGCCTGTCCTTGCAGAGATGTATGCTTTCCTGAGGGAGCAAGACAAAGAAACCCTGGAGGAGTTTGCTGTGAGCCGAGGGACCGAATGGACTTGGAAAATGACTCCGGCTGATTCCCCACACCGAAACGGAGCTGCAGAGGCCGCAGTGCGGATTATCAAACGAGCACTCCAAAGTCTCGGAAAAGAAACAAACCTCAGCTTCAGTGAGTTCCTGACAGTGCTCCAACTAGCAGCCAATCTCGCCAACGAACGGCCCATAGATGCAAGAGTTCAGAGCCTTGAAGATCGACTTGAGTATGTCACACCAAACTCGCTCTTGCTTGGTCGAGCTAATAGAGCGGTGATGTCAAGACGTTCGACTTCACCACTTATTCATACAAGAGGCTGCGAGAAGTACAAGCCCAGGTCAGTCAATTCTGGAAGTCCTGGAGTCAGCTTGCTGGCCCAAACCTGTTTGTACGAGCAAAGTGGCACACCGCCGAAAGAAACGTTGCAGTTGGGGACATTGTCTGGCTTTGCGATCAAAACGCACTAAGAGGACAATTCAAGCTTGGGAGAGTGGTCAGTACTAATCCAGACTCCAAAGGCGTGGTAAGAGATGTGAACATTCAAGTCTCCCCTGGCTACTGTCTCCCACTCAGCAACTCAAGGTCCTCTGTCAAAAGCTCAGACTCCTGTGACAGGAAAACAGTGTTGCATAGAGATGTCCGACGCCTCGTTGTTCTCCTCCCTGTAGAAGAGCAGAATATGCAAAACCACTGATGCTGGAGTTCCGGACTCGCCTGAGGTAAACTGGAGGACGTGCGATCTTCCCTAAGCCCTATGGAAAGATCGAGTGGGAGGTGTTGCGGCGAGTGAGAGTCGTGGGCGAGCGCCCGGCCTCACTATGCGCCACACAGCTGGGTGCGCGCACGCACGCCGGCGGTGAGTCGGCCCGCAGGTGAGGCAAATCAGCGATAATTACCTGAGCAGCGGAGCGCGGCTGGCTTTTGGAACATCCACTGCCAGAGAGAGGACGGGTTTTACACCAGGCAAGAGAAAGGGCTCGGGGAAGCTCTGAAAGGACTGCCGGTAAAGTGATTTAATGTATCTACTTGCCGGTCATTGTTTACTATTTGTGTAAGAGATGTTAAGTGTTAAGTAATTCATGCCGTGTGGGCCGAATAACATGATTTGCATACTGTAAAAATATTTAAGTTAAAATATATAATTTGTTTTGCACACTGTAAAAATATTTAAGCTAAAATATATTCTTTGTGTTAAAAAATAAATTATCATGTGGTGTGTTAAAACAGCTTTGGTTAATTGATCAGCTGGCAAGTCTTTGAGTTAAAATGCATCTAAAATCATGACCTGTGAATGCACTGTATAAATCATGTGTTAGAAAACCTGATAAAAAATGAGAAACGTTTAAGTTAAAACAACTGATGCAGTTAAAATAGTCAATTAGAAAACTACTGCTAAAATCAATTTTCTTTCTCCTTTCTCTGTGAATTTCTGTTAATTGTTTTTGAATATAATTCTGTCTTTTGTTTGATTTGTTGAAGGTTTTTCACCTGCGAGTTACAACTGCAACCTGAAAAAACTGAAAATAAAAAGCAGTAAACTAAAAGCAGAGTGAAGTCCTGTTTCCATGGAGCTTTGAGACCCTCCCCTTTTCAAGTGTGGGGAAGCTTGTCCTGTAAAAAAATACACTTGACATTACCTGTGTGTTTTTAATGTGTGTGTGTGTGTGTGTGTGTGTGTGTGTGTGTGTGTGTGTGTGTGTGTGTGTGTGTGTGTGTGTGTGTGTGTGTGTGTGTGTATAACTGTAATCACATGAAGCTGGTTCTAGAGTCTGTGTGTGTGACTGAGCTGCATCCTGTATCAGTCTGATTTAGCTGTGTGTCTGTGTTTACAAACACTTAGGGCTCTAATTTCATAGACTAGGTGCAGGCGTGGCGGATCTGCCGTCCGCTTCGCCAATGGGGAGTGCCTAAGCACATTTTGCAATTTTGGTTCACTACCTACTTCCCTCCCACAGGCGCATGTGGCCTAGGGGGCAGAGAGGAGGTGTGGAGTGGGTTTAACACAGCCGAGTCTGTTCTTCACCAATCAAATGAGCTCCTCTCCTCTCCTTTAAATCCACCGCGAGTTTTTTTACACCGTGGACGGAGGCAGCAGTGTGACGGGAGGAAAGTGATGTTCGGTCCAAGCTCGCAGTGTCTGAACATGGTCGCACAAACAGACCTCACAGGCTGACTATGCAAAAGTAGTCTGAGAGGACGTTATTGATATTGTTACCCAGGTTTGCTCTGACATAATGAGAGCCCAGTAAAAAAAAAGACAAAAAAAAAACAGACACACACACCTCTTTTCCATTAATAAAGACACTCATATTTTGTAACCTATATTTAAACCTGTGTGCACAGATCACAACATTTGCCATTTCAAAGGGACTTTTAAATCGAACGCAACTGGACTTGGTTGTTTGTCTGGGAAGACGTTTCACCTCTCATCCAAGAGGCTTCATCAGTTCATGTAGCATCTGACCAGGCTGGGACTGGTCCAACGAAGTCGAAACCAACTTTCCACCAAAGACAGTCATTCAACGACTGTCGTTAGCACTTGGAGCACAAAAGGCAACCAATGACATCATCACCCTTGTGATACGCCCACACAAGAGGTTAAATACCTGGGTCTCCACACCAGAAAGTTGGACCAGTCCCAGCCTGGTCAGATGCTACATGAACTGATGAAGCCTCTTGGATGAGAGGTGAAACGTCTTCCCAGACAAACAACCAAGTCCAGTTGTGTTCGATTTAAAAGTCCCTTTGAAATACTATGACCTGGACAAATGAGAATATGCACAGGCTAACATTTGCCATGCGTAACTGTAATTAAATCAGAAACATGTGTAAAGGAGGCATTGCAAAGCGACTCTCTTTTTTCTTTAGAATTTTCGTGAGACAGGAGATGTGAATATCTGCTCACAATCTGATGCAGAGGCTGATTGTGGTTCGCTGAGAGAGATTATAGTTTATTTGTTTTCAGTTTTTCGTTATGCACACGTGACGACGCGGCCGCTCGCCCTCTAATTAATCAGTAAGTAGGCTAAATAAATGAATATAGCGGATCATCGTGATGGCACAGTGCTTAACGTCAACACAGCAGCAACATGCAGTCATGGGACAGTAACATCGATAAATGTGTGTGCAGATTTAGATAGTTATATTAAATAGTGGTTGTTGTGATTGTTTATTGCATTTAAATGTGCCTGGAACTGTGGAAAGCTGCCCGTTAGATCTTGGTGACGGGTGCGCGCTGGACTCTGGGCAGTCAAAATATGACTAGACCGGCTTCGCTCCGCCTTGCGCCGAGAGCTGACCTGCTTGGAGCTGGCGAGCTTTCGGCGGACTCTCGACGCGGCCTTTTAGCGCGAAAATATCACTACACCAAACTGAATCTGTCGACACCTCCCCCTGCTGCACGACCACTCCCATCTTGGCGCACAGAAGTCTGATAATTTAGCAAATCCGCTGCCCACCTTGTTGAACTGGAGCAAAATAGCTCTTTGCCAGCTGTGCCAGGGTTCGTCTCGCTGTGCCACCCAGAGTTGCGCCGGCAAAATAGAGCCCTTAAACAAGCTCCGGGCGGATTGTTTATGAAGTTAACGAGCACTGGCCTGTGGCTCAGACAACTTGAGCTGGTTGCCAATGACGATAGGGGCCCCCCAGGCTGAGGCAGACAGAAACGTCGAGAATAAGAGCGATTTTCTGCCTCTGCACTGGTCTCGCATTTAGGCTTCCTGTGAGAAAACAGTAACTCCTATCAGAACAAAACACAGATCTAAGGGCTTCCTGAAAAATTTGGTATGATTTGGTGTTTCCACAGTAAATATTTTGGAGACGCTGGCAGTTTAAAAACATCGGTCTGTTCTGCTTCTCTCAGAAAATCTTTGTATTTGAGTCAATGAGGAGGAGAGACAGACATGGAGGCTGCTAATTCAAATTCTGTAAGTCTCTCTGATATTTTGAACACATGGTGAGAGAGAGAACAAGTTTGTCTACAATTTTCTGCAAAAATCATGTGTGTAGAGTGTAAATTGTGAGTTTTTCTGGGCTCTCTGCCACTCTAACCGATGATGTCACCCACTCTGACACGAACATTCCGTGCAATACACACCCATTATAATCTCATAATTTCTCCAAAAATGACCATGGTCATTGATCAGGGATTGATCAAAAACTATATGACCTATTAAACGTGGAGTAATATGACAATACACAAGACTTGTGTCTACAGTTTAAAGTTTAAATGAAGTCTCTAGGTGAAAGTATGCCTGAGCAGTAGACGTTTGTCTGTTTGGTCTTTTTCGCTCTTTTTTTTCTGCCCGTCCCATTGACTTCAATGCAAAATTCTGAGCAGTTTTTATTAGTAAACTGTTGAGAAAAGTAATAGCACGCCGATCCCGATCAGGACGCACATTTTGATATATAATTTGTAATTAGTAGTAGCGAATCAAAAATTGGTCGGAAGATGAAGAATAAGAAGAAAAAATCCACACAATAACAGTCCCTGCAGCTATTTCATAGCTGTTGGGACCAGTGCCCGGTGCAATTGCCCAGTGCCCTAATAACATGCAAACCTTATTATCGTTACGTAACGCCGTTACTTTTTTCAGTAACTAATAACGTAACGCGTTGTTTTTTTAAATCAGTAACTCCGTTCCCGTTACAAAACGCTGTGTTACTCCGTTCCTTTCCATTCCTTTTGGTGAGATTTTACAGCGGCACACACTTCCCATAACATTAGCGATCAATAAAGTTTCATTGAATTGAAAGAGCACACTGTGACACTGTGAAAAACAAGGCGCTTGGTGGCCGCCCTCTAGCGTCCCACACGTAATCGAACACGCTCCATAAGAGGACTGGGTCAGAGCAGAGCAGGGCATGACGGCGAGCTAAGGTAACGTTAGCTAACGCAGCATCCCAGACCGAAGCTGTGTCCCGGTTCAGGCTGCAGCTCCTGAACAGGGACACAGCTCCAGAGTCAGTTCCATCTCGTGTCAGAACAACAAAGCCGATTCCCAATCTTTTCCTCCACAGCATCAGAGCCATTTGGACTTGAACTAAAGTTCCCAGTTCCACAGAGCATGCATCAAAAACAGCCCTTGACATTGTTTTTATCAGTTAGATTTCACCTTTGAATTTTCTGTATCTTTCCAACCACTTTAGATCTAGAGCCAGCTCAGGCTCCATCTGGTATTCTTCATCTGAGCTCTCAATGGTCAATAAAGAATTATTAAAACAAAAACTGACTCCTGGTTCAAATGTTTTTCATTTCAGTTTCATCAAATTTGACCACTGTCTCTGGAACTCTTCAAACAGTTTGTCTCAAAATAGTAAAACCCTCAAGGACTTCACAAAATGCAGCATTGTAACAACATCAAGTCTCTGTCCTTAACACCAATAATTTTGCATCGACTCCTTGAAAAACTCCATTAGAAAACCCATTTAACAGCCAGTGGAAAGTGATGCCCATAAATGGACCAGCAATCTGCTGTAATGAAATGTCAAAAGTGAGCAGAGGAGGGATCCCTCACTGAATGAAATTTCTTAGGACTTTTTTTGCTTGACAGACGTTTTTTTATGGCTGCAACCCCTTAATTAGTAGATGTTGTTGCACAGACAATACAGAATTTACAGTTTTACAGTTTATGACAGAACATGCTGAAATGTGCATAGAGTTAATGGTTTGGCAGCTTCTGGTGTGACTGAGATTTTCTGGAGATTGGTCTTTCTTGTCACTTTCACCACTGGACTGGGCAGAGTTTACAGGGTTAAATTGTTCCCACCTGTCCACTGACTTTTTCATAAAACTCTTTTAAATAGTCATACAAAGATGCAGGTTACTCTGCCAGGCAGAGTGCTCAGTGACTGCAGCCATCAGGGGACTCAAGGATTTGTGCTCAAAAGGGTGCAACGGCGACTCTGTGGTGGCTGGTGTTGCCAGAAACACAGATATTAGGATGTTCAGTGCAGAGGGATTTTGCCTGGAAGGCCTATTGAAAACTGGCACAAACTTTGACAAAGTTGCAACAGTGAAAGATGAAACACCAGCATACATCTGCAGGGGTCAGTTCAGCACTCCCTTGGTATGAACAGACATGGATGTTCAGGCACAACACTGCACACCAGCACCCACTCCGACAGACGGATGTCTGAAACGGTAAACACAGAGCAACCGCTCTGGGTAAACACAGCTGATAGATCGAAAAAAAACAAAAAACGTTGGGGTGAATTTATTACGGTCATTGAATGTAACCCGGTCAAAATAAGACGTAGGCCTATCGTCATGATTTTTTTGCAGTTCTGTTGGGTCAAGCTGCTGTAGCCTGCATCATGCAGCATGAAGATGATGTTTTTTTTTCATCAGCATCAGTAGCTACAGAACTGACATGGGGTTTGAGGGGAATTCAATCAACCTTTATTTAATGGGAGTGTTGCAAAAAAACCTTTGAAAGTAACGAAAAAGTTACTTTTTCAGTAACGCATTACTTTTTAGTTTAAGTAACTGAGTTACTTTTTAATGAAGAAACTAGTAACTGTAACTAGTTACTATTTTTGAGTAACTAGCACAACACTGACTATATCTGTCTAGGACAGGGGTCGGCAACCCGCGGCTCTTTCATCCTTATACTGCGGCTCTGAGTGGCTTGGGAAAAAAATTACTAAAAAAAAAAAACAACCAAGTATTTAATTGAAGTGTATTTTATTTGTGTTAGTTCTTTAATATTTTAGTTCTACATTGGAAGATTATTGTGATATTGACATATTAGAATAAATATATTTTATTGTTTTTCGTCCTCAAAATACACGTCATACTCGCGAAAGCCGGTGTAGGTACCAAATGTGTCCGGCCTGCCAGATCTGTCCGGGGGCCGCGATTGGCGATGACGTGGATTATGCCACCACGACCAATCACGATGTGCAACGTCATCGCCAGTCGCCGCCGGATACATTTGGTACCTACACCGGTATACCCGCCAAAACGCTGTCCATTTGTCGTGACTTTCAACCCCAGCAAGGCCAAGCATGGAGAAATGTAAGAAAAGAAAAATATCTGAAGAAAATAGAACATTCAATGATGCCTGGGCAGATTCATTTGCATTTACCTCTGATGAGAGTGGCCTACCAGTATGCCTGATTTGTGGAGAAAAACTGTCTAACAATAAACGGTCAAATGTCACAAGCCATTTCAACACTACACACAGAGCCTTTGGTGAAAAATATCCAGAGGGAGAAGAGAGAAAAAAAGCTGTTTCGGAACTGATGCGGAAGGCTGATCTGACGAAAAATCACTTCAAGAAGTGGGTGAAGTCTGCATATTGCAAGTTTTGTGGCCGCTCAGGAAATAGTCAGGCATGGGAAACCGTTCACAGATGGAGATTATATGAAACAATCATTCCTTAAGATTTCAGAACACCTATTCACGGACTTTAAAAACAAGCATGAAATTGTGCAGAAAATCAGAGAGATGCCTCTCTCTGCGAAGACTGTCAAAGACAGAACCTCCGCCGCGGAGATCAGCTGCACCTGGACAGGTAGCGGAGACGGGGCTCGCTCGCTCCCCCTCCCCCTCCCCAACCGGGGCTCCGGTGTCCGGCAGAGAGAGAGACTGGAGCCGTCCGGTCCGGTCATGCTCTGGTGCAGGAGATGTTGGAAGTTTGTGTGTGTGATCTATCAACAGGTCTGTCATTGACTGTTTGTGTTTACACAGCTGATTAACGAGCATCTGTCACATCCTGGTTTTTAATTCATCTCAGTTGCTCAAAATAAAAGTCGAGTTAAATTTTCAACACGGACTTTGTTGTATCGTTTCTTTCTTTTTTTTGCTACTTTTATTTTTATCAATATAAACAATAACAACATGTGATCCACATCACTGCGTTATTAGACTATGGTTTAATAATCATTCTGACACAGCAGCACTCCTTCCTGCATGTTCTACGCTGGTTCTAAATGTGCGTACACCTGGTCAGAGCTGGCGTGACATTTGTGCGTACCGTACGCCCACGCTCAGATTGATAAAAGCCGATCCTTGCGGTGAATTTGGTGTACACCCATTTTTTTGGTGTCCGCAAGTTTGATAAATGAGGGCCATTGTCCTTCCCCGTCACTCCCCTGAACATCGATCCATCCCTGCTAAATGTGACTTCATTTGCAGGTGTAAGTCAACCTGATCTGGAGCTGGAGCTGGCTGACATAGCTGACAAAGACATGTGGGTGTCCAAATTCAAACGCTTGACAGAGGACCTTGAAGATGTTGCCCGTCAGAAGGTCACTCTCGCTCAGAATCACAAATGGAGTGATATTGAGAACCTTCCAAGACCGGACAAACTCGTGTTTGAAACATGGAATGCCATCCCCGACACCTACATGAACATGAAGACATATGCCTTTGGAGTCCTGTCGATCTTCGGATCCACATATGTATGTGAGCAGCTATTCTCCACTATGAACTACATTAAAAAGAAACACCGCTCACGCCTCATGACAGCTTACAGTCCTGCGTAAAGATGAGAGTAACTTCGTACAGCCCCGATTTGCAGACCGTGTGCGCAGAGGTTCAGGAGCAGAAGTCCCATTAACCAGGTAAAATAAATATTTTTTCCCCAATTTATTTTTTAAATTCAGGTCAAGGCTCCGCTACATGCTCTGAAAGTCCAAAGGCGATATAAGGATGACGGCTCACGGCATTTTTTTGCTTTTGTTTGCTACATGGATAATTTAAGTTCAGCTTTTTAATTTATTTGAAAGAGACATTCAGACATTGTATTATTTTTTCAAGAATTCAAAATGTTCAAAATGTGTTCATTACATAGATAAAATTTTCTCTGTAGCACTTTGTGGATTTCATAAGCAACACACTTTAGTTGTGTATACAAAGTGTAAAGGTAAGAAAAAGCAATATGTAACCTAGTGAATAAAAACACAGGTTAAAAGTAATAATATGCCAGTCTAGATGCACTATTTCTATGCTTAGAGAGTGAGAGATGACAGCCAGTCAAAACACGGAGTTGGTCAAGTCCCGCCTCCAGCCGAACGTGATTGACAGATCACAACATACCTGCAGGATCGGATGTGTGTGTCTGGAAGAGCGGAGACGAACTCATAGTTAACTGAGCATAAACAAAGAAAGGAGAAGAGAATTATCAAGTTACGGTTATAGCTGCTAAAACACCTAGTTTATGCACGCCAGTGAATCAATATAACCTGCCGGTGAATTACCTGGAGACGGTCCGGAGTGGAAAGTCTCGGTTTTTCCTCGGCCGATCTCGGTAAGATAACAGTGTTGTGCTAATGTTGCTAACCATGTATACTGTGTCAGGCAGCCAGCCTGCTATTGAGTTGGTCAATGTTAGCGACCTAGTTGCCACTAACAAGCAGAATAGTGATGTTAATGCTGCTAATTAGTCAATTTAACAGTATATTATGAGAAGTGGGTATTGAAATACCATAATATGGTTGTTTATTGTGTTATTTTGTTGAAGATGTGAATGTTCAAACAGTTTACTGTGAGAGATGTGAGTTAATTAAATGTATTTGTATTTTCACTGAGAGGGGGCATTGCAAACTTCAGCAGAGCCATATGTGGCAGGTTTACAGTTTATAATCTGTACGGTAAAATACTGTAATGTTGTTGACTGTATAATACTACTGCTCTGACTGAGATATTGATTGAGATTTAAAGTTATTGAACTGAAGTATAATGAAAGGCCTTAATATGTAGTCATTAAGTATTATATTATATGTGATGCTTAGTGTTACATTATTGTTATGCTTTGGAGTGATAGTTGTACAACAAATAGATAAAGTAAGATATTAAATTCCTGTTTGCAAAACTTAAACAGGTCAGGTCTTATGGATAGAGTGAGAACCTCTTCAGGAGATCCATTGATGGCGAGCCTCCCAGCGTGATCCTGCTTAAAAAGAAACTGAGCCCGATTCATCGAATACTCCACCTGGTGGTAGGGTGGTGTCAGCCCCAGGACTGTCACACACATTCATACATTCACACTCACTCGCCCCAGGAACTTTCATGAGAACACTGGACACTTGAATACTAAAGAACTTCCAGACATTGGATTTGAAAGACACTTTATTGTGACAAAGATCACAATACAGACTTGACAGATTGACTTTTGTTTGGACTGACCAGATTTATTATTTTAAAGGGCCCATTTTATTTTATTGTATTCATATGTTATTTCATGTTGTCAATTATCACCTGCAATTTACTTAACTAAAACCTACACTTTGCAACTTACCTTGTCGTGTGTATTTTCTTGTATGATTTCAGCAGTCCTGTCCTTTAGCTCCTCACGAACCTAGAGTATTAGTGCACTATCCAGGAGTGGGCAGTGGGTTACAAATATATACAGTGTTATCTTCATTTTAGATAAGATGATAGCCCATCTTCAAAAGGGTAGTCAAAGCACTAATAAGTGTACGGCTGGGGTGAACCCCGAAGCATGAAAGGGGAAGTTGTTGTTGTTGTTTTAAATATTTTTTCTTTCTATTAAATAGAATCTATTTAATAAATGCGTTCATAAATAAATTCATTTTAGATGTCAAAAAGTATTTGCGGCTCCCAGTGTTTTCTTTTCTGTGGAAACCAGATCAAATGGCTCTTTCGGTGTTAAAGGTTGCCGACCCCTGGTCTAGGACAATATCTATGTGTACACTATACTATATCTCTGTAACTAAGCTATCTGTCAATGAAATTCTCCAAAAATACGCTAAATACAATAATCTCTCTCGCTCTCAATCGCAACAAACCAACCAACCTACCCTGTTAAAAGAAATTCAAATGAACACCACTAAATATGCTAACCAATCCCCGAACGGACCAAGCCCGCCAGGTGTTTCACATGACAAACCGAACCAATCAGGTGCTTCGTTTGACGTCTGAAGCACTGAACTGCTTCAAACGTCATACAAGTGGTTCATACGTCACAAGTCACGTGACCAAACCACGCCTCGGCACACTGGTTCAATACAATTTGCTTCATGAGCTACCGCGCATTAGAGGCTGACATTTTTTCGGGAATCCCGCGGGACACGGGATTCCCGCGGGATTCCCGTGATTCGGGAGTCAATTTATTTATAGTCACGTGATTGGGACGTGACAGGAAAAATGTAAAACGGGAGTGAACGGGAGCGGGAGTCAAAATTAACAGATCTTTTTTACTTTCTTTTTTCTATCTTTAATCAAACAAAAATGCGTGTTTTTAATGCTAAATAAACTTTTCTAATCGAAAAATGTACGTTCTTTGATGCAGCAGCCAACTACGACCCAATCGCTGACCAGTCTGTCTTTGTTTACGGCAGCCAATCACTGACCCAGCTCCGCCTCCTCCCTGACAAGCACAAGCAAGTCAGGAAGGAGAAGGCGGCAAGTTACTGAGCAAAATGGAGTCAGCGGAGAAAAGCGAACTCAAACAAAAAATTCTAAGAAAAGACGAGAGCGTGACATTGACGGAGCTTCTGGGGAGGTCAGAGGTGTTAAAAAAGTTCCTTCGCGTCAAATGTAATGGAAAAAATACACCGTATGCCATCTGCAGATCCTGCAAGGCGATGCTGAAATATGAGTCTGACTCTGGAACTAGCGGCCTCCAGAGGCATACCTGCAAGCGTCCCGGTTCCACTTCCAGCCAACAAAAAATCTCCACCTTTGGAAAGAGGACCCTACCCGCTGCAACAAAGACAAAGTTCGGCAAAAATAGCACAGATGTGTGCGACAGACCTGCGGCCGTTTTCTTTTGTCGAGGGCAAGGGCTTCAAGGCTGTAGCCCAAGAGCTAATAAACATTGGGGCCACGTTCGGATCAAATGCCGTAGAGGAGCTACTACCATGCGCTCGCTCGGTGTCGAGGCATATTCGGGGGGAGTATGAAAAGACAAAGGTGGACGTTGTGAACGAACTCCAACAGGTGAGCTTGTGTTTGTGTGTGTGTGTGTGTGTGTGTGTGTGTGAGACGTGTGCTTGTGATTGTTATGCTAGCTGCGTGCTAACAACAACGCTAGTCAGCTAGTTAACGTTAGCTAGCATGTTACGTTACAGGGCATTTATCTCTGGGGTCACAGTAGGGCTAACGTTAGCTTGAGGCTAGTAGTGCACTACATCATGTACACGATGAACGTGTTTGCGTCAGCACATGCGCCAGGTGTTGCTGTGACGTAAGCAGACGTGCCGAAAATTATGTAAACAAACCGGACACAAAATAAAATAAGAAAAACCGGACACTTGCGGGAACATTTGAGGATGTGATTAAGTTGTGTGTGTGTGTGTGTGTGTGTGTGTGTGTGTGTGTGTGTGTGTGTGTACTGCTACTAGCTAACTAACTGTTACAGCACAGCAGCTAATGTTAGCACTAATTTTACTGTGTTTGTAAATTCCTCTCGGTGCCAGCATTGCTGTTCCGTGACCACGGACCTTTGGACGGAAGAACTAACAAATACCCACTTCATATCAGTAACAGCCCACTACATCCTGGAGTGGCAGCTTAATGAAAGGGTCCTGGCAACCCGGGAGGTGATTGGCCTGAAGACGGCAGAAAATATTAGGGTGGCTGTGGAGTCGATCCTTCGGGTAAGCTAAGCTTTCTATTTGTCCTTTCAGTATTCTCTTTGAGCAGGATAACACCTTGTATGGCAGCTACTGCCATTGGGTTGAGTGAGAGAGAGAGAGCTGTGTTACAATATGTTGATTCTGGCTAGTACTGTACCTAGTGTAACATTATTCTATCATTTATATGGTCTTTGTTTTACACCTAACAGGAATTTGGCATCCTGAACAAAGACATTGTTTTTGTTACTGACAATGGCTCTAATGTTGTGGCAGCATTTAAAGACTATGTGAGACTGTCCTGTGCTGGCCACAACATTAACCTAATCCTGAAAAATGTCTTCGATCACCTGGAGGAGGCGAACCCTGACCACTCCCCTGTCATCGTCCTTTTAAAAGAGGCAAAGACACTTGTGACCCACTTCAAAAGAGCCGGGTAACTTAACTAATAAAGTGTTCTGTCATAGTAGGGCAGCATAATCAAAGTGGTGTATGTTGACCCTCCTGTTGTCAAATTGACCCAATCTGTTTCCTTCCTCCTTCCTTCTTTCCTTCCTTTCTCCCGTCCTTCTTTCCACAATCCTTTCTCCCTTCCTTCCTTCCCTTCATCCTTACTTCTTCTTCCTTCCTCTTTTGATCCAATTGACCAGGGGTCTCATTTATAAAACTGTGCGTGGGATCGTTACTAAAAGTGTACGTACGTCCAAAAGCCAAGTTTTGCGTGCGCCAAGAAATATTCAGATTTATAAAACCCTGCGCACGCACACTTCCAAGCAAACTTCCCTTTATAAATCACAGAGTTCCTACAAGTGAGCGCCGCTGAATCTGCTTCACGTTCCGCCCTGTCCACGCCCAGTTTTAACCGTAGATGGTCAATGCAAACCACCACATGAATGCGATCTGCATGTCAATGAGCCTGACATGCTCTTGTTCCGTCGCTGTTGTAAATTGGCTGCAGGTGTGGAAGTGGCACCGCGACACGTTGCTGCAGCTGTTAACGGTGTCAGCGTCTCAGAGTTTCAGTGCTGCCTCTCAAGCGCTGGACCCGGTTCGGTACATACTGAAGTTACAACAATGACAACAGTTCTAATCTGAAACCAGTTATTAACCTTAATCACGGTCTCCCTCTCCCTCCTTTCTCCTCCAGCGGTGCCGTGGTGTAGAATTACACACGGGGCTCACCGCTGGATTTATGCATTTACAGTAATTAGACCGATCGATAAAACTTTGAAATCATTTGTAAACATTCTGAAGGATGATCAAACTTTACACTTCTCTTGATAACAAGAATACAGAATGGAACAATGGTGCAAACGATTACTGGATTATTTTTCCAGGCATTGAGATTTAATTGACTCTGGATCATACTGTATGTTCACACAGTAACAGGAACATGTAGTTATTTACACCATGTGTTTATTCCATGCAGCAGCGCCGTCCTCTCCTCCTCCTGCGCTCTGGGAGGGGACAATATGACAGAGATGCTGCTGATATAGAGAAGGAATTTAAGATTTTGAATCTCAAGTTTAGTTATCAAGTTTTTTTTTCTGAAAAAAACATGCAAAATAGCGCTATTGAATTAAATTACCATGGCAATGTGGATCTAACATGAAATTGAAATTGAAATTAAATGTGTGACGTCGATAATAAAAACACAATCGTTCTTCTCACTCTACATTTCCTGATTCTGACTTCAGTTTACCACCACACTGTCTGTGTCGCCAATTCCCCTTTATCTCCATGGGTCAGAGTTTGCTTAGAGCTGCGCACATTCTCCCGTCAAGTTTGTTTTTTATAGATCACAAGTTACAACCTTGGCGTAAAATGTCACGTACGCTACTTTCAGCCCCGTTTTGTGCGTACGCAAGGTTTATAAATGAGACCCCAGATCTGTTCCCTATACCTCCATCTTTCTTTCCTCCCTCCTTCCTTCCTTGAACAAATCTGTTCCATCCCTCCATCTTTCTTTACTTCATTGTTCTCTTCCTTCTTTCCACAATCCCTTTTCCCTTCCTTCCTTTCTTCCTTCCCTTCGTCCTTCTTCCTTCCTTTTGACCCAATCTGTTCCCTCCCTCCTTCTATCTTTCCTTCCCTTTTCCCTTCCCTCCCATCTTTCCCTTTGTCCTTCCTTCCTTTCTCCCTTCCTTCTTTCCACAATCCTTTCTCCCTTCCTTCCTTCCCTTCATCCTTACTTCTTCTCTTCCTCTTTTGATCCAATTGACCTGATCTGTTCCCTATACCTCCATCTTTCTTTCCTCCCTCCTTCCTTCCTTGAACAAATCTGTTCCATCCCTCCATCTTTCTTTACTTCATTTTCCCTTCCTTCTTTCCACAATCCCTTTTCCCTTCCTTCCTTTCTTCCTTCCCTTCGTCCTTCCTTCTTCCTTCCTTTTTGACCCAATCTGTTCCCTCCCTCCTTCTATCTTTCTTTCCCTTCCCTCCCATCTTTCCCTTTGTCCTTCCTTTCTTCCTTCCTCCCTTCCACCTTTCACTTCATCCTTCTTTCCTTTATTCCTGTCTTCCTTGACCCAGGATGGTTAATGATAATGACAGTAGTATCACCCTGCCTGCATAGAACACTGTCTCCTCCTTGAATTTTAGATTACAGAAGGCCCTGGACAAGTCCCTTAAACAGGCAGTAGACACCAGATGGAACACCAAACTGCTCATGCTTCAGTCCATCAGGGATGCCTTGAGATCCGGAAAACTCCACGAAATCCTACTTCAGAGAAATGAGCTCCGCTAAGTCAACAACATCAAACCAGACCTGTTGGATGATGTCATTCACCTCCTGGAACCATTCGATGAGGCCACCAGGTATGGATGAAATGAGTAGATTGTGCTGAAGTATCTTTTCTGTTTGTTTGTCAGTCAGTCAATCAGTCAGTCAGACAGTCTGTGCATCTGTCAGTCTATCTGGTCTGTCAATTTTTCTACCAGGCATCTGTCCAGTGAGAGGACGCCTTCTCTCCACCTGCACCTGCCGACCAAGGCAACGCTGCTGAATGGTCTGTTGCCCAAGGCTGGAGACAGCTTGATTGTGAAAGAGGTAAAACATTAGTGGTCTTGTTAATTTTCATTGAAGTGGTCAACAGCAGTTTTGGCTCATCAAAAAAATCATATTGCATGTCAACTGGTTTGCTTTTCCTCCTTTCTAGCTGAAAGGGAAGTTAGCTCAGGCTGTGGAACTTAAGTTCAAAGTCCACCTATACCACAAGCTTGCCACTGCACTCTGTCCTAGCCTGAGGGGGTTCTTGAAAAGAAAGACCACTGGAGATGAGTATGAGGAGGTGGTTAGCACACTGTCTTCAATGACAGAAAGATCAGGGAGAGAGGCGAACATCCAGGATGAACAGGGTAAATCATCACACCAAGTACAGAGACAGCGCAGAGCACTTAATGTAGTTACAACTTTAAGTCATCACACTCACAAGTCCAATCAGTGAGTGGGTGTTGGGTTTTTATTTGTACATATAGGTTTCAAATGTTTTTTCAATTAATTATAATGAAAGTTTCTCTCAAAAGATCTACCTCCACCGCCCTTACCAGAAGTTCACAACTTCTTCTCAAGTTGTGTGGGAGAGGACAGCGTGGAGGACGACAGAGACCAGGCCTTGGGTCATGGGGAGATGGTCATTAACTACCTCAGCGAGCCAGCCAAGCCAGCTGAGAGCCTCCTGGGGTTCTGGGGGGAGAGGTCGGGGAAGCTACAGCTGGTGGCAGGAAGGCTGCTGGCTGTACCAGCAACGAGCACCCCATCAGAGAGGAGCTTCAGCATTGCAGGCAGAGTGGTGGAGGAGAGGCGTACCTCCCTTAAGCCTGAAAATGTGGATTTGCTGCTGTTCCTACACAGTAATGCAACGCTACATTTTTAGGTGTTCAACCTCAACCCTGTTGTTGCTGCAAAAACACATACAACACACACAAAACACACACACTCTATTGTCATTGACTACTATATTTTTTATTATTGTTATTCCTGTCTATAAGGTTTTTACAGAGGGGATTGTTGATGTATCATTCATAAAACAAGAATTTTGAAAGGGGCTTTATCCATTGTTCAGATTTCAGTTTTGTCAATGTAAGTGTATGAGTGTTGCATATTTCATTAGATATTGCCTCAGTTACATATTTAAACAAAGTTTGACAAAACTTGTAATACAAAAAAATATTTGTCTAGACGTGAGTGATAAACTTGTTTCATGGTGATATCTGTTTGTTTAAATTTTTACATTAAAAATTCCATAGGCGGAGGTGGACATTTTTGTCCAGCAAAGGATCATTAACATGGTAAAAAAAAACTCAGTGCGGGCCCAAAACCTTTCCTTTGACCGTGGGGTGGTGGGAAAATGTGCCAGGTGGACACAAATGTTCAGGGATCACCAGAGGGTTAATTTGCTGATGTTTGCAATGTTATTCATTGAGGTGATCATACAGTTATGAATTTGTTGGACTCACTCAGTTCTTATTTTGCTCTCAGGGCTGGGGAACAGATTGTCATTTAAATTGCCATTGAAAATAAAAATGTTGACTCTCACTCTTCATATTTATTTATTTATATATATATACACGTCACACACACAGACACACACTACTTACAAAAGATGTTTGGCTTTTGGATTACATTTCAGAATGCACCTTTAATGCTCCTTTTCAGAGAGTATAAACAAATACAGGTGTTACCAAGGATACGAATTAAGGCCCCATTCCATTTAGTGTAGCAGAGCTTTTTCCAATGAGCCAGCATGCACAATAGCAGCACCCTGACTCTGTTTAGCCTGAATGGAATGGAGCCTTAATTCGTATCCTTGAACACCTGTACTTGTTTATACTCTGAAAAGGTCTATAACCTTTACATGTGAACGTAATTTAACCTTCTCTAAACTTTTGAATGCTGCATATGTCCAATTGTTTAATGTTCCAGTCCTTATTGAATGACATGCTGTTCTCTTGGTCGCACTGCACGCTGAGGCTGAGCGCGCGCACTGCGTGCCTTCTCGGGCGCTTGGGGTAGGTTTTCCACACACGTTATTTTGTGTTACGTGTGTGTGTCTCATGCAGACGCAACTGACATATATTTAGGCTATAGACGGACAAGCAACAACTTAATTAATCATCATTGTATTTATTTTATTTTGAAAATTGACCGGATTCTCTCGCCTTTTCTGTGCCCGACTTCCAGCTTGACAGACGGTGCTCGCGGCTCGCGTGAAAAATAGAAATGAACCGATCTGAAGAGCTGCAGGCGCAGATGTGCGACCAGGCAGACCGGTTAACATTTGTGCTTCGGTTCCGCGTCCAGTGCGACAAGGTGATTAACCACAAACATCACAAGCAACTGATTTAGTGGTTCAATGAGAGTTTGTAGACAGTCCTCTTCTCTCTCCCTCTCCACCATGTTCAGAATATACATCCATCCATCCAGGCATGATAATCCATGCGTTATTTTCAATGAAAAAACCTAGACTAGAAAAAACGGTAACGGGACAGGATCGGGAGTGATTTATTCGGGATTAGGACGGGACGGGATTATTTTTTGATTTGGTCACGGGACCGAGACGGGACGGGATTTTTTTTGCGGGAGCGGGACGGGACGGGATTGAAAAAACACTCCCGTGTCAGCCTCTACCGCGCATGTGTCAGAGCCTCGGTGTCAGAGGACCATCACTATCCTTTACACCTCCGTCACCACCTCCACCAAGTCCAGCTTGCCCTGATCCCCTTTTCGTGGGGATGCCGCTCTGGTCCTCCCCATTTGTTGTCAGTGGCTGACCCAAGATGAAGCCGAGGGAGAGGAGGTGCAGACGGATGGTGCAGCCGGGGCTCAGGCGGGCAGAGACCAGCTGGAGGGATGTGACCTGGCCACCTTGCATCAGCTCCTTGTCAAGGTCCTGCAAACCCAGAAGAGGGAGGCGCGGACACAGGAGCAGCGGTGGCGAGGCATCCTGTTCCGGCTCAATCAGCTCAGGGAGGACGTCGAGGCTGAGCGAGGGCACCCACTTCTCCTGCCCAGGCGTCAACCGGGGGTCTCCACTTCCCACTGGGGGAGGGGGAGCTCTTGGGCTCCAGTCCCAGCCAGTTCGACATCTCCAGTGGCTCCAGAACCTGCAGCAGTGGCATGTGGGCAAGCAGAACGCTAGCAGTCTTGTCTCGCCACCCTGTTGCCGAGACTGAAGAAGGGGAGGGAAATGTGAGAAGGTGAGCAACCCCCTCCCCTTCTCACCGTCACCTGGGGGTGGACGCCATTGTGTGGCATCTCCCACGAGGCAGAGAGAGAGAGAGAGAGACTTTGGGTGGACATTCACGCACACACACGCACTCCTTTTAGGGAATCGGGGAGGTCTGTATGATGTTTATGTTTATATTAATGATGTGTTTGTTGTGTTGAGCTTTGTAAACATGTGCGGCGTGAGCCGGGTGTCGGGAGCACGGTGCGCTGCCACTCGCTTTCACCACACCTACAACTCACCTGTAGCAGTTTCTCAACTTACAATCATCTCGGCGTATTGTGACAGCCAGCCTGTCCACGCCCTCATGTCCGCCCCTCGTTACGTGCTGTTCGGCGCTGATTTGCCGCTGCGCCGTGTGTCATGGCGCCCACATTAAATTAGTCAGTCTCACCTGGCATTCGGGTCTCGGGTCGTGAGTGCAGCAGCGTCGGAGCTCCCATGCTCAGAGATAACGTTACAGTGAGCCGCAACGTCCTCCTTCGTATCGTTCTGCATGGTCTGCCCTCTCATCTGCAACACTCTTAGCCTGATGCATCAGCCGCTAATTTCATTACATTTCATATAGCGTCTGAACACGAGCCATAGGGATTCGTTTGCTTCCGAGAGGCGGTTGCTTACATTTGCTTCAACTAATCGCTGCTGCTGGGGGTCACGTGTGCTATACACCGGTGAAGCTCATAGGTTAGCTTGAGCGCTTGAGTTCAACGTCATCGCCTTCGCTTACCCATCTGTTCGCTGATTGGTCCGTCCGTCTGGACGGACGGAGCAAACGGAAGAGTGTTGCTAGTTACCTGACTACATGGTTGAGGCAAATGAAATGCGCCGGAACCAGTAGGCGGCGCTAGCCTGGCTACAACACTCTCGCATCCTCTGTGAAAACCGGACCCGGACGACATCCACAATCCTTTCTTCCCCTCTTCACGCTGTCCCTGGATTCCAGGTAGATCTCGCCCCCCGGAGCCGGATTTCCCTCCTGGGAGGTTGCTACGCTGACTGAGTGACTGACTGACTGACTAACTGACTAATCCTAACTGGCGTTCCCAGGTACTGAGTGTTTTTTTTTCTCCTTCCTGAAAGAGAGTTTTTTTTCTCTCGGCCTGGCGTTTTTGGTTTCCCCGGTAACGGTGGGGTTTTTTTCTCTCTCAAGAAGAGTTTTTTTTTCAAAATAAACTGCAACAAAATGAACTGACTTTTTGCTGGACTTTGATTATTGCTGTGTGATTTTGGTTGTGAATACAGAGTTTGATTGCATCCTGGTATTGCATTTTGTGTTTGTTATTCTTGGTTTTTTGGGGTTTTCTGGGTTTGGGGAATATATATATATATATATATATATATATATATATATATATATATATATATATATATATACATATATAAGTTTATATCTATATATTTATATGTCAATATATTTCCTTGTGTGGGTTTCTTGTGTGGGACAAAACTAGACTGACTAAAAACAAATAAACATCTTACGTACCAGGAGAGAAACCTGGTTGGCACCCCAACCTTTTCCCCCACCAAACCGTCACATAAAAAAGTGGCACCCCAGATGGGACCGTCTAATAAACCAGAATAAAACCAAACCAGAATAAAAACAAACAAACAAATAAAGCACCAAACAAAACAAAAGGAAAAAAGGAACCTTGCGTTTAAAGGAGCAACCAACCAAAAGCAAATAAACACACAAAAGCAACTGATTCAAGTGAGGAGAGGATTTATTGTGGAACCAAAAGGAGAACAAAGGAAACAAAATGGCCGCTCAACAGGAACCCCTGGAGACCAACGTTGCACAGGAGTTGCCTCTCACTTCACATTCATTACTGGACATGGACCTCACCGTACAGCCTGACCCTGCACCGCTCTTAATTCCCCAAATTTTGGCCGCCGATCCTGGGATTCAGCGGCAGCTGAGCCAGTTGTTGGAGGATGGACAGCGCCACCAGCAGGAGCTAAAGGAAAGCATCAAACAAATGTCAGCACAAATCACTAACCATACTGATCAAGTAGCGGAAAACCTGATTGGTTTGGTACAGGAGCAACAGGCTAACGTTGTTAAGAGCATGGAGCAACGGTTGGAATACATGCAGACACAGTTCAATACAGCTCTAGGTTGGAGGTTAAAACATCACCACACAGAACTAATAAAGGATCTCCATTCCACTTTCACCCCTGTGACAGATTCCTTAACTCACCTGCAGGGGGAACTATCCTGCTGCAAGGACACCATCAAAGCTCTAACAGCAGAGGTAACCACAATGAAGATGTCCTCCCCCTTTGAACATGCCAGTGTTCAGACACAGCCACTGCCACCACCGCTCCCCTCAGTCCAACACCGTCTACACTCCACTGCTCACCCAGATTTGCAGGAGGTAGATTTTGTGTCACCTGGTGGATCCAGCATACAGGGAGAGACCAAAAGCAGGTTTGTGGGACCCTGTCCTGTCAGATTACAATTCCCTACATTTGGAGGATTGAATGACCCCACAGATCCCCTTCAGTACCTGGAGCGGTGTGAGGATTTCTTGGCCCTTAATCCCCTAACAGAGGAGGAGCTCCTCGCCACTCTAAGGAACGTACTCCATGGAACCGCGAGGGACTGGTGGGATGTAGCCCGCCACAAAGTTCAGACCTGGAGAGGATTTCAGGTCCAGTTCCGTGCTGCATTTCTGTCCGAAGATTATGAAGATGAATTAGCCGAGAGAGTGCGCAATAGAGTACAGAGCGAAGGAGAAAGTGTCCGGGATTTCGCTTACATGTACCAGGCCCTGTGTAAGCGCTGGAAACCCCACATAGAGGAGGAGGGAATTGTCAAGTTGATCTTAAAAAATGTGAACCCGCAGCTTGCCAGCCAGCTGAGGAGTAGCCGAGTCGTCTCTGTGGACGAGCTTGTCCGTCTCGGTCAGCAGCTTGAGAAGGACCGAGAGAACCAGCTGCAGTACGAGCAGAGAAAATCTTTGCGGAAACCCCCACTAAAATCTCCTGCATCTGACCCCCCTGTACCGGCCCCTCCCAGAGAGAACCCTGGGAGACAAAACCCGGCCAGCCTTAATCGACCCCCCCAAGTTCATTGTTGGCGTTGTAGAGGGAGCCACGCCCCATCCTCTTGTCCCCAGTTTAACCCCAACAGAGCTTCTTCTTCCACTCGACCCCAGCAGCAGCAAACAGACAAATCATCCTATAACCATGGAGCTCCTGCTACCCTCGGATCCCTTGTCCCCCATACTCACTCTGCAGCAGCTATCCCTACATCTCCCCCTGACAGTACCCTTCCCCGCCAGCTGATGGTGCCATTGAGCATTGGACCCTGGAAAGGAGCTGCCATCCTGGACACCGGATCCTCCTACACCCTTATCAATGAGAGTGTGTGGGCGGGAGTCAAAAGGCCACAGGATGCGATGAAGCCCTGGACGAGGGGACCTCTCTACCTGGCAGATGGAGAGGGACGTCAGCCATTAGGATGGAGTGAGTTGACTCTCACCGTCCAGACTCAATCCATAACCCTACCCTGCGTTATCTTGCCTGTCCACAGCCTCGCTTTTCCTGCAGTAGTTGGGCTCAACTTCATTTACTTCTCCGGCCTGCAGTTTGACGTCTCTGACAGTCGCTATTGGTTTAAGAATAACAAAAAGCGTCAGTATGAGTTTCTGCGGGATTCCCCAGTAAGACCAAATGAAGAGCCTACATCTCAACTTGCCTTTTTCTCTGCTGTGGCTCCTGTTGATCTGATACCTCTACCACCCTGCCACGACCTCCTGGAGACCGCCGTCAGCCAAGCCTCCCTGGATGATTTTGGAAAAACATTGCTGTTATGTCAACTACAGGAAAACTCAGATGTCTGTACTTCAGCACTGGGCAGTACCAGCGTGCTCACACACAAAATTTATCTTACACAAGACGTGCCCATTAAGCAGAAGCCTTATCGTGTATCACCCACCAAACTTCAAATCATTAAAGAACATGTGGAGGAGATGTTGGAGAAGGATATCATCGAGCCATCCACCTCCCCATATGGAGCTCCAGTTGTTTTGGTGCCAAAAAAGAACGACCCAAAACTGAGATTCTGCGTCGATTACAGGAAGCTGAACACAGCCACACAGACTGACGCCTATCCTTTGCCCAACATCCAAGAGATTTTGGAATCTCTGGCCGGAGCTGTTGTCTTCACCACCCTGGACCTCAATAGTGGTTACTGGCAAGTGGAGATGGAACGCAGCAGCAAGGAGAAAACCGCCTTTGTTTGCCCCTTCGGCCTATCAGTTCAAGGTAATGCCGCTCGGACTCAAAAATGCCCCCGCAACCTTCCAACGGCTGATGGAGCTCGTTCTGGCGGATCTACGAGGGAAAATCTGTTTTGTTTATCTGGATGATATCATCATATACTCAACGACATTTGAACAACATAGTTATGACCTACAAGCTGTTCTGGATAAGCTGAAAGAAGCTAACCTCACAGTCAACATGAAGAAGAGTCAGTTCTTCCGGACCTCCCTGAAATTCCTTGGCCATGTTGTTTCCGCCGCTGGAGTTGAAGTGGACGCTGAGAAGACACAAGACACAAAACATCAAGGAGCTCCAAAGGTTTCTTGGGATGGCGGGTTGGTATCACCGCTTTGTGCCAAATTTTTCCCAGCTGACCGAGCCACTCAATGCTCTCAAGCGGAAAGGAGCCAAGTTCATCTGGACTGCTTCATGTCAGGCAGCTTTTGAGGCCCTGAAGAAACTCCTGATTTCTCCCCCAGTTCTCGGACATCCTGACTTCACCCTCCCTTTTGTCGTCTATACTGATGCCAGTGACATTGGGTTGGGAGCTGTTCTGGCTCAACAGACTGGGCTCGGGACGGAACAGGTGATCGCCTTCGCCAGCCGGACCTTAAATCAGGCTGAGAGGAATTACTCCACCACCGAGCAGGAATGTCTTGCTGTGATCTGGGCCCTAGAGAAATGGAGGTATTATTTGGATGGCAGACATTTCACAATGGTGACAGATCATTCTTCCCTCGTCTGGGTTTTTAAAACCAACAAACCCAGCACTCGGCTCATCCGGTGGGCCCTTCGGCTTCAGGAATTTTCCTTCACTGTGGAATATCGTAAAGGAAAATACAATACCGTCCCTGACGCACTGTCCCGGGCCCCTGTAGATACACTTCAGCCGTCCCCTGCCACCTGCGCTGTTGTGCTGCGCTCCAAGAGGGATACTACCCAGCACCTCCAGGTTACTGATGAGGCCATCTGGAAAGCCCAGCAGGAGGATACTGATATCCATGGCCTGTATGAGAAAATCACAGACACTGGAGAAGTACAGGAGACCCAAACCACTAAGTTTACCATTTTGGAGGATAAGGTGTATCGAGTGGTGCAATTACCTCACAAAACTTTGTACCAAATATACATTCCTTCCTCACTCCGGCCACAGCTACTCCAACACTACCACAACGACCCCCTGTCTGGCCATCTTGGAAGATACAAGACCTACAAAAGGCTACAAGCTTTGGTGTATTGGCCCAGGATGAGCATGGACGTGAGGGATCATGTGCGATGTTGCCAGGTTTGCCAGCTACACAAGCCTGAGAACAGAAAACCCCCAGGAAAGCTCCAGTAGACCATGGTACATGAGCCATGGGAAATGCTCGGAGTTGACCTAATGGGCCCCTTCCCTCGGAGCTCCACTGGCAACCACTATCTTATTGTATTTGTTGACTACTTTACCAGATGGGTCGAGCTGTTTCCTCTCCGGACAGCCACTGCAGAGACAGTGTCTCAAGTTCTCAGGAAGGAGATCCTGACTCGCTGGGGGGTTCCCACCTTCATCCTATCCGACCAAGGCCCGCAGTTCATGTCCTCTGTCTTCGACGACATCTGCGAGAGATGGAACCTCAGACGGAAGAGGACCTCATCTTACCACCCGCAGACGAATCTGACGGAAAGGATCAACCGGAACCTTAAATCTATGATTTCTTCCTATGTAGGAGAAAAACACAAAAATTGGGACAAATATCTACCTGAATTCCGTTTTGCACTGAACTCAGCGGTGCACGAAGCAACCGGAGTTACCCCTGCGGAACTGAACCTCAGCCGTTGTCTGAGGGGACCCATGGACGCTGAGTTGAGTCCCCAGCTGTGTGATCCAGACTCCCTGGCCTACACCACCGCAACCCAGCTTGCAGAGCTGCGGAAACATGTGGAAAACAATTTGGAAAAGGCAAGGAAACGACAAAAACAGAACTATGATAAAGGAAGAAGAGAGGGAAATTTCGCTGAAAATGACCGTGTTTGGTTGCGTACTCACCCTTATTCAAGAGCTGACAAATCCTTCACAGCCAAGCTGGCCCCTCGCTGGAAAGGCCCATACCGTGTCACCCGGAAGGTTGGACCTTTAAACTATGAAATTGTCCTGGAGGACACAGGAGAGGACCTCCGTGTTGTCAATGTGGCTCAACTTAAGCTCTGCTATCCCCTGGCTGAAGAGGTGGACAGGAAGCCGCGTCAACATCTCCTGGACATCTTCCAGCAGGACAGTGACGAGGAGGATTTTCATGGTTTCCCCGCCTCTGTTGTGTACGAGGAAGGAAGGAAAAAGTAAGCCCTCCTACGTGCAGGCTTTTCTCAGGGGGGGGAGGAGTGTGACAGCCAGCCTGTCCACGCCCTCATGTCCGCCCCTCGTTACGTGCTGTTCGGCGCTGATTTGCCGCTGCGCCGTGTGTCATGGCGCCCACATTAAATTAATCAGTCTCACCTGGCATTCGGGTCTCGGGTCGTGAGTGCAGCAGCGTCGGAGCTCCCATGCTCAGAGATAACGTTACAGTGAGCCGCAACGTCCTCCTTCGTATCGTTCTGCATGGTCTGCCCTCTCATCTGCAACACTCTCGCATCCTCTGTGAAAACCGGACCCGGACGACATCCACAATCCTTTCTTCCCCTCTTCACGCTGTCCCTGGATTCCAGGTAGATCTCGCCCCCCGGAGCCGGATTTCCCTCCTGGGAGGTTGCTACGCTGACTGAGTGACTGACTGACTGACTAACTGACTAATCCTAACTGGCGTTCCCAGGTACTGAGTGTTTTTTTTTTCTCCTTCCTGAAAGAGGGTTAGCAGGGTTATTTTTTTTTCTCTCGGCCTGGCGTTTTTGGTTTCCCCGGTAACGGTGGGTTTTTTTTCTCTCTCAAGAAGAGTTTTTTTTTTTTCAAAATAAACTGCAACAAAATGAACTGACTTTTTGCTGGACTTTGATTATTGCTGTGTGATTTTGGTTGTGAATACAGAGTTTGATTGCATCCTGGTATTGCATTTTGTGTTTGTTATTCTTGGTTTTTTGGGGTTTTCTGGGTTTGGGGAATATATATATATATATAAGTTTATATCTATATATTTATATGTCAATATATTTCCTTGTGTGGGTTTCTTGTGTGGGACAAAACTAGACTGACTAAAAACAAATAAACATCTTACATACCAGGAGAGAAACCTGGTTGGCACCCCAACCTTTTCCCCCACCAAACCGTCACAGTGTAGTGAGGTACCCACTGTACTGTTTTGATTGTGTGGGCTCACAATGACGACACCGTTTACTTGAAGAAGCAGGTACTTTACTTTCGGACTGGTCTCACACAGACAGGTTACAACCATGGATCTCCTGGGAACATCAACAACCAATATGTCTGCTCTCTACTGCTCACTGGCCTAAAACGCCCCCTGCTGTCTGGAGGTTGAAACAACATTCACTAAGCAAATATGCATTTGCTGTTATCATTACATCTTCCCTTTTTTAATTCAAAATAGAGCATTCTACTTTTGTAAACATAACCTCTCTCAGTTCAAAATAAAGGACTTTTACTTCCTTGAACATTACTTAATTTTCTGTTCCTTCAAACATTAACATATTTCAATTATAACCATAATACCTCAGGTCTGCATTTATATCAGGAATAAAGATACACAAAAAATAATGATGTAACCTGTTTTGACTTGTTACGCTAAACTCTGTCAACTTAAATGTAATAACACAAATAGCTTGCATTAGCTTTGGTCTGTACACAACTGTACTATCACTTAAAGGGATATAACGTCATCTTAACTTTACAATCAACATATAAACACATTTAAATCTGTTCAATGAGTCTCTCAGGTGGCTTCACATTTCTTGATGATTTTCTGAGTGTTTGTTCATGCATGTGGGCAGGTGCCTCGGGTAACTGAGCCAAGAGTGTGTGTTGAGGTTGATCAGCAGCCTCAAGTGTCTGTTCTTCTGGTCCAGGTCCCTTGAGAAGATCCCTGCGATTTCGTCTCAGTAGAACACCATCTTCGGTCTGAATAGTGTATGACCTTGGTTGAACTTCACTCAGAACATTCGCTTTCTGTGCCCATGTGTTTGTTTTGTCTTTAAACCTCACTTGGTCCCCAGCATGCAGTTCAGGTAGGTTTTTTGTTCCTCTGTCATAATAGAACTTCTGCTTTGCTTTCTGTTGCTCCTTTAACTTCTTCACACTGTTTCCTTCCTTTGTTTTAAGCAGATCAGTCTGGATGGGCAGGTTTGACCTCAGGCGTCGTCCCATAAGGAGCTGAGCAGGTGACACACCACACTCAAGTGGAGTTGTGCGGTAAACCAGCAGGCTCTGGTAGAAGTCCGTGTCACTATCTCGTGCCTTGCCCATCAGCCTCTTTACCGTCTGCACTGACTTCTCCACTAACCCGTTAGACTGTGGGTAGTGAGGACTTGACGTTGTGTGAATAAAGTCCCATTCTGTGGCAAACTGTCTGAACTTCATGTTGGCAAATTGTGGTCCATTGTCTGTGAACACTTCACTTGGCACACCGTGTCTTGAGAATATGGCTTTCATGGATGTAATCACAGTCTCTGCTGTTGTAGTGTGCAACCTACATACCTCTGGATACAGTGAATAATAGTCTGTGACCACCATGTAGTCCTTTCCTCCAGAAACAAAGAGATCAGCACCCACCTTCTGATAAGGTCGGTCTGGCACAGGGTGTGGTTTAAGTGGCTCTGCAGGATTGCTTGCTTGATACTTCAGACATGTTGAGCAGTTAGACACCTCGTTTGTCACATCCTGATTGATCCGCGGCCAATACATCACCTCACGTGCTCTCTTTTTGCATTTTTCAATGCCAAGATGCCCTGCGTGTATCTTCTTGAGCATGTCTCCTCGCAGACTCTTGGGAATGACTATTTTACTTCCTTTGTAGATGACACCGTCCACAACTGACAGCTCTGCTCTGCAGTTCCAGTACTCTTGAATGACAGGTGAGCAGTCTTGCTTACAGTTGGGCCATCCTTCTATGATTGTTTTGCCAAGTGTCTCTAATGTGTCATCTTTAGTTGTCTCACTTTTTATGAGCTTCATTTTCCCATCTGCAACAGGCAGTGCACTTGTGATCATGTCCACGTATGCTTTAACATCATCATCCATTTTAGTGTTCGCCGGCTCTTTTGGGTCAACAGCTCTGGATAAAGTGTCGGCTGTGTACATCATCTTACCAGGAGTGTACATCACGTTGAGTGTGTATCGTTGCAGCCGGATCATCATTCTTTGGATTCTCAGTGGACAGTCATTGAGTGGCTTCTGGAACAATGCAATCAGTGGTTTATGGTCAGTCTCAACACTTATTGCTTGCCCTGACACAAACTGATGGAATCTCTCACAGGCATATGTTATACTGAGCAACTCTTTTTCAATTTGCGCATATCTTGTCTCTGCGTCTGTCATGGATCGCGATGCATATGCAACAGGTTGCCAGTCATCATACTGCTGCATAAGAACAGCTCCAAGCCCACTCTGTGATGCATCTGATGAGATCTTAATAGGTCTCACAGGGTCATAAAACTTCAGAACAGGCTCTTCTGTAAGCAGCTTTTTCAAGTCACACCATGATTTCTCATGTTCATGAGTCCACTCCCACTCTATCTTCTTTTCAGTCAGCTGTCGTAGCGGCGCCATCTTTTCAGAGAGATTGGGTATGAATTTTCCCATATAGTTGATCATGCCATTAAACCTCTGTACATCCTTTTTGCATTGTGGCCTTGGCATATTTTCAATTGCTGACACTTTTCTGGGATCGGGTCTGACGCCTTCACTGCTCAGGATGTCTCCCACAAATGTCAGTTCCTTGACTCCAAGCTGGCATTTCTCTTTATTCAGCTTCAGGTTCGCTTTTCTTGTTGCCTCAAGAACCTTTCTCAGTCTCATGTCATGTTCAGCTTTTGTGGTCCCCCACACGATGATGTCATCCATTGATGTGTCGACTCCGTCCAAATGTTCATAAATCATGTGTATTGTCTTGTGATACACCTCTGGTGCTGAAGCAATTCCGAATGGCAGTCGCCGGAATCTGTATCTGCCAAATGGACTGTTGAATGTGCACAGCTTTGAGCTTGCGTTGTCCAGCTTTAGCTGCCAAAATCCAGATGATGCATCAAGTTTACTGAAGTATTTCGCATTTGCAAACTGTGACATTATTTCTTCTCTTGTAGGCAGTTTGAAATGTTCTCTCTTGATTGCTCTATTCAGATCTCTAGGATCCATGCACACTCTGGGTTTTCCATTCTTTTTCTCCACAATAACAAGAGAACTCACCCACTCTGTTGGTTCATCGATCTTTTCTATCACTTCCAGGTTCTCCATCCTGTCCAACTCATCCTTGAGCGGCTTTTGAAGAGCAAATGGAACTTTACGGCACGGATGAATGACTGGTGGCACACTTTTATCTACTCTGATTGTGTGTTCTCCGGAAAGACAGCCAAGACCCTGGAACAGGTCACTGTATTCTTTCATCAAATCATCATAGTCCATATCATCATCAGTTTCCACAACAAGCACTCTCTTAACTAGGTTCAGTCTCTCACATGCATTTAAACCTAGTATGGGCTGCACATTCTTTGGCACCACAATGAATGCAAGTGTATGTTCTTTGTCCTTATGTGTCACTTTAACCACACATTTTCCTTTCACAGGTATTTCTGTTCCTGAGTATCCACTTACTTTCACTTTTGTTGCATGTATTTTGGGTCTGGGTCTGATTTTCTTGAACTCCGCTTCTGAAATGATGTTCGCTTGAGCTCCAGTGTCGAGCTTGACCTGCATGTGCGTGTCATTAACTTTCAGTGTCATCATCCAATCCTTTTTCCCCATGTTGTTTTCTGTCACAGCATCGATGTAGAATTCCTCTGCGTCATCTTCATCCACAGTATGTACTTTGCTGTGTGTCGGGGCTTGACTTTTGCAGCACCGAGCATAGTGGTTATTTTTATTACAGTTGTTGCATATTTTGCCATATGCTGGACACTTTTTAGGTGGATGCTGCGTGCCACACCTACCACAAGTCTTTTCTTTACTGTCTCTGTTAGCTGGTGATGACTTCAATCGTTGTTTAATTTCAGAGGTAGCACTCTTCTTATTGACTCTGTGTGTGTTCTTGTTCACAGCATCTACCTTGCAGCTGTCACTGAACAGTTCTTTAGCTTGTACTTTCACAGCCTCAGTCGCTCTGCACAGTTTCAATGCTTTTTCCAGGTCGAGATTTTCTTCTCTCAATAGTCTCTCTCTTAAAGCATTATCTGGAATTCCGCACACAAGTCTGTCCTTTATCAAAGAGTCTGTTAGTCCTCCAAATTCACATGTCTTACTTCTGTTCCGCAGCTCTACTACATACTGATCGATCGTCTCACCTGTCTTCTGTACACATGTGAAGAATCTGTGCCTCTCAAATGTCACATTTCTTTTGGGTATGCAGTACGCCTCAAACATCTCCATTATTTTATCCAGTTTCATACCGTCACCATCAGCAAACGTGAAGTTATTATATACTTCCAATGCGTCCTCACCCACGACGTGCAAAAACACTGACGCTCACTTTTTGTCACTTGCCTCATCGAGTCCAATTGCCGATAGGTACAAAGCAAAGCGTTGGCTAAATCTTCTCCAATTTTCAGCCACATTTCCAGTCAGCTGAAGGGCGGGTGGTGGATGCAAGCCTTCCATGTTGTCGTCGCTGTGTCCTCTTTTTTCTCACGGTGAGTTAGCAACACAAAGTTCACTGCTGAGCTGATGCGTCGGTACCATTAGCTAGGTTGCTAAGTGCTAGCATGCCTCCGTAGCTTGTCCTTATTGTTTATGTTTACGTCTCTCCAAGTCCATCTTCTGACACCATGTACTGTTTTGATTGTGTGGGCTCACAATGACGACGCCGTTTACTTGAAGAAGCAGGTACTTTACTTTCGGACTGGTCTCACACAGACAGGTTACAACCATGGATCTCCTGGGAACATCAACAACCAATATGTCTGCTCTCTACTGCTCACTGGCCTAAAACGCCCCCTGCTGTCTGGAGGTTGAAACAACATTCACTAAGCAAATATGCATTTGCTGTTATCATTACACCCACTGCTCGTCCCACTCTTCATCCCTTCACAGTTAAAGACTCTGGTCCGGCACATAGACTCACATACATTCACAGACACTGGCATAGATGCTCACACACTCACCTGTTTGTCTCGCTGGCTCCACAGTGGAAGCGCGTGCCACTGCAGGGGCGGGCTTTATTGAGCAGGGGCCCGGGTGGGCATAGCCCATGGTGCTCAGGGGTGGTTGATGTTGTATGTTTGAATTAATAATTGTACGAAGTTGTATTATATTTGTGGGTAGTATGTGATGGGCTTAAAGCAGAAGTAGGTATTGTGAATTATATTGTAGTTTGGGTAATATTGTGTGGCAGTGGGGAACCTTTATGTTGTTGGTGTTCCCCCTTTAATGGTTTGCCCCAATTAGGCTCAGCAGGCTGCTGTATTTAAGGGAGCTTCAGTCAGCTCTCTACAGTTCTGAGTGGAGGTAGCCTGCTGTGAGGCTATGCTCCAGGTGCCATTTTTTTTGGCTCACCTTTTTCTCAGTTTGTGAGATTTGTACAGTTTTTCTTGTTTAAAATAAAAGCCTGTTTTTCTTAGCATTCAACGCTCTGCCTGCGCTCCTTTACACCTCCGTCACCACCTCCACCAAGTCCAGCTTGCCCTGATCCCCTTTTCGTGGAGAGGCCGCTCTGGTCCTCCACAACGTGAATCATATGTTGCAGTAAAAAAAAAAAAGATAACAGGAAAAAAAGACAGTTGATTCGGTGGAAACCCGGCTTTACGGGCGGGGGCTATACGGTCCAGAGTGTCTCGAGCCAAGTGTTTGAATTTCTCCCACTGTCGTCTGTGATCAAAACACAGAGTTTCACCGGTTTCACCTGATCACGGGCAGAGTCGGCACCGATTGTGAGTGGGGTGATGCTGCATTCAAGTGAACACGGAAAAACGAGACAAACCTGGTCCTGTATTGATGCAAAACAGCACGCGATAATTTAATTTGCAAATACGGGATGATTCCACATTGTCGGGGACATGTGGTGAGGTAACTCTACCCAGCCCTCATCATCGCAATGTGTCGCCTCATAAACATGTTACCACACGCTAATGCCGCTCGCTTCTGACTGCCTCCTCTGAATGTCCGACTGAACGCAAACATTACAGCAGAAAACTTGATACATTTTCTTTAATGTTGAATCAAGGAGGACAACGGGGCAACTCTGACATTCGAAACACAGACAGTATATCTCCTGTAGCTGTAAATTGTGTTTGTTTCATTGTTCAGCATTTATGATGACAATTATATAGTGAAGTTGGCATATTCCAGCTGCCGGCCGATGGCGAGTGACCTAATAATTTTACTCGCCAAAACATATTTCTACCCACATTTGGCGAGTGGCGGGTGCTAATTTTAAACCCTGTTTGTATTGATTGTTTGCGTTTTATGTCTAGGTCTATATTGTTTAGTGTCAATGTGTATTCTTTTATTGTCTCAATGTATATGTTTTGGACCCCAGGAAGAATAGCGGATGCTATGCAGATGCCAGTGGAGGCTGGTCCATTGAGGCAGAGGAGGTTGGTCCTCCTCTATTTTTGAGAGGCAAGAGGAAAATCGATTTTTTATTTAAGAAAGGGTAACTGGTTGAAATAAATCATTACTAGATCTCAGTGTAATTTATAAAATATTATATATGTATTTTATCATGAAAAAAGTTTCTTCTTTAGAAGAAAATCCACTTAAAACGGTTCAACGGTGCCGCCAGCAGCTCAGGAGACAGAGCAGTCTGTGTGAAGAGCAGGAAACAGGAAGGTGGGGGCATAACGGAGGTGAAAAGATTTTTCCTTCCGTGACAGACCTCGGGGCGGGATCTCCTTCCATTGACTCAATAGGTGCGTTCGAGATGAACTGCGCCTCGCCTGGAAGGTTGGCGAGAGCAGGCGGCAGCAGCAGGGGGTGGTGACAGAAAGCTGCAGTCAAGTCGGACGGTTTCCAGCCGCCGTCAATACAAACAGGAAGTCACCAAAATATATATTTTTTATGCTGTACTGGAAGTGTCCAATAAATAACAAATATAGTTCTCAGAACATAAGTTTGACTCTGTGTGAATATTTTCTAGCAGTACAACATGAGATTCATATAATCTAGCATTATACAACAACACGTAGTGTTCGCAGTCCTAACTAAGAGCCAATCAGCTCATGATCCGGTGCGTTTCCCATCATGCCCGGAGGCTTGCAGGCGGTTGCAGTCGGTGGAGAGCGACTGCGGTGCCTGGCTCTAAAAACTGCAGCTGCCTTGATCTCGTGAGGTCATCGTTACCGGCGCGTGCATGACGTCAGAGCAAGTCGGGAGCAAGTCGGACACAAAACTAACCGGCATGCATTGTGCGCTGGTCACAAGTGATCGATTCTGCGCAGGCCTGGCTCATGTCGAACGCACCTAATGCATTTAGGATTTTTTCATCCTGATCTGTGATTGGCTAAGACACGTAAAATGACGTCATTACGGAGGAGGCTCTTCGTTACCAATCAGCAATCAGAAGACAAGATTGACAGCAGGTTGGTCCAATGACAGTCCAACCCCCTTGGTTACTGTTGCTATGTGCGCCAAACTTTCACTCCCAGCCGCACTGCTCGTGCTGCTCTCAGCACAAGAAATACGAGTTTTCAGAGATATTGGCATTGATTTGAAAGTAAATATCAGCAGATTTCTGGATAAACAGTTGGGAGATAACAGAGAGAAGCAGTCAGGAGATACCAGGAAGAGAAGCAGTCAGGAGATACCAGGAAGGAGAAGTGACCGCGTGTGGTGTTTACTGGTAGGCTAGGACGACCGTTAGGTCAAGGACTGAAGCTGCTCCTGTCTTTGCTGCTACTAACTACAGCTAACGGACCTGGAGAGTAAAACCTGGTCCGACCCGTGGGTGTTGAAGACCTGGATAATTAGTGATCATTCTCTGATTAAACCCGACTGAAAAATAAAAGAAAACATGAAGCCGTCTTCATTGTAATCTCACCCATAAAAGACCTGCTAATCACTGATTAACATGCATATAGGCTGTTGGTGTAGTGGTTAGCACTGTCACCCATAGTGTGGGAGACGTGGGTTTGAGGCCAGGTCATTACAACTAATTTTTTTTTTTTTTGTAAACATCCCACATCCATGATTTTCATTAGGCCTGTGTTGATCTGAAAACAGTACGATTTAATAAAATTATGTCGTTTTTACGAAATCTTGTAAGACATTGTTTTACTCTTTTTCATTGAATATAAGGAAATAGGGACAAGTACTAGTCAAAATAACATGATGCTGTGGGCTCGTGTTCCTGTCCTCCCCAATTTTTTTTGTCACCAGCCGCCACTGGCAGATGCTAACGGGGATCTCAATAAACATTAAAGCCCCAGTATGTGAGATTTACCCCCATCTAGCGGTGCGGTTGCATGTCGGCACGTATTCTTGCTGTTGCCTTTAGGTAAACTCGGGCAGAAGTCAGAAAAACAACAGACGCTGCATGTAACAGGATAAACAAGCCTCTATGTAAACAAATGGTCCGCCAGCACAAGGCAAAACAATACAGGCGTGACAATATGTTGTCATGGTGATGTCGTATTGTTTATCTAACGTTTTACCGTATTTCTCTCGTCGAGTAAAATAACATCCAGTTGGTTTGCCGACGGCGTCACTCTCGGCGTCATTCAGGTGTCTGACTGCACCTGAAGGCAACACCAGTGCTTCCGTCCTTCCTCACACTAGCCTACACGGTGGTGACAGCTTTAACAGGCGCCGTCTGGAAAACTTTCTCCCCGAGCCGAGAAGCTCCGGCGGCCCGAGTTTGTGGTTAAAGCAGATATCAGCGGTACGGCCGTTTCGGCTAATGCTGCGTTCAAGGCAGGCTTTTGAAACCGTAAGTTACAGCTTCAAGTCACAACTACGACTTTGTAGCGTTCCAGGCAACCTGTAACTCGTGTTTTTACCGTCCTGTTGTCTGTGAAAGTCACTATAACGGCCACTCGTAACTTCCGACCCGTGAACTCGTACCAGATCGAACTGGTATGACTTCACAGGAAGGAAAAACAGAAAGTACGAGTTTCCTTGAACGCACCATGAGTTAGCAGCCCCCGCCCTCGTCAGGCATCTATTGGTCCTCGTGCTACGTCGCCACATTCACGCGCACCCCTTGGCTGCACACACAGCCCTTCATGCCGTTCTCTCTCCTCATTGGATAACACTTGTATCCCACAAGGAAAGTTTTCTCCTGGTTTACAGCAGAGCAGAGTGACGGAGAGACTCGTGTTACGGCTGAAACACTCCATGTAAATGATTGCTGACGGAAAATAGGACTATTTAGGACTTATATTAACAAAAACATTCCGCTGATATCTGCTTTAACTACGGCCACGGTGACACTGAACGTAAAACATGGCGATTCAACATGGCAGAGAAGGTTCGGTGAACCCCCCCCCTGTATGTTTGTAATGACTTGTAACAACTCATTCTAAGGTACGAGAAAGCGCTCGTTTGCATGCGGGCGCGATTCCACTTCAGTGAAATACGTATTTATGAAAGCGATATTTGATTTTTGTCAAAAAAAGCCAATAAAGTCCCATACTGTCCCTTTAAGTTTCCACTGTTAACTTATACATTACAGTGTTAGCATATGAAATGTTAACTTCACTGTTCTGAATGAAAGCAAAATCATGAAATGACTGAATTTAGCAGTCTCATCATAACCCATGACTTAGCTTAATGATGTCTCTTTACATTCATACAATGCAAATAACAGGCACACATAGCCTACTCTTACACACACGCACTGTAACGTGGAGTTGGAGGGAAGCTTAGCCACGATGCTAATAACACAGTTCCTACAGGAAATAAGTTGCGAGGCAGGAGACGAAGTGGAGGGATTTCCACACTGCACATTTATTCTCAGTACAGACCATACATGCCAGGCCGCACGGCATAAACTAAACTATTACCTTCAGCAAAATAATAAACACGTAGGAATGTTCGTGACCTGTAGCTTCTTCAGCGTCCACATTACTGAAGTCAATACGGAAGTCGACTAGGGAGGAAAAGGTGATAGGTCACCAAAACAAAAGGAGGCGCCACCGTGTGGCGTAAACTGGTAGTGCTCTGATATACTCTGGCTGTTACATATTCCCCCCTGGTAATAATAAGGCTGTCCTCAGCCGTACACAGATGAAGAAGCAACCAAGCTACGCTTAACACCTTGTTATACATGAACTTGATGAAAAGTTAGCTGTTACACACAGAGAAAGACACAATGACTAGCCTACTGATATACATATCAATGAATAGAGCACGATAAAGCAGAGAAATACCCAGTAAACATATCAGGTGAATAAGTACAGTGGAATATCCCAATTTTATGGTTATTAGCAATGTCTTAGTTTTTTTTTTTTTCTTTTTCAGTTTTAACGGTGGCCTATAAAAACCTGAACCACATAGCAAAAATGAGGAGATAATGACCTTAGAAAGACCATGCAGGGAAATTTCAACTTTAGCAAAACCTGAACCACCAAGGCAGGATACACAATGTAAACACAAGGTATGCAAAAACATTACCATAACTCAGAACTGTAAAAATTGCATTGCATTTCAATTTTCAACACATACTTGACACAACAAACTGTTGCCTATTTCAGGTCAAGTCTGTCAGTATGATAAGAGTTTGTCCATTTGTTGGCCGACCAACCAGATGTGATTCTGGGGCGACGTCTCAGTCTGAGGTTGTAACGGTCAGTGTCAGCGGGGTTTGCATCAGCCACACTCATAGCTGAGCGGTCCTCAGAGTCACAGTCCATGACTGGCACTGGGCCAGAGTCAGTGTCTCCATTCGAGTCAAAGCACATGTTCGCAGCAGGGAGGTCAGTCTGGCTGTTAGACGGGGCGACGGGCTCATCGTCCTCCAGAGCCCAAGTGTCAGTTTGTTCTTCAGCCGCAGGCACAGCACGCCTGCCGGGGGAAGCAGTGTCCCAAGTGTGGAAAGGTTGCATGTTAACGACATGATAGACTCCAGCATCAACACCAGTGTCCAGCCTTGTCAGTCTGTAGTTGACATCTCCCAGTTTCTGGCTAACACGGAGCGGGCCTGAGAACAGGGGAGCCAGTTTAGCCGTAAAGTTGGACTGCGCGTCAGACCTAGGATGCGTCTTAACCCTGACAAGGTCACCAACAGCAAAGGAGGCCTGACGGCGTCTCAAGTCATAATAGTGTTTTTGTCTGTCATGACTGTGGTCAAGAGCTGCTCTGGCGTGGTCGTGAGCTTCCTGCAGAGAGGCCCTGAGTGTCTCAGGGTACGGCACACCAGGATCATCCACACCATCACTGGATGGATTTGTCACGAGGTCGAGCGGGGTGTCCAGCTCCCGACCATACAGCATCATGGAGGGGCTGAGTCCTGTGCTGTCATGTGGGGCTGTACGCAGGGCAAAGCAGATTTGTGACAGGTATTTATCCCACGCAGTGTGCTTGTCCCCAACATAGGCACGTATGGCCGTTTTGAGTGTCCGGTTCACACGTTCTGTTGCATTAGTTTGCGGGTGATAGGCAGTGGTGAGCCTGTGCACCGATCCCAGAGTGGAAACAACATGTTCAAACAACTCACTGACAAAGGGCGAGCCTCTGTCAGAGATCAGGTAGGTTGGGGCACCGTGTCTAGCAAACACCTCACTGACAAACTTTCCTGCTGCCACCTGCGCTGTAGCTTCCTTGACTGCACACACTTCGATCCACTTAGAGAAATAGTCAACAAAGACAAGCAAGTGGGCGTTACCGGATGCTGTACGGGGCAATGGGCCGACGAAATCCACTCCTGCGTACTCCCAGGGCTTTTGGGGAGAGATGGGAACCATCAGACCAGCCGGTCTCCTCTGGCTTGGTTTTGTGAGCTGACAGACTGAGCATGACGTGACATAACGCTTGACATCTGCTGCCATCTTGGGCCAAAAAAATCTGAGCCGCAGCCTTGCTAATGTCTTTGAAAAACCAAGATGACCTGCAGTGGGATGGTCATGGTAATAGGAGAGCAAAGTGCCACGGATTGATGTGGGAGCGTAAAGCTTCAGTTCTTTCAGAGGATGCAAACCACATCTGGCTTTTGGGTCAGAATAGAAAAGCAGACTGTCATGAACAACAAACTGTGGGGGGCTGCTTTCACCTGAGTCAGTGTGTGGATTTTCCTGCAGATCTCTGAGAAGCTGGCCAATGTCTGGGTCATCATTCTGTAGCTGTTTCAAATGTGAGCGATCTGCCAAGAGCACAGGGGGCAAAGTGCGGAGGTCCAAACTGCCTATAACAGCATACTCGGGCAACAAGTCTATGGGAGCATTGTCAGTCAGAGGCAGAGGGTTGCGTGATAGCGCGTCTGGCACAGTGTTGCGAGCGCCAGGTTTGTGCACTATTGAGAAGTCAAAGTCTTGGAGCCGCAGTGACCAGCGAGCTAGCCGGCCAGAGGGGTTTGGGCGGGACATGAGCCACCTGAGGCTGTTGTGGTCAGTGAAGATGGTTACATGGAGGCCCTCGACATAAGGTCTGAAATGTTCAAGAGCCCAAATCACAGCCAAACATTCTTTTTCTGGGGTGGAGTATGGCTTTTCTGCTTTGTGAAGAGAGCGACTTGCATAAGCCACAGCAATCTCTCGCCCGTCTGAGTCTTTCTGCATCAGTGCAGCCCCGAGCCCAAGGTCACAAGCGTCAGTGTGAATGAAAAAAGGACTCGTAAAGTCAGGGAATCTCAAGATGGGTGCAGACGTGACACACTTTTTCAAAGTTTCCATGGACTCTTGACATTTGTCGTCCCAGCGGAAGACAGCATCCTTCCTCGTGAGTGCATGGAGGGGCTCTGCATGGCGAGCGTAGTTTGGGACGAAGCGCCTGTAGTAACCGGTCAGTCCAAGGAACTGTCTGACATGTTTCACGGTGGATGGGGTTTGGAACTCTGTCACAGCTTTTATTTTGTCCTCATCAGGTTTTATGCCAGACGGTGTGATGCGGTAGCCGAGGAATGTGAACTCACTCAGACAGAACTGACATTTTTTTAGCTTCAATGAGAGGCCAGCGGTTTTGAGTCTCATGAGCACCTCTTCCAGGTCCTTTAGGTGCTGCTCGAAGGTGGGGGAAGCAACAACAATATCATCTAGATACACAGCACACGTTTTGTAGATGAGACCAGCCAGTACAGTGTTCATTAGTCTCTGAAACATAGCTGGGGCGTTGCAGAGACCAAAAGGGAGTACACGAAACTGAAAGAGACCACAGTGAGAAATAAAAGCTGTCTTTGGTCGTGACTCCTCTGCAACAGCCACCTGCCAGTATCCTCGAGCTAAGTCCAGTGTTGTGATGAACTGCCCCCTCGCCAGAAAGTCAAGTGAGTCGTCGATACGTGGTAAGGGGTATGAGTCTTTTTGTGTGACTTGGTTGACGCCTCTATAGTCCACGCAGAATCTTGGGTCAGAGCCAGGCCTGTTAACAATAACGACAGGTGCAGCCCACGGGCCAGTGGAAGGCTCAATGATGCCGTCTTGTAACATCTGTTCAACCTGTTCCTCAATAATTCTTTTTTTTGTTGGAGAGGTGCGATATGGAGGGAGGTTTATTGGCTTCGCGTCCCCTGTATCGATGTGGTGTTCAGCCATTGAAGTGCGCCCCAGATGACCGTCAAACATGTCGTCGAACTGGGTGAGGAGATTGAGCATCGCCGCTCTTTGTCCATCCTCAAGGCTTGCATCAGCGACCTTGGACATGAGACTGGTTTGCAAGGCGTCCAGTGACATGATGGCTCCCCCTGCAATGAATGATTCATCAGTACAGTCCTCATCCTCGTCCAGTACAGGACAAGGGACGTCATCCATTAAGACAGTTCTGGATGGGATGTGGATGGTCAGGGAGGCTCGAATCATGAAATCCATGCCTAGGATGAAAGGGGATGACAGGTTAGGGATTATGGCAAAACGTTGGTAGAAGCGTTTCCCCATGAAGCCAATAGAGAGCCAAGTCACACCGTCAGGGGTACAAGAGTCATTATTTGCAAGGCTCACTGTTGGACCGGTCCACTGATGTGTTTTGCTTGGATAAGAGTCATTAACATAGATGAGGTCTGCACGCACTGCAGAGAGTGAAGCGCCCGTGTCTAAGGTTGCTTCCACAGGCACAGCATTAAAGTTCACTTTAGTCCTCAGTGGTGTGTTCCAGGGAGCCTGTGAGTCAGTGTCTTCAACGTGACATAGGATGTGTTGCTCTTGTGGGGTTGAGGCAAGTGGATGAGGCTCAGTCAGTGTCTGGAGGGAGGATTGCCTCTGCGAAATGTCCTCCCTCCTCTGAAGTTTCCCGACTGCCTGGGGTGAGGTGGGGAATCAAAAGACATGTTGTCTGTCTCGACGCGTGGCACACCTACATCTGGAGACACAGTTGCAGGGGATGAGGGAGTTGTTACAGGCTGTGACTTAGTAAGTGGTGGCACCTGAGATGCAGTGTTGCAGGTTGGGCAGGTGCGAGACGTGAACCCAGGGCGAGAGCATTTATAGCAGTGGGGCTCAGTGTTCTGGTTCCTCCTCATGTGTGGGGGAGGAGACTGGTGTCCACTTGGCCCCAGGACCGCATGGAGTTCATGTGCACGCAGTAACAAGTCCATCACTGAGGGGATAGGGGCTCCATACAGTGCAACTCTGTATTTTTCCTGAGAATGTTTACATATCAGTTCAATCTGCTCTTGTGCTGGTGGGGGGCTCTTTAATTTATTAAACTCTCCCAGCATGTGAGCTACAAATGTTGGGAGGGGCTCATGTGGTGCTTGGACACGATCGAGAATGCCTCTCAGGACACGCTCTTGGAGATCAGATGGCAGAAAAACTGTTCTAAACAGCTGGCAGAATTGGGCCCAAGTGATGACATGTGAACTGAGGGCTTTAAACCATTTACCTGGCTCCTTTGCAAGGAAACGTGGCAGCTCACGTAGTATCTGTATGTCCGTCAGGTTCAGTGAAGATCTGTAGGAGTTGACAGCCTGCAACCAGTCTTCGGGGGGCACTTTGCCATCACCAGCAAACACAGGGGGCTCGAGCTTTGCATGATGTAATGCAGCAGCGATCACTCTGGATGTGTTGCTCAGCTCCAGTGAAGGGGGCTGCAGAAAAGAGCTTGAGTGATTACCTTGAGCACCAGAATCTGATGTGGGGCCTGATTTGGTTACAGCAGGTGTGAACGGGGTTGAAGTGGCCATGGGGGCTGGGTTGGGGTGTTGAGTGGCAGGACTAGCAGAGTGCTCTCTATCCCAACGTTTAAGTAAATCACGTTGCAGTTCCAGGGAATCGTTCAGACACTCACGTAGTCTTACAACTTCTGACTGCAGATCCTGGACTTGTTCTTGGAGGCCCTCAGTAGTACGGTGGGGGACAGTGTAATCAGCCAAAGATGTAAGGTCCATGTCCGAGTCAGTGTCGGGGTCTTCGGCTTGTTTTTCCGGAAGAGTTGCCATTATCTACTTTAGCTTTTTTCTTCTTCTTTTTTTTCCAATGTCTTTTTAATTTTTTTTTATTTATTTTTTTTTTTATTTATTTATTTTTGTCAATAGTCACACAGTTCTCCAAAATACTCACAAAGTCCAAGTCCAAGAGAGAAAAGTCAGTCTACTTGACAGTGAAACACAATCCACGGGGAAAAAGGGGGGGGTTACTCGCTTGATCCAAGGGAAGCGTATTTGCTTTAATGGTCCTCTTTAATTCACCGGGCGTTTAGCAGGCAGCCAGCAGAAACAGATCCAATGCACTTTAAGTCCACACACATCCAGCGCCGCACACACGAGGTGAGATCCAGTATTCCGACTGCAGCCACGGTAGCCTTAGCTTTAGCAGTTAGCTTCCAACGAGGCACACTTGCGTCGAAGAGAACGGCGAAACACTCACGGACTCCGACGGTGGAGAAAAGCACAAAGCAGTCCGGTCTGGTGTTGTCCTTCTTCGCGTGCCCAGGCGAGGTCCAGAGAATAATGTTCGGGCGCCAGTTGTAACGTGGAGTTGGAGGGAAGCTTAGCCACGATGCTAATAACACAGTTCCTACAGGAAATAAGTTGCGAGGCAGGAGACGAAGTGGAGGGATTTCCACACTGCACATTTATTCTCAGTACAGACCATACATGCCAGGCCGCACGGCATAAACTAAACTATTACCTTCAGCAAAATAATAAACACGTAGGAATGTTCGTGACCTGTAGCTTCTTCAGCGTCCACATTACTGAAGTCAATACGGAAGTCGACTAGGGAGGAAAAGGTGATAGGTCACCAAAACAAAAGGAGGCGCCACCGTGTGGCGTAAACTGGTAGTGCTCTGATATACTCTGGCTGTTACAGCACGCACGCGCACACACATGCGCGGTTTTCTCTCATCACAAGAAAGTAAACAACAAAATGTGAGCTCATGCTGCGGCTCAGTGGCTAACGCACCAGGAAGATATGCTAACTCGCGGAGCTAACTGCCAACTACCCACACTTCACAGCACTCACCGGGAAAATAAAAGAATGAATACAGGTAAAGTTCCCAGGGTCGCTCCTCCGTGGTCCACCAGACACTCAGGTATCAGCCCAAACAGTTCATTTCCCTCCACAGTTCCTCAGTATGCACGTTATCAAGTATTTGATCGTCCTGCCACCGCTCGGTGCTGTGTGTATCATTGTGCGTGTCACTACCCGCAGTAAGGAGGCGGAACATGAACTGATCTCTCCAATTGCACTTCTATGAGCAAATTAGATTTCTTTCTTTTCACAGAACTCTTACAGCGAAAATAGACCTCTGGGATAAAATAAATAAATAAATAAAATACAGGACGAAATAAACAATTAGTAGCTAATTAAATTAAAATTATGCTCAATTATATCTTATTTGGTTAGTTGGGTAGGTTCTTTTTCTCTTTTTTTCAGGTTACATTCTCTCTTTTTTTTCAACATTACATAGTAACGTGCTTCTCTTTTTCAACAGGTTCCACAAGGTAAGAAAAAACAAAAGTTGTTATTTTTATCCTCGTTTAAGTGAAAAGGTGCTTGAGGACATTCCTTGAAAGCTGGTAAAGTGTGATAGGCATTTGTCATTATTTTTGACATTTCACACAATAAATTGTTAAGGAGCAGCAGATTTAGTGATAAATAAAATGGTTTAGCTCTGCAGCTTTTCACATCTGATTGGATTTCTTTTGGGAAACCAACCAATCTGCCAGGTTGCTGCTACTATCAACTATCAACTACTTTTTCACACCAATAATGAACACCTCAGGATCGTGTTCTCCGGAGTTGGTAAGTTGGTAAGTTGCAGCCTCTCTCTTCCACCCCTTTGCTCCCTGTCTTCCTCCTGTAGTACTGTCCTTCATCCTACCTCTTCAACTCATTTTTCTCTGTCCTAGGTGGTGTCGCTACTGAACATGAGTAATGATGTTGTCATCTCTGAAAGTCTCCATTTATCAATGTCAGATGGGAGAGCAGTGCGGTGGATTTGTGTGAATGTGGTGACAGTGGGTGGGTAGGTGGGAAGGTGGGTGGGTTGTGGAGTTGAGGAGAAACAAGGCACCTAAGAAGAACGAAAAGGAAAGATGTAGCAAGTATATGAACAGTATAGGCCAGGGTGTTGGCCACAACAAAGACAAGAGATGAAGAAAAGGGGTGTGGCTCACAGAGGATGAAGAGTGAGCTTGAAATGGGAGGATCAAGAAAAAGACGAATTCCAGCCAAAAGGTTTTCGGCCCTGTGTGTGTTCTCTTAGTCTGTCTGTCAGCTGACACCAACAGGGAGTCCATGATTCATCGTAGCTATTACTGCCAGACAGAATTAAGACTCTGCTCTTTAGCATATGCAAGTCTAATTATGCAAATTGGGTCTGTTAGACAAAACATTACTGCAGTAGTTAGTCAGTCTGGTTTCAGGCGCCACGTGAATGAGGATGCATTTGTCTCCGTCAGCCTCATGACACTGAAATGAAATGAAATTACTGCTGGCCAACTAACAGGGTAGCCTAAGTGTATTGATGTTATTGTTGTCTATGCGCACACATGGTGCCGTACTGTTTGGAGCACTGAAACATTCAATAAAAGCTGATTAACTAAATTACGCTCTATTTTTTGCAAATTGTAGTCATATCATTATTTCACAAATTTAATCAGTTTAACAACAGGTCAGACGCTAGCGAGCTTACGCTAGCTAACAAGCTAAAGCTAAAACTAACACCAGCACAGTATGCAATTTAATCATCCATATAGCTATGAATCATCTATTATCATTGTAGAATGTCTTTAACAGAAGCTAAAAAGGGGAGCGTACCTATGTTCCCCAGGTCCTATGTTCCCCTGTAGGGGAACATAGGACCCTCTTTTTGAAAATGGGTCCTATGTTCCCCGTTTTTACCAAAAAGGGTCCTATGTTCCCCTCTTGCAATACATACTGGGGAACATTGAACCCTTTTTCTGAAAAAATGTCCTATGTTCCCCAGTAGCAGTGGGGAACATAGGACCTTTCTCAAAAAAAGGGTCCTATGTTCCCCGCTGTAGCTGATCTATGGACTCCATCTATCTGGCCTGTCTAGCCTCTACCTAGTCTTTTTACTAAACTTAACCAACTCCCTTCTTCATTGCCTAAACCTAACCAATGGGGCAATTAGCCTAGCCTACACTTCTCACTCAAAGTCACAACTCTACTTCTCACTCAAAAATAGACCAAAATATGGCAAGTCACAACTCCACTTCCAGGTATGGGACCAAAAATTACATGTTTCTCGGGTCCTTTTGGGGAAAAGCGGGGAACATAGGACCCTTTTTCTAATAGGGTTCTATGTTCCCTGGTCTGGACACAAAGGGGAACATAGAACCCTTTTGGGGAAAAGCGGGGAACATAGGACCCTTTTTCTAATAGGGTTCTATGTTCCCTGGTCTGGACACAAAGGGGAACATAGAACCCTTTTGGGGAAAAGCGGGGAACATAGGACCCTTTTTCTAATAGGGTTCTATGTTCCCTGGTCTGGACACAAAGGGGAACATAGAACCCTTTTGGGGAAAAGCGGGGAACATAGGACCTTTTTTTAGAAAAGGGTTCTATGTTCCCCTGTCCCATACAAAGTGGGGAACATAGGACCTGGGGAACATAGGACCCGGGGAACATAGGGATGATCCCGCTAAAAAGTATATACCTAATCTAGTAAGGTCGCACCATGTGTCTAATAACATTATCCTCATCTTCAAATGCATGTTTCTCGTCTTCATCAACAGTGGTCTTTGTTATGTGACTTACTGTAATATTTTTACTTACAATATCAAACTGAAAACAGGAGGTGTAACTTTATCCTTTTTAAATGAGCTGTAGCCTACCTACTTTAAAAAATAACTGAATACAGGATAATGTTAGCGTTAGTATGTTATTAAAGTAACATTGCAGAGTTTTTTCTGCCTTAAAATAATGTTTCCAGACTCCGTGCAATGGTAGAAATGGTTAATAGGATGAATGGAGCTGCTGCCACGGTCTGAGCGGGGTCGCGTCGGCTGAAACCGCACTATGTAACTTCCCTGCACGGGTGCGAAACACTGCCCCCCCTCCTCCCCCCTCCCCTCTGCGTCGAGGAGAGACGAGGTGGGTAAAAGCGAAACTTACGGTCCCCCTCCGGTCGCAGTCGCCGCCGCCGCCGACCTCCCGCCCCCCCCCCACCTGCCACAGTCTCCATGCAAACATGTGGTAAATACTGTTGTTTATTAATGGCAATAAATGCTAGATGCACTGGCTGATTAGTTTCCTTTTCTCCCCCAGAAGATAGCGCTTTTCCACCAGATGGTGGAAGCACTGAGCTGAAACTCCGCAATGTTGCTTTAAGCCATAGGCAGTTATATTTTTGACTTTCCGGAATACCTTTTATTCACTTCTAGGCCTCCACAGTTGTAGTGACCTAACTGTTCTACCAAATGAATGCAATGAACAACAGAAACATTCATTTAATATGATCAGCGAGAACATTATCTCTTTATTGTATCTTTTTGAAAAACAAACAAAAAGCCTTTTTGTAACTCTCTTTTGTTAACATTTCAGAATTCTGTACAGGATAAAAAGAAATAAGCACTGCTTAAGAACAGAGTCAAATCTCAAACTAGAAAAAACAAATGAAAAAAATTCCAAAAAAGAGAAGAGGTTTACAATACAAATTAGTAGTAAGACATTGTCTGAAGTGCAATGGCATAGCTCAGATGGGTTAAAAGTAAAATCAAAAAACTTAAAAATAAAAATACTTCTCTATTTTTCCAACAAACAGTAAATTCTTTACAGAGTAGAGACTGTATTATCTGATGTATTTAAACCTGTAAAAACATATTTACAAATAGCCATTACCTTTTATATACTTTTTCTCATAATCACATATATGTCAGCACCAGTAAAAAAAAAGAGAACAAAAAACAAATAAAATAAAACAAAGAACATCAACAACAACGATTTTTGTTAAAATATTGTCTACAGACTTGGTCCCGGTACATAATGATATATGGAGGAAGCCTCCTCTCTTCCTGAAGGGATTTGAACCCTCACTCTGAAGAAGACAAAAAGGTCACAAACGCTGTGAGCTTAACACTGACCCAGAAGTGTTTCTACTGTCCTGCATCCAGTTGATTGGGGTGGTTGACCTTAGATATTTTTGTACACACTGCCTCCATTTCACTGGTTCTGACCCTCTGAATTTATATTTGAGCCTACCTGGAGTCCTGGAGCGCTGTCAAAATGTTGGAGGTATGAGCAGGGAAGCTCAAACACCAACCAACCAACAAATACAGACACAGGGTTTCATTTATATTTTTCACTCTCTCCACTAATAAATTGGGAAATGCTACAACCATATACATTGATCTGCCCCGACCCTTCAACACCACACAGTGAGACGGAAGACTTCTGCTCCCAAAACATGACGGAAAACCAAAGCACAGCATTTTTGGGGTGCTGCCAAACGCAGCAATGCTTACAGGACAATGGGCGCGGTGGTTAAAGTTTGTATTTAAAGGGTTGGATTATACAACACCAACGACCATGGGAACAAATGAGCTGATGACAAGGAGTTAGTTTACAGAGAAGAAGGCTTTTTGGTTTGTTGATTACAGCATCATACTCCAAACTTTCACTCTGATGAGCTAAATACAAAGTGATGCATGTACAGACTCACTCTCACTCATCTTTTAACCAAGATTACAAAACAGCTAGAGAAGTAAGGTGTTATCTTACCAACAACTACTGTATTAAAACCTATTTGACACATTACTCAGACATTACGGCAAAAAGAGCAGACAGCGTGTTGATGAATGAAAGCCATAAGGCCGGGTGTAAAGCCTACAGTTTCCTCAGAGAAGGGGAGACGCTGACTTCAGTGGAAGCACTGGTTGTTTTGATGCTAACTGGCGCTAACTGTTGCCACCTTTTAAGCCTGATCAGCTGTCTAAAGTTTATCTGCTGTCTCTAAAACAAACTTAGAAGTGGTTTCATGAAAAGTAAGTAAAGTCAATACCAAGTAAAGTAAAGCGCTGGAAGGGGACAACTTGTATTTCTTCACAGTAGTGTTACAGCACAGCACAGTATACGTTCTAGTTCGGAGTAAGGGCGGTTTTTTTTTATAGCTGCAGTACATGAGAAGCCACGATGTAAAGCAGAGCTACGGTGATTGACAACCAGCTGTGTCACAATGGAGGCTGTGGTGTGACAGGAGGACAAACAGATATTCAGAAGACAACACAAACTAAAAGAAGGCTAATTTAAACTTTTTTTTCTTTCTCTTTAATAGACAAAGGTACAACCAGCGTCATTGTTAGAAATAACACAGCAACAAATAAAACCATGTAGGTGGGCTTTCAATAAGCATTTTTTTTTCCCATAACAAGAAGAAGTCACTTGCGGTGCTTTAATACATTCAGTGCCCAGCGAATCATTTGACTTTGTGTCAGACTGTGATGTGGTTTGTATCACACAGGCAGAGGGTTTAATGTAATATTAGCTGCCTCTAACACATCCGCTCATCCTCCCAGGCTGATGCTGATTTATCTGTTTGTTGTGTTATCTGTGTGTATATAGTATGTGAATATACACACACAGCAACAAATGCATTTTTATGTGTGTTTAAGTGTGTGTGTAAGCTTGTATGCTTGCTTTAGCTGCCTATTCTCTTTGTCTTCCCCCACATACATACCCGTCATACACAGCCACTCACAGGAAATAAACCCCCTCCAAAACTACCACCCAGGTCGGTTGCCTAGCAAAAGCACTAGAGGGCAGAGTGTGCTTGTGTGGCACAATAGACGAACATCATTTGTTCTGTTGTGATGTTCACAATTTAAACAGAGAAAGGAGTGTTGAGAGTGAGGAAAGAGTCTCAGGAGAGCGGGTGGGAAAGAAAGAGAGAGAGAGAGAGAGATCAAGTGAAGAGCCCAGAGTGAGAGAGTGTAAGGGAGACAGATTTGTGTACATGTGTGTGTGTGTGTGACTGAGTATGCATGTGTGTATGGGGCGGCACAAATCTAAGAGAGGAAAGGGGAGCATTGAGAACGTTTCCTACTCCTTCCAGCTCCTCACATAGTTGAGAGATCTGAAGCACTGAGCTGGGTGGCACAAACACACAAACAGGAATAAATGGCTGTTGTGAGAACAAGTCTTCCTTCCCCTTCATCAGTCTGCGGTGTTCAACCAGCCGGAGCTGCTGAAGCTCAGGCTCAAAGCGCTGCTGTGTAAACCAGGCTCGCTTTCAAACACTGGAACATGAGAACAATTCATTTTGTGGAGAAAAAAGGGGGAAACTAATGAAACACACCTCTTAATCTCTATATTGGTTTTTCATTAATATGCACGAGACATAATGGTCGCTCAATCCATCACACACTTGCACGCACACACACTCACAGGGAAACACACAAACTCATTTATAACCTTGCTCATGTTTTACAAAACAAAAACATGCCAGTCCACATTGCATCGTCCTTTTTGTTTTACTTTCTCAGGTTTTAATTTGTCCTACTCATCTCCAGCTATTGGCTTGGGAAAAATTCCTCCATCCAACCATCGCTTGAGTCCAACTCTGCTCCAGAGCCGTCGCCCAATCCAAACGCTCCACCGCCTGAGGGCCCGCCCCCATATCCATAGGATGACATGTCCTGATTGGCTGTTCTCTGGTAGCCCTGCGACTGACCTCCAACCCCAACTCCTGCAGGTCCGTAGGGTCCACCTCCACCTCCCCCTGCACCCATTCCTGGCCCCCCAGGGCCTGGCCCAAATCCCCCTATCCCAGTCATCCCCTGGCCCATCACCCCCTGGTTCATTCCCTGGTTCATGACCATGGGCCGGGGCTGGTTGGTCCTGGGCTGACCGCCCATGTGAGGGCCCATCATTGGGCCACCCATACCTGCAGCTGGGTTGCCCCCCCTGGGGTCCATCCCCTGACTCATCCCCTGTCCAGGGCCCTGAAAGTGTTGCTTGGCCATACGAGGTTGACCCGGCTGCATCCCATAACCCTGGGCTGAGCTGAAGCCCACCATGTCTCCTCCCCCTCCTCCTGTAGTCCTTCCGACCGCTCCCCCCATGGCCTGCAGACTCTGTCCTTGATGCTGCGGCCAGCCACCTGCCGCCATTCCCCCATTGCCTCCACCTGCTCCCAGCATGCTTTGCAGTCTCTGTGCTTGGGCTTTGGCATTGGGTGGGCCTTTGAGGGGCTGCTGGGTCATGGAGTTCATTAACATCCCCTGTCCCCCGTATCCTCCAGCTCCGCCACCACCAGGGCCTCCGGGCATTCCCCCGACCCCAGGACCAGTGGCCGCCTGCCGAGGCGGTCCTCCGGCGGGGTTGTGCTGCGGTGGAAGCCCCATGGAGGCTTGGACGCTTTGGCTCTGGTGCTGCTGCTGGTGGATCATTTGGCTCATGGAGGGGTTGAGCCCATAAAGGGAACCCTGTGTGGACCCCTGGTTGCCATAGGGTAGGCCCATGTCGGTTTGGGGTCCCACAGAGCCACCCTGGCTCTGAACAGAACTCATCTGGACCATCTGTTGCTGGCTCTGCTGTTGCTGTTGTAGGAGTCGGGCGGCCCGGATGTTCTGCAAAGCCTGGCTCCTGGATGCCAGATCCTGAGGGGGACCTACAGAAGAAGAAGAAGAAAAGTGAACATGGGAGAAGGAAGACAAACATACGGCAACAGAAATCACAAAGAACTGGAATTTTGAAAAAGAGCTTTGGAGCCTTGTACTAGATCCACTGTAAGGTTGATCTAATAAGTCAGTGCTGAGACATAGATTTATGTTGTGTGACCAGCTGTTTACTCTGGAAATGAATGCCTCTCCCCCAATTTAGTTCAAATTCCACTGCAGTACAACACACGCATTTAAGTCCCAACACCTCACTTCCCTGCTTTTTCCTATTAGAGGCTTGGTAGTAGTAGAGCTGTGAGGTCTGCTAGTGTGGAAATGGCTATAAATCCTCTAATAAACCCACTTCTGACATCACTGTGCTAATCCCTCACCTCACAGCTCAGAGTGGAACTGTAACAGAGGAGTGAGAATGAGGGGGATCGCACAATCCAGGCTCGTATGTCTGGAGTGAGAAGAGTTTGGAGTAATGTCACTGTGAGACAGCTATGTACTGTATATGCACTGCTTCATTTGATGTAAATGAATACACTGTGTTTTGAGTATGTCCTGATTGCGGTTGATGCCGCACTCCTGACACACTACAGGATAGCTGAACTAACAGGTACATATCTAGGCCAGAGTTTCATGCTGAAGCCCCCTCTTCCTCTCCACATTATTACCCAGACTCCCAGACAGTCTTTCTGATGGCTATAAATGGCTTTCGACTTGACTCCACTCCTCCCTCTCTGCATTTTTCTTCATCTCTCCATCATACTCACCCACTCGTCTCTCTCTCTCTCTCTCTCTCTCTCAGTCTGGTAGGTATAGGGAGAGGTTGGGAAGAAAGACAATCTACCTGTTCCTCTTGTTGCCAGCACCCCCCACCCTCCCGCCCACCACCACCACCACCCCTCCCTTTCTCTCCCACTTCCCTCCTCTCATCCATCTCTCTGACTTCACCGGAACTCTGGGGGATCCAGGACAGACAAGTTGCCATGGTAACAGGCAGAGCAGGAATATTCTTTTTTTTTTTTTTTTTCGGAGTGAGATGGAGAGAGAGAGAGGAAGAAGCTGTAGAGCATCTGAGCACCAACTGATGTGTGTGACAGAGGGAAAGGACAAGGTCTGGTATCGGGGTGATGTTCAGTCAGTGCTGCTGTTTGCATACATGTTCCTATGTGTTTATACGTCTGTCTGCGAATATGGCAGAGAGTGAACCGTAAAATCTGTTAAATGTCTAAATGTCTTGGCGCTCTACCATGTATACCGTACTTATTGCAGACCAATATGCATATGTGATTATAAGCTTTAAAAAAAAAAAACTAACCATCTGGATGCCCTGCTCAGAACTGGAAACTGGTTTACCAAAAATCTATGTATTAATGTGCTCATCAATAAAACGCTAAAGAATTTAGAATAGGTCTTTGCCTTCTTTATTAGAAAATCCATTGGGGTGCTGCCGTCCTTGTGGGTTTTCTACACATTGTGATCTTCGTTGACAGATAAAATGAATGCACATGTTCGTGTCTCTTACCTTGGTATTGACTGACTTGGGGGTATGGATTCCTCTGGCCCTGGCCCATCTGTCTGGGGAGGTGCTGCTGCTGTTGGAGCTACGGACACACACACAGACAAGGTGTTAAAAGTGTATACTGCACATACTTCTTCATATGTCACATATTCAGGTGGGTACACACAAGGCAAGGCAAGGCAAAGCAATTTTATTTGTACAGCCCATTTTCACAAACAGTTTGTCTCAAAGGGCTTTACAATAGGGATGCACATGTTTAACCGTTAACCGATAACAAGAACATTGACCGAATGATACTATCTGTTATTTTTTTCATTATTATTAGCTACTTTTGTGTCACCTCATGGGGGCGTGTCGACACGTGCCGACTTCCATGTGCCTTCAGTTATATTTCACAGCAAAAAGTTACACAGGACTGACAGTATGTGCAGCATTCCCCAGCTACACAGACTTATACCCCTTTCCCACTGGCCAACAAACCCGTTTAAACCCGCTAACAATCGGCTTTTGGTGGCAGTGGGAAAGGCGCACTGTGCCGCGTCGACCCGCGTCAACGTGGGTCAAACGACTCGGCAAGCGACGCGGGTTAAAATCGCCTTTAATCGGCTTGCAGTGGGAACGCCAGACCCGCGTCAACCCGCTAATTTACGTGATGACGCTGAACGCCACGTCATCGCGCCGATCGCGTCTCATATCACATACCAAAACAAAGCTCTGCTCGCATTTGAGACTGGGATCAAAAGATCAAACAACACTGACCAAAAACGATTGGAAAAAAAAGGAAAGAAACTACTGTGTGTTTAACTGACGTGTTGTGCCGCTGACGAGCCGTCATATGGCCGGACTCGCTGTCCCGCTGCTCCGCAGGTCGGCCAGACGCCTTGTCTGCCTCGGCCGACAGACCTCCGCTGGGGGTCAGACTCGGCTTATTTTGGTCAATGGAAAAGGGGCCAAATGCCGATTGTTAGCGGGTCGACCCGCGTTTAAAAAACCCGTGTCGACCCGCTAATTTTAGTGGGAAAACGGCTTTAGAAGACGGCTTTAGATAAAGACGTGGCTGCTCTCCAGCCTGTTGACCTGCAGCTCTCCTGCAGCTCCACAGAGGAGCTGTCAGAGCAGCTCTGCTGTTCCTGCAGCCTGGTGTTTGGCTGCACTTTGTATAAATACAGTCCTACAGTGGACAATCTGAGCACGATCAGCTGAGACAGAGCACAGTGGATGTGACATGTGGTGCTGATCAGCCGTCGCAGCGCACGTGTATTTAACGGCAAAAAAAAAAAAAGGGGAGGGGGAGGGGGGGGGGGGGGCCGTGCGCTGCCAGCGTCTTAATTTTATCGGTTAACGGTTAATAATTGGTTAACGAGCGTCGGTTATCGGTCAGGAAAAAAATTTGAAATGTGTATCCCTACTTTACACTAGCCTCGTAAACCAGCCTCCCCCGGAAATGCATTTAATTCATTTCACAGGGGGAGTCTGGCCTCATCCCCGTTGAAACCGTTTCGCCGAAACACTCCGCCTACCGAGCCAATCAGGGACCGAAGAAGAACAGCGATAACGTCTTTTCCTCCAAGAAACTCAACAAGCGCCGACTCTTGCTCTAGTTTAAGTTCTGTAATTGATGGTATTTCATTTAGAACTTCCCTTACTGCTGTTTTTACGCCGCTGTTTGACGCTCCGCCATGTTTGTTGTAGGTGAGTCCAGTCCATGTAGTGATGTTTTCAGGCCCTGATTGGCCAACGTGCTGTGTCAATCACAGCGGCGACGCTGATTGGCTCGGATGAGGCCAGACTCCCCCTGAGAAATGAATTAAATGCATTTCCGGGGGAGGCTGGTTTACGAGGCTAACTTTACATGGCATCATAACAACATCCTCACATCCACTGAGGAAAAACTCCATGGAAAACTCTTTAACAGGAAAACCAGGAGAAAGCTCAGGGTGAGCAACAGAGGAGGATCCCTCACCCAGGACGGACAGATGTTGTTACAGACAGGAAAACAGAACAAGGTCACATTTCTCTATAAAATAGATTTGACAAAATGTTTCCCAGTTTGCATATTACATTTTACCAGTTTCTACTGGTAAAAATGTAATATGCAAACTGGGAAAAATATTTATTACAGTTATGTATTCGATACAAATGCAGACACAACGTTTCAGTTTCCCAAAAGCCAATCAGATGATGAAAATGACTAATTACACAACCAATATGTTATTGTTAGTTGAACTCAACAGCTGTGGTAGTAATCATATAATGATTTCAGTTTGTAAAGTGAAACAGATGTTGGGTACATTAAAGGTGAGACAGACGTGTGCAGACATGAGTAATCAGTGTTCAAATAGGAATCCAAAGGCAGCCCTTGCAATTAAATTGAAATGATTAATTGTTCTTATCAATAAAATGATGAGTAATGTATCTTGTGTAATAAGTTTGAGTCTGTGCAGCTCAAAAGGAAACAAGTGAAGCAGTGTGTAGTTGGATGACAGAGGGTGTTGCTCATTTGAATAGAGGCATGATACCTGATAACAATATCCACTAAACCAGAGCAGGATGTGTTTCTTCACACACCTATATTTTGTGTCTGTGTGTGAATGTTTTTTTTTTCCAGATCCAATTAAAACCAACATAGTGGGTGGTGACTTCAGAGTTCAGAACTCTTTAATACTTGATTCTCTCACAGAGAGAGAAATAAAAAGAAAACAGCACATTATCACAGCAGGCAGCATGTGGCAAAAAAAAACAAAAAACATACACACACGCATACACATGCACACACTCACACATATGCACACTGCAGAGATGAAAGGGAAGTAGTGAAGAGGGGGCTGGTTGAGGGTAATTATACATGCAACCAAACAACAGTAAAGAAGGAGAGAGGATGAGCTGCTCTTGTTAGAGCTGCAGACACACACAAACAATGCCCACACACACAAATCATAATTTAGTGCATGACAGATGAATCACACAGGCCTTCCTGCTTGTTTTTTAATCCCCACACAGACACACAAGCCTGATGGTGTGAGCACACTGACTGACCTGTTCAGCCAGTAACTGCTGCTGCTGCTGCTGCTGCTGCCTCTGCTCTCTGAAGAGCTGCTGCTTCTGCTGCTCCATCATGTGCATCTGCACCCTCTTCTCCTGCTCCATCGCCATCATCTGCTTCATCATGGCCGCCTGCTGCTGATTGCCCACGTAGCCCGGAGGTGGTCCCGACCCCTGGTTGGGGCCCACTCCTGAGGCCACGCCCCCACCAGGGTGAGGAGGAGGGATGGCTCCCGGTGGTCGTGACATTCCCACCACACCTTGTTCCTGCACAGACAGAGAGGAGACAGTCGTTCAATTACCTTCCAAAATGTTATAAGTCTGATTTTTAAAGATGAATATTACATATTATGAATAAGGCTCGAGTCAGCCCTCTATTAAATATAAAGAAACAATGCTTATCAGAATGTCTAGGCCTTCTCAATTAACACATTGAATATTTTAAAATGAAAAATAGGTTTTTAAAATTCAGCTTCTGCATATATGTTGATAAAAGAGCTTTAGAGATGCTATAGAAAGAGCAGGGCTTCCAGTGTTTGGACAAAGCTAAGCTAACCTGCTGCTATTGGTAACCTCATCATTACATTACTATGAAAGGGGTTTGAGCTCATCAACTAACTGTATTCATCAAAATGTTAAAGGGATAGTTCAACATTTTGGCAAATTGGCCCATTGCCATAATCGCTATAGTCATAGCAGTAGGTTCGTTACCTTCAATTGTAGGTGTAAGCTATTTTTAGTACAGCGGAGCAGAGCCGTGAGCTGCTCAGGGCTATGCTATGGAGGCTAAGGGAATTTCTTGGTTTCCCTCATCAAACTCATCAAATACACAACCCAGCAACTCAAAAGCGCTGTCGTGGACACGTTGTGAGCTGCACAACCACCACGCTATGAGATAATAACACAACGTTACGAGACGGAGCTGTTTTAGAGGTAAATTCATGCAAAACCGCTGATGCGCGTTGCGTTCAGGGACAGTTTTTCAGCAAGCAGTCTCCGTATTTACCCTGTATTTACCTCCAAAACGGCTCCGTTTCGTATCGTTCCGTTATTATCTCATAGCGTTGTGGTTGTGCAGCTCACAACTTGTCCACAAAAGTGTTTTGGAGTTTTGGGATTTTGTATTTGATGAGTTTAATGAGGGAAACCAAGAAATTCCCTTAGCCTCCATAGCATAGCCCTGAGCAGCTCACGGCTCTGCTCCGCCGTACTGAAAATAGCTTACACCTACAATTAAAGGTAACGAACCTACTGCTATGACTATAGCGATTATGGCAATGGGCCAATTTGCCAAAATGTTGAACTATCCCTTTAAACAAGTAAGACTGAGTAAAAATGGGCCAAATGATCCTTTACCTACCAATCTAACAAACACTTATGTTATGCAACCCTCCTCTTTACTGTCATTGTTGCAGCTCTGAATCACAAGTGAATCTAACACAATGACATCAGCTACAGGAGAAATGCACATTCAGTCTGCTCCTCCACAGTGACAACTTCACACAGTCTGATTCAGGCTGTCAACTTAAGCATTACGTTGTGTAGCGCTCAAAGACTCCAGCCAGGTGTCTACCAATCAGAGTTAAGATCAACTGCCTCAAGATTCAGGCCACCCTGAGTCCTGGGTCAGCGGTGGGTTGTCGCTGCATACATTATCTCCTCATTAGCATATAAAGAGCACTTCCTCCTCCACTCAGCCATATGCTAATCTCTAATAGGATGAAATGGCCTGCTCTGGCCAATGGGAGTGGGGCATTTATGAATCTATTAAAGGTTAGACAGCTGAATGATATTGGATATGGTTTGGTGCTGCAGCCAATGAGTGAGGGGAGAGGCCTGAGTGGAGAAGAATGAAGGATTCAGGTCAGTGGAGAGTGTTTGCACATTTAAAAATACAAGCGCACACAGCCACCCACAGCCAGATAGAGGAACAGACAGTGTACAACAAATCACATTTAACTGCAGGGGAAAGAATGAAACAGCAAAAGCAGGATTACAGTGGTGAAACGCAGTGTTGGCCAGAATCTGTAACACGCTACTATACTCAATATGTTTTGAAAGAGCCAAAGCCTCATAATCCGTATTGAGGCCCCGCTCTTCTTAGAAAAGGAGTTGGGTGGAGATAAACCTCATATATTAGAGCACAAGAAAACCCTGTGGAGCAAACAGAATCAGCTGCTTAAGACTGGTTCAGCAGACGGCCAGACCAGACTGATCGATGCTCAGAGCTACGCGGCTCATCTCCGGTTGGATGGCAGGACAGCAGTCACAGAATGCAGGAGAGGAGTCGCGGAGCAGGGGAAAAAGGGGGAGAGGTGTAGTGTTGTGAAATGACCAACAGGTGGCAGTGGTGATCTTTAAACATTCACATATGCTGGTTTATGCGTGTGTGTCTCACTAGCCTCCTCTCAGCAGATGGCTCAATCATGACGGTTCTGATCTACGATCTCTCGCTCTCCCCCACTCACTCTACCTCTTTTCTTCCTTTCTCTCTAAACACCCCACCATCAAACTCCTTTCTCCACTCTTCCTCTGGTTCTCTCTCTCTCTCTCCCCCTGAGCCCTGAGTCATGTCCACACAATTGCCAGGGAACGAAGGAATGGAAGGAAGATGGATTACACAGGAAGGAGGAGAAGAAAAGTCTCAGAGAATTAAAGATTTTGGTGAAGGTGGTGTGTATGTGTGTGTTGCAGGGAGTCTCAGCTAACTAGAGAACTGACAGAAAAGTACAGTGTGTGTACCAGTTGTTAAAGTGATGCAAAAAAGGAAAGCACATGAGGAAAAAGATGAAAAAGGAAGTGAATTAGCAGCAGTATCAGTATTAGTCAGTGTTATTAGTACTTCACTGAAGCGTCACTAATATACAATGAATTGAATGTCACACCAATAAAGCTTATTGAAGAAAGCAGGTATCCTCTTTAGAATGATCAAACAAATGAAATGAATGGTAGGGAGAAGAAAAGAGCATGTGTGGGGGAATTAGGAAGCAGGGAAAGAAGAGGGGAAAAGCAGAGCAGGAAGAACAACAGACAGCGAAGAGGTGACAAGCCAAAAGAGGAGGAGTGAAAGGTGGGACAGAGGAGAGGAGAGCAAGTACCCTGGCAACAGTTGCTGCGGCGAGGAGCAGATGGTGCTCGGAGGAGCAGTTATGGCCGCTGCGCCTGGTCACCCTTCTGCAACACCGGGCAGAGCCGGACCAGTCCCACTTACTGTATACACACACACACACACACACACACACACACACACACACACACACACACACACACACACGCTGACAGCCGTCCTACATGGTCACTACTTTCTTCACCCTCTTCTTACTCTGTTCATCAGTCCATCTTCTATTCTCTCCGTCCTCTCATCCCACGTCATGAGTGTTGTTGAATAATGAAACAAAGAGGAGCCACAGTCAGTCTGTCAGCCCTGTCAGTCTAACTGTCTCTGTCTCTGTCTCTGTCTCTGTCCCTCCCCTGATGCTTCGTTCTGCCACTCTGGACTGACTTGAGCCCCCCCTCCCACACACACACACACACACACACTTGTCATTGGCTGTTCAACAGAAGTGGGTCAGCCGCTAACGAGACTCCATGGTTAGCTGCTAACTGCTGGCAACTCCACAAGCTGGAGTTTGAAACTGCAACACGCTAGTGTCGGTCGCCACGACGACAAGTCACTTTGAAGCAGGAGTGACACACGGTGGAGGAAAAGGAACAGAGGATGAAATGAAAAGAGAGGTAAATGTATCACAGGTTGTTGTGTGTGTGTGTGTGTGCGTTAGGCGGCATGGAGCCCAGGTGATCACATTACATGTGAAGTCAACGGAAATGTGTGCATGTGTGTAAGTGGGAGAGAGAGAGAGAGAGAGAGGAAGAGAGACTGCAAATTTCATTCCTGTGTCTCGTGGAGCAAAACAATATAGATTCACCCACATTCAAAATCTGTCCTTACAGCTCCTGAGGACAGTTAGAGAAACACAACTGCACCTCATGCATAAACACACACATTCATGCACTTTCATACACACACTACACAGAGTCTATAAGAGCAGTGGCGCCCGGCAGCAAAGCACCGGGTGCTGTGTGTTCTCCATAGTGGCTCACATCTGTCACCCACTTGTGTAAGAGGAGGGAGGGAGGGAGGGAGGGAGGGAGGGAGGGAGGGAGGCTGCGTGAAGAGGAGGAGAGCAGGAGTGGTGGAAGAGAGGATGCGGATGACGGGACGCTTCATCAGACGACGGTTCCAATGAAAGTGAGAAAGTGAGCAGGAAGTGCATGTGCAGCCTGGCAGGCAGGCAGGAGGCTGCAGCTCTGCTTTCTGCTGCAGATGCATGATGGGACGACGTGTCAGAGCCGCGCGCGTCTCTGCTCCGCTGAGTGGCCGGCTTGAAGGTCGCAGGTTTGACCTCTCTCACAGCCAGAGCTAATCAATGTCTGAATGTCCTTGAGCCTCACACTGCTCGACCTTGCACTCTGACCCCTGTGATGTCTGAGAAGTTCAGAAATATGCAAATGCAAAAATACTGATAGTAATACAACTAGAAGGCTCAGGAGGAACAAGAGGTTAGTTGCTTTCAGCCTGAATGAGTAGATAGAGAAAGCAGGAATATGTGCACATCAGAGAAATAAGATATTTTATCTTGCCTGAAACAAGGATTGAATATGGCAAATAATAATTTGCCATATTCAATCCTTGTTTCATAATTATGTCCATTTGACAGTTTTCATCTAACTGCACAAGTCTAGAGACGAGGCTAAAATTTGTATTAAAATGTCCAGAAATCACAAAAAAGAAAATGCTGATTATATCTTGACAGAGCTCAAGGTGGCTTTGAAATGTTCTGCTGTGTCTGATCCCAACAGTCCAAAAAACCCCCAAAATGTTTCGTTTGTGGAGATACTGTATTTAAAGGGACAACGAGGAGTTTCGGAAAGCAAAATGTTTTCACACTATTTTTCCCATGAGCCTCTGCGTGTACAGTGAAATATTTGGCCCGGTGCAAAACGGACAAAAGCAAAAACTTTTGTCAAGAATATATTCATTAATTAACTCATTGAGTGCCGCGCTCCTTTCCAAAGTTTTAGTCAAGTGTACTGGCAATTTAGACCATTTTTGATGATTTCTGTTTTTGCCACCAACACATACTGTGGCTCATTTGAAAGGTGAAACTTTCTGCTTCAAATGGCCACAAACTGTGCCTTCGTTCCTGAGAAAACTCAAGCTAAACATGGCCGGTGAAAAATTACGTCCATATTTCAAGCGCAAGCTGAGATTTGGACGGACCAGGAAGAGGAGCTTCTGCTGCGAACAAGCTTGAAATATAGACTAATTTAATTTTTTTCGGGACAATTTCGCATTTCGGGGCTTCAATACAAGACGGACATTACAGACGAGCAGTATGGATTTGGATGTTTTTTGGTGTGTTATTTGTGACGGAGATCGCTGGTGTCCATTTGCAACCGTTACATGGACATGCACTGCTACGCCGAGACCCCCTGTAACTCAGAGAAGCCACGGAGGATCTGAAACTTTTCCCAGCCAGTCCACATGAGGGTGAGTAGATAATGAGAGATACCGTAGTAGTTCCGACCATAAACGATCCCAACTCGTGATCTGGCGGCGTTATTCCCATGACCCTCCAGGGAGCGTCTGGAAACTGAAAATAGGAAAGGCAAGTCGACCACTATAAATAACTATAAAAACTAAATTATATATTTATCGAAAATGGATCCATTAACAAGTGTGGGTAATGAAGATTCATCCACATTAATATGAGAATCTTTTATAACCAAAAGCAAAGTCCTCTTTAAATTCTGCGACCCATCTGCTAGTTTGGAAGAATATGATGCATGCTGCAGTACAGAACTACTCCATCTTTGGTCTGAATGTTAGTTCAGTACCTCGGAGCTACCTGACTGACTCTTTGTTGGCCTAACTCAGAGGACCAGGCCACTGGACTTGGCCAAAGACTCACAACAGGATGAAAAACCCCTTGTAGACTGTCACAGGGAGGATTTGCAGCGTTGTCAACTGGCCGGTCTCAGCACGCCTGCGACTCAAAGCTTGTCAAGTTGCCAGTGGCTGGTTTCAGAACAGAAGGCACATAATCTGTTTCAACAGCCAATCAGCTTGTTGCAAAGTCAGCTGGTCAAGTCAGTTATTAACAGTCAGCTAGACAAAAATGAGTGTGTTGGACAGAGCAAAGAGAGGACCAGCCACATACATCATAACTGACTCAATCAAGAGAAACAAACGACGTCTTGCCACGTTGCACAGCATCTGGGTGTTTGGTGTTAACGGCAGAGCTTATTGTTAGGAGGAGTAGCGCCCATACCGGCCACTGAAACTGTTCACCTTGTTATGAATGAGACATACAGTGCACACACACCCACAGCACACCCACTCAGGCACGTCTTTCATTGGCTGGACTGAAAGAGGCGGGGTTGGGGTTCCTGGGGGCGTGCGTATGCATTAAGTGATGCGGTGCACCTGTGTGAGGAGGACGAAGAAACGAGAGGACCGGAGACCGGTTTTGTGTTAAGATTTAGATTCTCACCTACGCTTGACGAAAAGAAGCTTTTAATAAAACCTGAACACTGAGCCACCGAGGCAAAGCAACCCTCGCGCTTGGGCTCGCCGTGAACGCCTGTGTGTGATGAGGAACAGGTGAAGGCCTAGCGTCCGGTCCCGTTCCAGCCAGCGACCGTGAGTAACCCACCCTTGCTCCTCGATACAGGTCCAGCCATCCACTACATCATACACACTGCATCACATCCGCACACATGTAGTGAAGTCGTAACAACCTCCTTAAATTTAAGGTTAGGGTTAATTTTTTTAAATACTTGCAGGTGCAACAATTTTCCAGCTACAATAAAATCCATAGTTGGAAACAATACTGTCTGGTCTCGTCTGCAGTGGTGTCAACCGCCAGGTTTTGAGCGCTGACAACTGCACGTTTCACTCTGTCTTGTTGTGGACCTCAGGACAGAAGAGCAAAGTGGCTTCTGTAAATCACAACAGAGACAATAGCTCCAGTTGGGAGCGTACCTATGTTCCCCAGGTCCTATGTTCCCCGGGTTCTATGTTCCCCTATAGGGGAACATAGAACCCTCTTTTTGAAAATGGGTCCTATGTTCCCCGTTTTTACCAAAAAGGGTCCTATGTTCCCCGGTCACAATACATACTTGGGAACATAGGACCCTTTTCTGTAAGAAGGTCCTATGTTCCCCAGTAGCAGCGGGGAACATAGGACCTTTTTCAAAAAAAGGGTCCTATGTTCCCCGCTGTAGCTGATCTATGGACTCCATCTATCTGGCCTGTCTAACCTCTACCTAGTCTTTTTACTAAACTTAACCAACTCCCTTCTTCATTGCCTAAACCTAACCAATGGGGCAATTAGCCTAGCCTTCTCACTCAAAGTCACAACTCCACTTCTCACTCAAAAATAGACCAAAATATGGCAAGTCACAACTCCACTTCCAGGTATGGGACCAAAAATGGCATGTTCCCCGGGTCCTTTTGGGGAAAAGCGGGGAACATAGGACCCTTTTTCTAAAATAGGGTTCTATGTTCCCCGGTCTGGACACAAAGGGGAACATGGGACCCTTTTGGGGAAAAGCGGGGAACATAGGACCTTTTTTTTAGAAAAGGGTTCTATGTTCCCCTGTCCCATACAAAGTGGGGAACATAGGACCTGGGGAACATAGGGATGATCCCCTCCAGTTCAGCAGTCACAACTGATCTTTGAAGAGTTTGTACAGATGAGCAGCAGATCACCACAGACAGTAAAGCTGGATAGGTGACAGTGCAGTGGGTTTCAGGAAGAATCAGTCTTCCTAGCTTGTTGTCACCGTGCAGGAGAATAAGACAAGCTGCTGTACGTTTGATATGTTTCATTTCCCACCGCTACACTGTATATATGATCAATGTACGAATCCTGAAATAAAGTATTTGCACTGATACACAGAACAACAACAACAACAACCAAAAAACAACAAAAATCAAGCTGTGGATTTGAGCACGTGGTTAAAACATAAGTATTATGCAGCACCTGCTGACTGATCCATATCCACACATACACACTCACCCTGAGCAGATGGTGCAGCCAGGCCTCCCAGTATTCAACTATCCCCACAGCACCCAAGGTAAAGAAGACATCACTCTAATACATATGCCTCTCACTCACTCACTCACACACTCACACACTCTAATACACATATGCCTCTCACTCACTCACTCACACACACACACACACACACACACACACGGGGGGGGACCCCTCAACTTTCACGTCCCTCATGCTAAAACCACGTCTTAACCCTCAAACAGCAGTTTACATTTGTGGTTTTAAGCATTTTGGTTCCCACAAATCTGTCAGACCCCGCAAGTATCGTGGGCTCCAAGACCCCATGAATAAAACAACCCCCCCCTCACTGACACACACACACACACACACACACACACACTTACACAGTTTCTCCCTGAAGAGAGTTATATTTAAACTGCTGGAGAGGAGTCTTGCTCCCCACAGAGGACTGTTTAATCTCTAACATCTCTCTGCTCTAAACCCTAACTGGCCTATTTCTGAATCTTCTCCGTCTACACACACACGCACGCACACGCACATTCACACATACTTTAAGGGGCAACGTCAAAGTGAACTACAGACAATCCCTTAACTGCAAATTCACCTCGCAGACTCGGAGACAATAGAGGGGGTTAAGAGTGTTTCTCTGGATCATGGTTTAACCATAACCGAACCAACAGGATGCCATGCGGCGCTGCTGTGAAATGCATGTAGGCACACAGGAGTGGATCAATTCAAGTAAATGAATCCCTGCAGCATGAACGCTGTTTGGAGGCACTGTGCTTAACCAAGGGATTTCTCTGCATACGCAGGATACCACCCACAGCCAGCGCAGAGCCTGGGATGTCACTTCATGCTCGTTTGCTGTCATGCAGCATGGAATTATTTAAATTACAGTTTACTCGACAAAAACTTTGATTCGTTGTTTTTTTTTTTCATTTCTGTTCTTAGGGATAAGATTTGTACAGTCACGCTACAATGTCTTAGCATTTGCAGCTAACACTGCTTTGTGTACTTCACATGACCATAGGTAGCACATAGAACATGTTTGGCTGGTTTCTCAGACTTCACCACCGAGCTGAGCAGGGTGACAGGGCAGGTATGTGTCTGTCTGCTGTTATACTTTAATGGCTGAAATATCTCAACAACAGTTGGATGGCGGATGGACATGTTGCCTCCAAAGGATTAGGCTGGAGCTCAAAGCACTGCCATGACACTGCCACTGGCAGGTGACACATTCTTAGTTTTGTCCTATGAAGTGCACTCACACAATACCTACAGTAGCACAGCTTTGCAGTCAGCCTTTTAAAGGATAACTTTCGTTTTTTACAACGTGGACCTTATTTCTAGCATCAAATACGATCATTTACTCACCCTGACAAGTTTGGTGTCATTTGGAGTCGTTTTGACGAAATTAGCCCCAATCGAGCGGTGCGTATATCCGTATAAAACGAGAACACGGGGCACCCAATGCAGCCTCTAAATAACACATTATCCGCCGCAAAATTTGTTCATTTCGCCAATATTTTGTGATGATACACTAGTGTTATTCCCCTCCGAGCCCGTGGTGGCATGTTATCAACATCCGGCTCCTCCAGGCTGACCTACTAACCTCTGATCTGGATGATGTCATCTCCGACCGCTGCCCGGCTCGTTCTGATAATAATCATTCCGCTTCGGCATTCTGGTCCTTTTTAGCTCAACTAGCCAGAGCTGTAGTGAGGATCCAGGCTGTGGAGAGGAAGCCTATGGAAGTTGAACTTCATCCAGCTGCTCATTTTGTTCTGACAAGTCAGAAACATGCAGAAACGGACCATAGCATTAGCGATAGCAAGTTAGCCGCGCCGCGCCGCCGTCGGAGATGACATCATCCAGGTCAGCGGTTAGTAGGTCAACCTAGAGGAGCAGGATGTTGCTAACATGCCACCACGGGCTCGGAGTTTAACACTAGTGTATCATCACAAAATATTGGCAAATTTTGGATAATAATGTGTTATTTAGAGGCTGCATTGGCTGCCCCGTGTTCTCACATTATACGGATATACGCGCCGCTCGATTGGGGCTAATTTCGTCAAAACGACTCCAAATGACACCAAACTTGTCAGGGTGAGTAAATGATCGTATTTGATGTTAGAAATAAGGTCCAGGTTGTAAAAAACTAAAGTTATCCTTTAAGGCCACTACTACAGCGTCAGTAATGGAAACAACAATAGTGGATGTGTGGACTAACTGCCTGCTGGTTTCATTCATTAGAGGATTTAAATGTGAGGTCATGTCATTGGGTATCCATGAAGAGGAGGGGAATATTCAGTACCTCATTTTTGTTCAACTATATATTTGGTAAATTATAAATAAAAGGGCAACACAAACTACAGTTGGAAAGCAGACAAGGATGTTATCAACTGTTTTATATCAGAACATACTTACAGTACAATCCATATTTTCTAATATTTCCTGATTTGTCGAAAATCTAAATAATTCAGTAGTGAAGTGACAAAGGTTTTTGAAGTTACCTAAACTAATTTTATCTCAACCAACTAATTCATTAAAGGGATAGTTCACCCAAAATTCGAATTTCACTCATTATCTACTCTGTGAGAATTTTCAGAGTCCTCTGTCCTTCTCTGAGTTACGGGGGGGTCCACGCAGCAGTATTTGTCCATATAATGGTTGTGAATGGATACCACTTTTCTTTGTCCAAAAAGACACACCAAAAAACATCCAAATACCTCCATACTGCTCGTCTGTAATGTCCCTCTTGTATTGAAGCCCCCACATGAGAAATTGTTCCGCCGGTCAGTGCAAATCACACGAGATGCACTGACACAGGAAGAGCCACCGAGACACTGGGAGCTTCCGCTACAAACAAGCTTCAAATATACACTTATTTAATTTTTTTCAGGACAATTTCGCATGTCGGGACTTCAATACAAGAGGGACATTACAGACGAGCAGTATGGAGGTATTTGGATGTTTTTTGGTGTCTTTTTGGACAAAGAAAAGTGGTATCCATTCACAACCATTATATGGACAAATACTGCTGTGCAGAACGCCCTCCCCCCCAACTCAGAGAAGGCAAAGATTTGAATTTTGGGTGAACTATCCCTTTAAATGTCTGTTTCAGCACAACTGTTCCCTGTTGGCTGAAAACTATTCGTCAGTTCCCTCCAGTGAATACCATTAGTGAGCAGGATAAATGGCTGCAGACAGCAGAATATGACGAGCAGTGAGAGGACAGAAGACAGGAGTAAATCATGTTCATGACAACAAGCTATCAGGACGAAGAGGAGGAGGAGGAGGAGGAGGAGGAGGAGGAGGAGGAGGAGGAGGAGGAGGAGGAGGAGGAGGAGGAGGGAGCGCCAGCCCAGCAAAGGGATGAGATCATTGGTGGCCGGGGAGTGATTGTGGCGAGCAGACGAGTGTACCACCCTGAGAGGGACCAGGTGCTACAGTAAATCACCCTGGTAACGGTAGCCATGGAGATCTTAAAGACACACGTGCAGACACTTGCACGCGGGAGATGGGCTCTGTCTGAGAGCGTGCCATGTAAATGTGTGTGTTTTTTAAAATGGGAGAATAGTGTATGTGTGTGTGTGTGAGAGAGAGGGAGGGAGGGAGAGAGGGAGGGAGGGAGGGAGGGAGAGATTGATGTGTTTCTATATAATCTAATCATGCGGCTGAGAATGGAGCATCTGAGTGACAACTTCCAGCCACAGCAGGTGGACTCTTCCATCTCTTCTTCTTCTCCTCTCCATCACTCTCTCTCTCTCTCGTGCACCTTACATCTCAACCTTGGTTATCACTGCTGTGTACGTGCGCACACACCCCTGTGTTGTAGCTAGAAGCAGCAATAAAGAGAGGAAACTAAGGCAGTGTGTGTGTGTGTGAGAGAGAGAGAATTCCCAGCTCGAGGCTTTGAATTATTCACAGCTGCAATCAGTGTTATTCCATGGCTGTTAACGGAAGTAAAGATATCTTCCATACATCCGTCTGTCCTCCCTCTCTCCCCCGCTCCCTCTTTCATTATGGCAGTAACCTGCCTTTTTCTCCATCCAGTCATCCTCCAGCTCTTCTTCAGTTTCCTCCCTCTCCGCTCCAGCCTCTCTCTCTTTCTCCTCCTCATCTTATTTTTCCTTCTCCACCGTTCTCTCACTCATCTCTATTTCTCCCCCATCTTTTCTTTAAGAGCCCCCCCATCCAGCTACTCCGCTGCCTCTTGCTGCCCTCCCTCCCTCCCTCCCTCCCTCCCTCCTTCTCTGTCCACCCTTCGTTCGACTCCATCCATCTTCCCTTCATTCCTTCCTTCTTTGTTCACCTCGAGGGCTGATCCTGCCTCATTTTGCCTCATGTCTTCTCTCCTCCTCCTCTCGACTTCACCCATGCATTGATTTGTTTTTCTACGTGTTTCACATTTGTTTTTCTACATCCACGCTCATCCATCTTTATTCTGTCCGTTGCTCATTTAACGTCTGGATCCGTCACTGCCCCCCCACCCTCCACATTTACCATTTTTCACTCTCGCTCACCCTGTTTTCTTTGACACCATCTTTACTGAATGGCCGTAACCTCCACCCCTCTTTGTCTCTCCTCCATCCACCTCTCTGAATCTATCTCTGCCTCTGTCATAGCCCCCTCATTATGCCTTCTCCTCCTCTGCACCCCCCTCCCTCTCCTTCTCTCCAGAGAAGCCATTAGGTGCTGCTGTAAGGCTATCACTCTTGCTCTCTCCCTCTCTTTTTCTCTCTCTGCCGTAGTCTCAGGGCAATAGGCTCCCCCCTTCCCTCTGCCACTCCTCCTCAGTCTCTCCATCCCTCTCTTCCTGTGTTTCTTCAGGCACTCTTCTCTCTCCTCCCCCTCCTCGTGTCTTCACATCATCTGACTCTCTTCCTCTTCCATCCTCTTTGCCCTCCCATCTTGATTTCTCCACCCCTCTAACTACCCCCACCTTTTCCCTCTATCCTACCATATTCTAGTGAATACAGAGTCACATATATACACACACAAACACACACACATACAGTTATTTCATGAAATATATGAACATACAGATGTTCATATATATATATATATATATATATACAGTATATATACAGTATATATGTGTATATATACTGTTCACATATACATATATTAGCAGCAGCTACTTCAGATTTACTACTTCAGCTACAAAGAAACAGGAGATACAGCTCATCAGGGCCCGAGCTAACACATATTGTAATCCATTTATTATGTTAGTTACCGTATGTTAATTATTGATAATGAAACGATGGCTTTCTCATTCAATCTGTAGGTTTGATCTGGAGACTCTCTGCTCTGATCTGATCTTGATTGATTATTTGAGCTACAAAACGTTGGTGAACTCGCGCAACATCAAATGTCTCATCTTGTTCACATATTACAACATTCATTTACAATCAAGCAACACAAAAGGCTGCATCACCTTACACTTCAGAACCTGAAAACCATTAAAATATGTGTTTTTTGTAAATATGAATATAAAAGATGAAATAATTGCTGCTGAAACAAACAACTCTTCTATGCTTTGTTTACAAGACTTTTTTTCTAACATATTGTAATCCTTCAGGAATACATCTGCTGCACAATTCTGGCTGCTTTATTCACTCTGGATGGGGGCTATAATGATGAATAAATCCAATTTTCTTATTCACTTATTGTATTAGAAGCAAACATTCACAAATCAATCTGAGCACACACACACACACACACACAGACGCACAATAATAATCATAATCTACAGAGCACGACCCATCCTTGCGTCCTTTCTCTCGCTGCCTCTCCGTGTGCTGCACCTTCAGCTATCTCCATCGCCCCCAACTCTGCCCATCTCTGTATGCCATTAATCTCTCTCCTCCTCCTTTACCCCTCTGCTTTACCTCTCCCTCCGTAGCGCAGGGGAGACAGAGTGAGTGGGAGAGATATGGAGACACAGAGAGACGGAGAGAGAGAATGACCATTATCTAAGCCAGCATCTCCAATAATTCCACAGCAGCCTATTATCCACAATAGAGCCAAAATGGCCTTTGGTAATATGATGAAATCTGCCGTAAAAAGTAGAAATGGGACTAAAAGCGTCAGAGTGTAGAAAAAGCTCCATTCCTCAGCTGCTTTATCACATTATTGCATTCTACTCATCTCTCTGTCTGCTTCCCTCCCTCCCACATTTGCTGCATTACTCTGTCTTTCTCTAAATTCTCTCTGTTTGTCTCTTTCTCTCTGCTTGTTTGGTGATATCCCTCCCTCCATCAATCACACGCTCTCGTCTCCCTCTCTGTCTCTTTATCGCGCTCGCTCTCCATCTCTGTGACTCTTGATGAGTGTGTGTCGATCCGTTGTCAGATAACACCATGTTCTCAAAAAGTAGAAAATGGAAATTCCATTAAACTAAGTGTTGGTCTCAGACTCTTCCTAATGCAGCTAAAACGCTAATCCAACTCAGGCGCACACACACAGACACACAGACACACACACACACACGGACCTGCCTGGATGTGACTGTGCACAAAAGAGAAATGACCTTCCAATCAGTAGTGTACCACAAATAAGCACAGGAAAAACAATTTGCAGTCATTGCTAACAGCTGCTTCTGCTGTCGGTGGTTTGTAAGTGTGTATGTGTGTGCATGAGAGAGAGAGGACCCCCCCCCTCAACTTTTCTCCCCTCCTCCACTGCCGTGTCCCAAGGGAGGTGGAGAGGTGATGTATAGACCCTCTCCTGATCGCACGACTCAGCAGAACAGATGGACAGAGAGACGGAGACAGAGAGAGAGAGAGGTGTACAGTGGTGGTCGGAACAAAAGAGCCATGCCTTCATGTGTGTGTCTTTGTGCTCTAGCAGGTACGTGTGTGTAGATGGGACACGTCAGGAGCTAATGTATTGTCTCAATAATCTGTAAAGCATTGTATCCATGGTGTTGGTGTCTGTGTCAGAGGAACAAACAGCTTTACTGAAGCTGAAGAGCTTCTCCTCACTGTGCTACTGAAATGTACTGATTGGTTTTTCAGGTTGCACCTGTTCTGGTTGACAAAACACACACATAAGTCCTACACTCATGCTTCTGCTATCATTGTAACAGTTTTGTACAAGCTGGTCCAGATAAAGGGGATCATCCCTATGTTCCCCGGGTCCTATGTTCCCCGGGTCCTATGTTCCCCAGGTCCTATGTTCCCCACTTTGTATGGGACAGGGGAACATAGAACCCTTTTCTAAAAAAAAGGTCCTATGTTCCCCGCTTTTCCCCAAAAGGGTTCTATGTTCCCCTTTGTGTCCAGACCAGGGAACATAGAACCCTATTTTAGAAAAAGGGTCCTATGTTCCCCGCTTTTCCCCAAAAGGACCCGGGAAACATGTAATTTTTGGTCCCATACCTGGAAGTGGAGTCGTGACTTGCCATATTTTGGTCTATTTTTGAGTGAGAAGTTGAGTTGTGACTTTGAGTGAGAAGTGTAATTGCCCCATTGGTTAGGTTTAGGCAATGAAGAAGGGAGTTGGTTAAGTTTAGTAAAAAGACTAGGTAGAGGCTAGACAGGCCAGATAGATGGAGTCCATCGATCAGCAACAGCGGGGAACATAGGACCCTTTTTTTGAGAAAGGTCCTATGTTCCCCACTGCTACTGGGGAACATAGGACCTTTTTGGTAAAAACGAGGAACATAGGACCCATTTTCAAAAAGAGGGTCCTATGTTCCCCTACAGGGGGAACATAGGACGTGGGGAACATAGGTACGCTCCCAGATAAAGTGTAGATTTCCATCTAGCTGCATGAAACTATTTGCTGCAGTTTCAAACCTCATACTGAAAAAGGAAAATCACCGACAGGTTTAATATTCCTCAACTATGGCGGGATAAGATTTCGGGCGGGGTGGGGAGTGAAGGTTTTCATGTGTGTCAAATTTTGGACCAACCAAGAGAAGCACTAAAGGAGAATATTGTAACCAAACCTGCTGTGAAAATGAGGGAAAATGAGCAAAAGAGTCCTGGGGAGAGTTTTAGACTGTTTCGATAATCACATCCTAAATGTTGAGGCATAACATAAAAAAACTATTTCTATGCAGACTGTTTTATTTCTGTGTTCATATCGGCCCAGCACATCAGGGGCATCAGCATCATCGATCACCAGTTCACTAATGGTCAGGTCAGAGGCAAACATTGTGGTGGCCTTCGCCGTGAAAAGGCTAAAAACAGCTTTTAGCTCCAGAGACAAATCTCTACTGAAATATATGGTTCCTACTGATGCTGACTGAAATAAGGAGCTGCCGGCTCATACATCATAACTGTGTTTCAAAGCTGCATTCATTGTTTTTTGGGGCAGCAGGACAAGTTGTAACAGCTGTAAACAGTGGCATAAAGCTGCACTGACAACAGGGTTCAATACTGCTGTCTATCCAACAGAGAAAGTTGAATTATTACATGATCTCTTTGGCTACTAAATGTTTCACTACTGGTTGCTAACATTTGGTGGTGGATAAGCAGCAAATCCAGCAGTTGGTATTTCTCTATTTCTCTTTGTTGACATCTGGAGATAGAGTCTGTGAGAGTGTTGAATGTAGACCATAATGGTAGAGTTGTTTAAATAAATACATTCTGAGCTAAGACAGTTCACGAAGCTGCACGGGGAACTGCAGGTTCATCATTATCAGCCATCTCTTTATTTTACATGGACATTCAATCCATTGTAGATGTAAAGCGCCGTAAAATTCGGAATAGAAGTCGCACTGGTATATAAGCCGCAGTCTATTCTTGAGGGCCTCAAACTGGGAAAACAAGGTTTTCTATTGCTATTTGGTAATAAAAACATTACACAGGTTCCACGTGTTTCTGTGCTGTAGTGTAGCTCTTTATTGTTATTTTATATTTAAATGCACATAAAAGATGTGCATCTTTATGCCGGGAATAAATGTGAAATCATTAGCGGTGCTTATTAGTCCACACTTCATGTTGGTGCCTAATTAAAATAACACAGAGTGTTTGTAAACTGCTATGACGAGACCTGTCGTCTCCCTCCCGACGCGCGATATTCTTGTAAAAGGTTTGAAAGTCCGAGGCTCGATCCAAAAACGCTTTTACACAGCAGAAAATCACGTTGCTTGATCCGAAACTGTTTCACACTACAAAAAGCAACGTGGGCATGATAATGCCTGATCCGACACTAGACTGCGTGCTGGAGAAAGAGAGCGAGTCCAGCAGGAGGAACCGGGGTAATAAAAACATTATACAAGTTCCACTGTTTCTGGTGAAGTGTAGCTCTTTATTGTTTTTTATAAAAAAACACAACAATAATATTAATTTCTGTCAGAGACTATGGTGCTGGAAAGAGAGCCCAGCAAATGAGTCTTGTTTTAAAATAAACACAACAATAATATTCATTTCTGTCCGAGACTATGGCGACCCAAATGAGTCTCGTTATTGACCGTAACGGGTTGCCATAGCTACTTTGAAGTGGTCCAGCTCTGACTGCAGTCTGGTCACTGAGAACGCTGTTAATACCAGTTTTAAACAGGGTCGACATTTACCTTGGTCTATAGGTCGCACCGGTGTATAAGCCACACCCAACTTTTTGAATGGAAAACAGGGAAAAAAGAGTGCGACTTATACGGCAAATTTCACGGTATTGACTGATGCAGCTTTTAAAAAATAGCTATGGTGAGTGTGGAGCATGCTGAAATGCTCATCAGAGGAGGTCTACCTGTGTAGATAATGGTTCAGACAGCATGGTGGTCGCTTTGGATCAGATTAAACCAAAACTTATTAGAAAAAAAAAAAAAAGAGCCAATTAGGCTGATGACCACAGACCCTTCCTCCTGGCCTTGTCATTTCTACAAAACAAGAGCAATCGAGGAGTGGTTAAGTCATTTTGGGTGGGTGGAGGAACATATCGGGATGGACCGAAAGTTTAGATAAAGGAAGGGAGTGAACAGTCACCCCCAGGAGATGAAGAGAAATAGCCAAAACCTGCAAAGTTGAGGTAATGGAGGAGGATGGTTTTTAGCCTGTAACCTTGTTATTTGGAATAAAAAACATTCTGAAAATAAAGGACGACATTCAAAAATTCAGCAGAGTGGGAGGAAGGCATGATTTTCAAGCTCCACCATGTGTTTAAGTCAAAAAAGAGATCATCTCAGAAACTTTGGGAAACACTCCAACAGGGAGAGATATCAGATGTAGGGGAACAGGCACCAGGAGATGTAGAAAGAGACGATAACAGAAAAATTCAAGAAATCAAGGATATGGAGTGATCGAGTAAAAAATTTCTGCCTGCCTGTAGCGGTGATCCCGTAATTTTAATCAAACAAGGTGGGAGCTTGTTCTGAATTTTTCCGACAAGAAGAAAAACTAATTATTCTGTGATTCTGCTAATTAGCTCTGGTTTTACTGACAAGCTCTGCAAGGATGACGTTTACAAAGGATTCACACTATGATGGCCGTGTTGAGGGACCGGAGGAGAGCAGGAAGGACAGAAAGCCAATGGAGGTGGGGGGGGGGCTGATGTGGCTCTGAATTATCAGACTCCATCAAGTGAGGGAAACAGCCCCCTGGGACAAACTTTGTGACGATTTCAGGCACTGAGCAGCTTTTACGAAACTAACAATTAAAAGGCCTCATTTAAAGGACCCATCACCTGGGATTTGTTTCAGGGTGGTGAAAGAGGCAAGTAGCCTCCACGGTGAGGTCACCGTAGGAGCAGAATCAAAATCTCCTGCTTTAGGAAGGCACACCATTGTGTGCTATTCCTGTTCGGAAAAAGAGCCGAAGCGAAAAAACGGCGCCACTTTCAAACTCCAGCTTTTCAGGCAAGTTTCAACTGAGGTCAAACACCAATATGCATGTTTTAACAAGAGAAATTGCGATTTCCGGGTGATGACTCCTTTAAAAAATAGCTATGGTGTATATGAGTGTGGAGCATGCTGAAATGCTCATCAGAGGAGGTCTACCTGTGTAGATAATGGTTCAGACAGCATGGTGGTCGCCTGGACAGACTAAACCAGAGCCTCTCCACACGGCACTGAGCCGTAAAGAGCCAATTACCTCGGCTGTGACCACAGACCCTTCCTCCTGCCGCCTTGTCATTTCTACAAAACAAGAGCAATCGAGGAGTGGTTAAGAGGGAGGGAGAGAGCCAAGTGATGGGTGGGTGGAGGAACGACACGGGGAGAGATGGACGGAAAGCTATAGATAAAGGAAGGGAGTGAACAGTCACCCCGAGGAGATGAAGAGAAATAGCCAGAGGAGAGAGGGAGGGAGGGAGGGATATATAGAGGAAATGGTTTTTAAAGGAGCAGACTGTCGACCAACCTAGAGGGAGAGATAGATGTGTAAATAAACACTGGCTATAAGGACAAACAAGTGTGAGCTCGAGAAAGAGAGAGAGGAGAGAAGAGGGAGGGGAAGATGGAGGCAGAGTGGGAGGAAGGCACGCAGTCAGAAAACAAGCTCCACCATGTGTTTAAGTCAACACCGGCAAGAGAAACCTCAATAGAGAAAAGGTGTGGGTGGGAAACACTCCACAGGGAGAGAGGAGACAGAGAGAGGAGACAGATGTAGAAAGGGAACAGGCACCAGGAGATGTAGAAAGAGACGAAGGAGAAGAAGAAGAAGAAGAGATTCAAGAAATCAAGAGAGAGAGATGTAGAGTGATAGAAGGTAAAACAATGCACTGCCTGCCTGTAGCTTGGTGACAGCGTTGACTGTTGACAGCAGAGAAATAAGGCAAGGTGGGAGGAGAGGGATGGGGTGATGGGGGGGCGGTGGGAATTAAACGACAAGAAGAAAAACTAATTATTCTGTGATTCTGCTAATTAGCTCTGGCTTTACTGACAAGCTCTGCAAGGCACCAGACGTTTACCAAAGGATTCACACTACACTGATGGCCCGAGTGGGAGGGACCGGAGGAGAGCGGGAAGGAGGGAGGGAGAGGGAAAGGAAGCAATGGAGGTGGTGGGGGGGGCAGTGATGTGGCTCTGAAGTTATCTGAAACCACTCCATCAAGTGAGGGAGGGAGAGAGAAGGGAAGAAGCAGAAAACCCCCGGGGACAAACTTGTGACGTGTGTTCATCCATGCACTGAGCAGCTTTTACGAAACTAACAATTAAAAGGCCTCATTTAAAGGACCCATCACCTGGTATTTAGATTTGATTCAGGTGTTGAAGGGGTCTTAAAGCGATATTCCGGCGTAAGTGTAAGCCACGGTCAAACACACCGTAACACCGAGTCAGACCCCCCCTCGAGAGATCAATTTACCCGACCGCTAGATTCACGAGTTCCACCAACTTCAGCAAACACCGCACTATGGCCACACACGGCGCTCTGCGGATCCACTGTCTAACCGCAAAACGCCACTTTTAGCCACAAATAATGCTCAGAACTGCACCAAAGTTCATCAATAGTACATTACAGGGTCCCAGCACGTAGGACGAGCCGTCAAACATCCGCTAAACTAAGAAATGCTGGGCGACCTGACCACTAAATAATAACAAAATAACGTTAAAGACAAGATTTTTTTTTATACAGTTTGTTTCAATGACCCCCAATTTCTAGTTAATTCCCATAAATTCCCAATAATTCCCATAATTCCCGTGGAAAATTTCCAATTTGGAATATTTCCAAAATTCCCCAGCTTAATTTCCCATGGAAAGTTTCCGGAAATATACCGTTAATTTATTGGAAATTTTCCATCCTTTGCAACCCTATGTGAGCGAGAGCCTGAATATGTGTGTGTGTTCATGCTGATGCTGGAGGCTCATTTGTAGTTCCTGTGTTTTACCCTGGCAGCGAGGTACACCACGCGCCTGGAACGTGGCACTCCACAAAGCATTAGTTTACTGATCACATACACACACATTCACACACAGACGCTGCAGCTAATGGTTACTGGTAGATCCAAGCACGAGTGAAGGGGGCGAAATGAAAGAGAGGGGTTAAGTCGCTGAGTATGGAGGGATTTAGACCTCAAACAGAGGAGAAGAGGGAAGAGAGAGAGGGAGAGAAAGAGGGGGGCGGGGCAGAGTGCAGTGAATGACTCACTGAGCATGTAAGTGTTTAACTGTGCCGTACTGGTGTTAGTGAGTGATAGGGAAATCTGCGCCTGTAACCTCTTTCTTTCTCTTGATTTCACTCTCTGTTCCTGATCTCTGCTCGTCTGAGCGCCTCAGGAGAGCAGGAAGAGAGCAGGAAGAGAGGAGGAAGAGAGGAGGAAGAGAGGAGGAAGAGAGCAGGAAGAGAGCAGGAAGAGAGGAGGAAGAGAGCAGGAAGAGAGGAGGAAGAGAGGAGGAAGAGAGCAGGAAGAGAGGAGGAAGAGAGGAGGAAGAGAGCAGGAAGAGAGGAGGAAGAGAGGATCTCCCTGCATCTCATTCCTCCTCTCCCTGCCTCTCACTTTGCATCCTTCCTTCCATCCTGTGGCACAAACAGATGAGATATTCCAGATTATTGACCTGATGTATTGATATGTTCCACATTTCTTCATGTGCTTGTGTGTGTGTGTGAGTGTGTGTTTGTGTGTTTGTCCTAGGAGTCTAATGTTATGCCTCCAGTTTCTGCTGCAGAGAAATCAATGAAAACACAACCCTTCCACCTTAGAAAACCAATGATGGGGTGGTTAGCAGCACAAGTGTGCACCAGTGTGCACTTGTGTGTGTGTGTGTGTCTGTGTGTAAGCTTATGAATGTTTATGGGAGCTTGTTAGTGGATATTTGTGCTTCCTTCTCCCCCCCCCCTGCAACACAGAGGGATAACAAGACGATTCAGTGCTACAGTGATGTCATATACCTACCTATTCTCTAAGACTCACTGGCGACCATGTCTTTCAGACCTGGAGGTGTTGGTTAGCGCCGGCTAACGGCGGCTAACGGCGGCTAATGTGTCAGGTCCTCTCAGAGACCAGAGACGGCCATTTGTGCTGTGGTTGCTGAGATTGATTGGGGGTGGGCGAGAGCGGCATATTGTAGTGTCGTTAGCCTTGCTCATTGACCATATGGAGATCAATACTTTGAGCGGCCCGAGGACAGTCAGGAACACACATACGCACACACTCACACGCGTGCACACAAGCATTCCTCTATGGGCGAACATGGAGAGAGAGAAATGCACCCCCTCACATCCACAACCAGCCTGTGGTCTAAATAATGTTAATGATTTGACCATTAGGAGTGAAGCATGAATCAGTGGTAATAGCTACAAGAGAGGGGCTGTATTGATAGATTGTAACACTCGTTTAAGCACGTGCACAAAGATACACACAACAAAGCACAGGGATAAATACAATTAGAATCAAACAACTGCAAAACACAGATCGTGTCCAAGGGGTGTAGCTAAAGCATTACAGACCAACCAAAGCCGCGTCACGTTCTGCCATCAAGCTCTTTATGAACCTTTCTCTTCATCTTAATACGTGCAGCCAAATGTTGAGACCAACATCAGCAGCTGGTTTCAGCAAAAAGATCAATGGATTTGAAGCTATGGTCAAAACATGTTAATTATGCATGTGGAAAGTTATCACGGTGATCTTTGTTTCATCTTCTGTCTTGATTGTCATAAGGTTGAGAAGTTCCTGCTACTAAAGTCATCTACCAAGACTTTATCCTGCATATTTGGGTGTCTGACGAAGACGTGCAGGTACCAAATATGAGAGCGATAATTACTGAGCCCAGAAGAGTGTGACTGTGATACATTTGCAAGAGGTTGATCAAAACTGGAAACACTGGGAAGAGCTTAAACTTCAAAAACATCAAACTTTATACAATGGAAACCGTTTATAGTGATCACGGATATAGTATTCAACTGCTTATATGGATCAAAAGGCTCGGGACTGAATCATTTCTATACAAATGCTGTTTACAGTTTCATTTTATGAATGAAAACATGTGAAAAAACTGTTTTTAAAGCATACTGTAAGTCAGCGGAATGTTTTGTTAATTGTGTAGTTTTGTTAAGTCCTAAATAGTCCTATTTTCCGTCAGCAATCACTTACATGGAGTGTTTGGTCTCTCCGTCACTCTGCTCTGCTGTAAACCAGTCACTCTGCTCTGCTGTAAACCAGAGAGAAAACGTTCCTTGTGGGATACAAGTGTTATCCAATGAGGAGAGGGCGAACTCATGGCATGAAGGGCTGTGTGTGCAGCCAAGGGACCAGTGAGGTGAAGTGACGGGTGACGTAGCACGGAGGACCAAAGATGCCTGAAGTGGTTGTCAACCTCTTGGCGGGGCTGCTAACTCATGGTGCGTTCAAGGCAACCCGTAACTTGTGTTTTTCCAACCTCGTACCAGATCGAACTGGTACGAGTTCACGGGTCGGAAGTTACGAGAGGCCGTTATAGTGACTTTCACAGGTAACAGGTCGGCAAAACATAGGGCTGCCACAAACGATTATTTTGATAGTCGACTAGTCACCGACGATTTTTTTTAATTAGTCGACTAATCGGATCATGCGTAAATTGAATGTGAAACATATGGCTTATTGCACCAGCGTGCAGCTGCTCTTATATATCCATCATTAGCTTTCAGCTTGAAGTGTTTAAGGTATATGCTAACTAAAAATAAAGACAATTACTGTAAGATGATAGTTCATTAAACTGTTCATGAAAGATGCAGCCAGTACCGCTCCTCCACCACACCACCGCTTCTCATTTCACATCACAGGAGAGAGAGAGAGAGAGAGAGAGAGAGAGAGAGAGAGGGAGGGAGAGAGAGAGGGGCGGCGGGTGCACACGGGTGAGTTGACACCAGGTGCAAAACACCAGGCTGTTCAATAAGAAATAAGTTCCAGCCAAGCCGCAGCAGCAGGGTCAGGGAGAACCTTCACGGACATATTTGAGTTACGTCTGCGCAGTCATCAAACTTGCACGGTGCCTCTCGAAAAGTATTTAAAATGACTGTAGCATGTTTGAAACATTACATAAAATTCAGTAAAAGCTGAAGCTATCCGTTTCGTTACATTTTTCTCATTGAAAAACTTTACAAATGGCATTTAGATGGTGTTCTGCATAAAAAATGAAGTCAAATAATAGAAGATTTGTTAAAATAGTCAACCCGCTTATAGAGCTCACACTGACTCTGGACCCACGTGACGCGGTTTCCACTGTATTCTCTATTGTATATTAAGGGAGGTTCATTTGCATGACTTTGTGATTATGAAGCAGATTTGGGTTCTATATCAATTCTGCAAAAATACCAAGTACTGCATCCACAAGGAAACAGACATAGCTTCTATTCAGAAACTGAGCCTTCAGGACTTCAGTAGTTTGGTGATCTCACAGCAAAGCAGTGATGACCCAGGCAGAACACACCTGGACCCACAGCCCAACCTTACAGGATTTGGTGACTGACATTTTTTAAAGAAATCTGACAGAATTGTATTCAACCACTCAGAAGACAGTGAGTTTGTTCAGAGCCTTCTTTCTGATAAAATATAAAATAAAATGATTTTTTTATTCTGAAAACCACAAATTCCTCTTTTGGACATTGTTCAAAATAAGAAAACGTAAAGTATAAAACATGGGATGAAATATTTGCACTTCTATCATAGGTTACTTTAAGGAATTGTTCAACATTGTGTTCACTATTTGCTTTTTCTCTTAGGAGACAAAAAGATGAAGCTCATGCCATGGTCTTTTAGCTATAGCACTCAGCAGAACTATATCGCACAACTCTAACTAAGCCTTAATCATTGTGTAAGTATGAAAAAAAACATTCAGGCATAATATTTAATTAATTCTGAGTTTAACTTAGGTCTAGAAACCAGTAAAAGAACTGAAATCTTTTACAAGAAATGATCAGAAAGCAAAGACTCAGTGTTACAAGGACGATGTTGTAGTCTTTTCAGAGCTCCAAAATGAGAAAGACTTAGTTCTAGAAAATGCGCTCTCAGGTACTGAGAAGTCATCGTCACATATGACAGCACTGCACCCTGCTCCCTGATGCAGAAGCTGGCACTCTGAAGGGAGGTGGAGAACGACAAGAGCGTTTAGGGCCTGTATTCCCAGGTGAGTCTCAAGACACAATGTAGGCTATTTCAGTCTCATCTGCAAAGTGGGAGAAAAGGAGGAGCAGGAGAAGAGCAGCGGCAAGGGAGGAGAAGGAAGAACGGAAACTAAAGCTCTAAATTTAGCCCGATGCGACATTCCAGAGAAGAATAATACTGCTTCCTCCTGGTGCTGCTGCTGGTGAGGGAAGACAGAGAGGGATTTGAGGTGGGCTGTGAGGATCCTGTACGACTCAGGCCCGACAGCGCTTCACTGAAGACGACAGGGCAGTGCTGCAAGGTTCTCCAAGGTTGAAGGGAAACAATGTTGTGGTGTGAAAATTTTCCACTCGTTGGCTTGCTGGTGAAAATGGAAGTTTTTAAGAGCCAGAGTATTCAGGGACAGTATCATGTGATTCTCTGCTTGTCCTCAAATTCCCGATCTTCTGCAGAGAGAGAGAGAGAAAGAGAGTGAAGCCGCTTTCCCACTAAAACTAGCGGCTCGACACGAGTTTTTTCAATGTGGGTCGACCCGCTAACAATCAGCATTTGGCTCCTTTCCCACTGACCAAAATGAGCTGGGTCTGACGGGTCGTGTGTGTGTATGGGGGAGGGGTCTGATCCCCGCATAAACCAGTCGCCCCGCTTTCATACGCGGTGCGAGAAACACCGTGTCACGCCACAGCCGCCCGCCGCAGAGTGTGAGTTCCGTCAGCCAAGGCCGACCTAAGCACCAGGACCGCGGCCGTATGACGGACGTCCACGGCACAACACGTCAGTTAAACAGACCATCGCTTCTTTATTTTTTTCAATCGTTTTTGGTGAGTGTTGTTTGATCTTTGATCCCAGTCTGGAATGAGAGCAGAGCTTTGTGATCACGTAATTTAGCGGGTTGACGCGGGTCTGGCGTTCCCACTGCAAGCCGATCGGAGCCGAGCCGATTGAAGGTGATTTTAACCCGGTCGCTTGCCGAGTTGTTTGACGTGGGTGGACGGAGGTCAGTTAGCCTTTCCCTCTGCCACTAAAAGCCGATTGTTAGCGGGTTTAAACTGTTTTTTTGGCCGGAGGGAAAGGGGTAGAAGTGAAGCAGCATGGAGAACAAGGAACAGGGAATGAAGGATGAGAGAGAGAGCAGAGGATAAGAAGGAAAGAAAATACAAGGTAACAGGAATGAAAACAAACCCTCACCTCACACTGCAGGCTCACATGGGCACAAACACACACATGCAGTGTGCTGGTAGTGTGGCTCTCAAAGTTGTGTTGCTTGTGTGTGTGCTTGCTGATCACATGATCACTTCAAAAGCTTCAAAACAGTTACAAATGTGTCCACTGTCTAAGAACGGCCTGCTTGCATGCCCACACATACAAATATTTTGATTTGTACTACAGTGGAAATAACTTAGTAGGTAACGCACTGGGAACACATTAACACAAGACGGGAGACTTGAGACTCCAGCAAATTAGACAGATTATCTAAACCACATTCAGACTGTAAATGTTTGCAACTGTCTGTTTGGGGGGTAATTTTCAGTTCACCATGGAAATAGACTAATCAGCAGACAGTTAGCCAAGTGCCAAGTTAGCCGGTGAGCCAAGTACAAACTGCTGACCTAGTATCTACGTCCAAGAGTTCAAAAAGAAAAAGTTATATCTCATTTCATTAATCTGTAAAAAAAATAAAAAAATAAAGTTGAACAAAAAATTCAGATCAAAGAGGTTGTTGGAAAATGTAATTACTTCTTTAAACTGTCCTGTTTGTTCCTTCTTCTTCTATTGCTGTTTTAGACAAGCAAGATACTGTACAGCAGTGGTTCTCAACCTTTTGTACATCAAGGACCCTAAATTGACACAAATTAGACCACGAACCCCCATTGGACCAAATTTAAAACACCAAAAATACACAAGTATTTGTTCTGAGACTGAAGAACATTACCTTTTTATACATTTAAATTAGGGCCAATGGTGTGAATTTTTGGAAATATTATAGAGAATTTTCTGGAAAAAAAGTGGTCCAATTTCTCCAAAAACATTAAACATTTCTAGGAAGAAGAGGTAAAAATTCTCAAAAAAAAAAGTGAAAAATAGAAAAAGTAAACACAAGTTTGAAACAGCCTGTTGGATTAAAAGACCTGAACTGAGCGGGAGTGGAGGGCTGACAGAATGATAAATCAGCTGCTTTACTGTTAACTCAACTACTGAGCAGAGTGCCAGTGTGTGAGAAGGTAAAGAGGAGGAAAGAGAGTGACAGAAAGAGAGAGTGTGGAGAGAATGATCCGGAAGAATAGGAAGAGGAGGGCAAGTTTGTGCCATTTCAGCAGGAACTGTTTGTGCCGTTCCAGACCAGAGTGCAATGACAGTGGCGCATTAACAAACAATCGGCAGCTTCAGAACATGACGATCAAACCACAGCTCAATTAAAGCCATCTCTCAGCACACTTGGCCAGTGTTGTGACTCATATAGGCCTTTACCACAGCGCTACAGCTCCACTACTCTCCACTCCATCAGGCAGAAGTTGTGAATAGTGCCTGGTATCAGACAGAGCTGAGGCCAAATGAAAAGGTGACCAAACCGTCACTACTGTGTGGAACAAGCCCAGAGATTTTTTATGGATATTTTTGAGGCTTTTCAGGCCTTTATTATGACAGACACAATGCGGGATGATGCAAAGGGCCACAATACGGATTCGACATCGGGCTACTGGGATCTCGGACTACGCCCATGTGGTACACACTCTACGAGGTGAGCTACTGGAGCACTGCCACTTTTTTAAGTTAGATTTTCGGTAGGACAACATAGAGTGACAGGAAATGGGACAGTAGGAGGCATGCAGCAGAGAGACCGGCCGCTTGCTGCGGTAAATACCGATTCATGTGTCTTGTCTTAACACCAACTCCCTTGCTATAGAATTAAAAGGATAGTTCAACATTTTGGCAAATTGGCCCATTGCCATAATCCCTAGGAGTAGCTTCATTACCTTTAATTGTTGGAGCAGAGCCGTGAGCTGCTCAGAGCTACGCTACGGAGGCTAAAGGAATTTCTTGGTTTCCCTCATCAAACTCATCAAATACACAACCCAACAACTCCACAACGCTCTACAAGTTGTGACCTGCACATTCACCACACTATGAGATAATAATGCTGCTCCGCCGTTCTAAAAATAGCTTGCACCAACAATTAAAGGTAATGAACCTACTCCTTAAACTATAGGGATTATGGCAATGGGCCAATTTGCCAAAATGTTGAACTATCCCTTTAAAATGTTACTCTTATTGTGATGACCTATTTAAAGATACAGGACATCGTATCGCTGGTGCTCCAAAAGAATTGCAATTGGTAATTGTGTTGTCTGCTTCAGTACTTCTATACAGCCAACATGTTGAATGGTGATGCTCATTGTTAGCATCCTCCTGTCAGCCCCACTCATCAGCAAACATCTTCATACCTAAAGATGACCATAATAGACTTTGATCAGCCCATGGTGTGTGGATGACATCATGCCTCCTTCACCAAAAGTGAGTAGAGTGGAGTCATGTTGACGAGATGATCGAAGGTTGGATGAAGGTAAGACATAAGGATGAATGTTGGAGTTGTATTAGTGACCTGTTGTTACTGTACACATAGATAAACACACCACACCCATCCAAACCATCTCCCCTCTCTCTCTCTCTCTCTCTCCCTCCCTTGCTTTCTTCCCACACAGAGCGCAGCAGGGCCCACCCACCACCAGGTCACAGACATTTACTTACTTATCAATTGGACCAGACAGCTGCCTGTCACAGGAAAGCGAGACAGAAAGACGGAGAGATGACAGATGGAAACACGGATGAGATGGAGGGCTGCCATGGGCAAGGTCACGTTACTATGGAGATTTTACAGCGGCATGACGTCGCAGGCGACTGTTGAGACTATCTGACACAGACGCACACATCAAGGTCTCCAGTCCAAAGTGTGAAAGACAGAAAGCAGAAAAAGGTGGGTGGGGGGAGAGAGAGAGCGATAGATGGAAAACAAGACAGATTTGTTCTTTGCTACGACAGCAATGGAGAGTAGACGGCTCACTGTGTGTGTGTGTGTGTGTGTGTGTGTGTGTGTGTGTGTGTGTGTGTGTGCACTGTTGTTACTATCTATGAGGGGACTTCGGCGTCGTTACACATTCACCAACAGGGGACCGTGCAGCAAACAGGGGACATTTTTTAGGTCCCCTGTTTGACATGCTTTAAATCAAGTTAAAATCATGTGAAAACCCTTCTGGTTAATTTTTTCAACTTTTGCCAAGAGGGGACCTGAGTGTGTGTGTGTGTAAAATACCATATTCAGCAGTGCCCCGGCAGGCTGGAGCAGGGTTTTTAATGGCTCATTCACACACGTCGTTTCTTACACTCCACCAAGGTGTGAACGACTTGCAGACCCAGCAGCCTTTCAGACTGTAGAGAGGCTATCAAACAGGCTCCTTAGTGCACAAACCACTACCTTGAAACATTATTTGTTATTCTTTGTAACAAAATATAACGGTTCGGTTTTCATGGATGTCTTAAGTTTAAACTCACTACTGTATTAGGTATAATAGAAATTTTAAAATATTGAAACAATTTAACATCCATAACTATGTTAGAATTAAGATAGTCATTTAGATCATTTCTGTTGAATTCTGATCAAACATTAACAATAATTGACCTTCCTATTGTTGCTTGTTCAGTTTTTTTGAGCACAGGGTTTCAATTTTACAATGTGTTCTCAATCTGTATTAATAGGAATTATTAGTTGATTTACATTGCAGAAAAAGGTCCACACTTGGTTTATATGGAGTGACAGGGGCTCACTGTTGGTTGGTGCACAATGACACAAGTTCCCACTTTGTTAGCATGGAGTGACATACACACTCCATCATGTATGAATAAGAAAGAAATAGAAAATAAATAAATACAAATTTTATAGAAAAATAAAAGTGATAGTTCTTAAGAGATTTTTTTCATCAAAACTTAACACAAACATTTCTAATAAAATAGCACCAATAATGTTGTAATTATTTTTTAAATGTAGGGTGTACTACTGCAACATACATTTCTACTGTCTGCAATTCTTTTAATAGAGGGTTTTAGGGTTTATGGTAATCTTAATGTCCTCGCATCATAAATTTGTATTCATAAGGATGTATTTTATTAGCTGTTTTACATTACAGAAAAAGGTCCACACTTGGTCCATATGGAATGACGGGGGCCCACTGTTGGTTGGTGCACAATGACACAAGTTCCCACTTAGTTAGCATGGAGTGACATACACACTCCATCATGTATGAATAAGAAAGAAATAAGCAGAAGTGATAGTTCTTAAGAGATTTTTTTCATCAAAACTTAACACAAACATTTCTAATAAAGTAGCACCAATAATGTTGTAATTATTTTTAAATGTACGGTGTACTACTGCAACACACATCTCTACAGTCTTTATTTTCCTTGACTGCATTGTTGTTCTAGGAAAAATACTTGAATTAAAGCTAAGGGTTTTAGGTCATTTTAATGCACTTGCATCATGAATCTGTATTCATAAGGATGTATTTTATTTGCTGTTTTACATTACAGTAAAAGGTCCACACTTGGTCCATATGGAATGACAGGGGTCCACTGTTGGCTGGTACATAATGACACAGGTTCCCACTGAGATAGCACGGAGCGACATACACACTCCAGCATGGGTGGATAAGCAGACATTAGATTAATGTATAAGTTTTAAGATACATTTTAATCTAAATTTAATACAAACATTTGTAATTATTAATACACAACACAAACTTGCAAACACACATGAAGTAGCACTGGTAAAGTTGTCATTATAGTTTTTTTTAAACATGGAGGGAAAACTCAACGGCAACCTATCATGATACTTAAGGGAATAGTTCAGTTATTGATATGGATCAACAATAAAACATGTATGGGAAAATAAAGGAGGAGCTGAGGGGTCATCAGCTTGTCTGAGATACAAGGGATAATTCTTCTAGATGATGGATTAACCTGACTAAGTAATATGATAAACTACTGCAGCACACTTTTCTACAGTCTATTAAGTTTTCTGATCTACTGCAGTTTCATACTCCTTGACTGCATTCTTGTCATGAGAAAACTACTTTAAATAACTCAACTCAGGATTCAACATGGTGTGATGGCCTAGAGCCACAAAGTGTTATTCTGTGGTCACCTAATATCCCATATAGCCTACTGAAGATGACGCTCTATGAGGGCCACAGACTTCTACTTTTTAAAAGTGCATGGTTTAAATCAATTTGAATGTACTTGCATCCTAAATCTATATTAATAGGAATGCATTTTACTTATTGTTTTGCCTCGCAGAAGAAAATGTCCACTCTTGGTTTATATGAAATGACAGGGGTCCACCGTTGGCTGGTACATAATGACACAGGTTCCCACTGAGATAGCACGGAGCGACATACACACTCCAGCATGGGTGGATAAGCAGACATTAGATTAATGTATAAGTTTTAAGATACATTTTAATCTAAATTTAATACAAACATTTGTAATTGTTAATACACAACACAAACTCGGGAAAAGGGAAAACTCAATGGCAACCTGTCATGATACTTAAGGGAATATTTCAGTTATTGACATTTATGGATTCAACATGGTGTGATGGCCCAGAGCCATGTGTTATTCTGTGGTCACCTAATATCCCATATACAGTAGATAACGCTCTATGAGGGCCACATTGTTGTACTGTGCTAGTGGAAACGCGCCATTAGATAGCACGGAGTGACATCCACACTCCAGTTTTAATAAACATTTTAAATCTAAATTTAATACATTTTGCAGATGGGTTTAAGAATCTGTACTAATGGTATTGATGCCATGCATAGCTGTATGCCTCTTGCTGTACTGTTATTAGGCTAATTGCTTGTTGTTGTGAATATCATACTATTGGGGAACACTGGTGTGGTACAAGGAGTGTTTGCCAGCCATGGAGATGTTGTTGACATCTAAACTGTCAATGTCGAATCTGAAGAGTTACAGCTATACCCTGACCTTATGTGGCTATAGGCCTAATGTAAAGTATAATACAGTTGTTCTCACAGTAAAAAGAGGTATCTTGTGGAGTCTATTATTATATTGTCTTGATGTTGTCTTAGTACTGCTGAAAGGTTAACCGTTAGGACTGAAAGTGTGACAATTGTTAAAAGTTGAGAGCATTCATTCAAAATTAAGAAGAGTAATTAAAATGTAATCGAATGTAATTAGTTACATTACTTTGATGAAATAATTGAAATATTTAACTTACACTACTATTACATTTTCAACAGGGTAACTTGTAATTGTAATCAACTATATTTCCAAAGTAATCTTCCCAACACTGCAATCAAAGTGGTACTGATATATGACAATTTGATATCCGTGGGAAAATACAGAGGGAATAGAGCTGGGTATCGATTCACATTTCAAGAATCGATTCGATTCCGATTCTTAAGATTCAGAATCGATTTTATCGATTCAATTCGATTCAAAACGATTCGATTCGATCCGATCCGATCCAGGGTTAGTGTCATTAAAATATGGCATTAAGAATTCACCCAAAAGCTGTTGCTGTTAAATACAAATGTACTGTATGTACTGTAGCCTATGTATTTTTTTCAGTGTTGAAAGCAGCATCACTGACAAAACACTATAGGCTAACCAGTGCTGTCAATGTAATGTAGTTAACAAAAATATTCAGTCATAAAGTGCTGGTAACTGAGTGGCTAAGTAACCAAACTATCAAATGTTTCCTCTAGGATTTTTTTAAGGAGTGGCCCCCAGACCCCCCCCACCCCCCCCCCTCAGTGATGCCCCCCCCCCCGCATACCGTACCCCCGCGCACCTGTAAAGCCGGGTTTCCACCGAATCAACATCTCTTTTTTTTCATGACAACTTCATGTCATGAGGTATTTTTGCTATTCATACAAACGACCACAGGTCATATTTCTCTTAGCTTGATAACCTGGGTCTACTTCAGGAGACTTTTGGTTAACTAACAGCACGGACAGCTCCCACACAGGATCGTTCTGCCGTCTCGTCGTTGTCGGTGTCGCTGCCGTTATCGCCGTTGCCCCCCCTCCCCCTCCCACTCGCACCAGCGGACGGCCGCGGGGCGGAGGGGGAGTGGCACGTTTATGTAGAGGCTGTGTCCTGTTAAACTTACTATAGGCTACAGTATGCGCTACAATAATATCATTATAAGCCCAACGGACTGACACACACTTGTTGGGGTTTTTCTTTTCCACCAGCACTGAGCGCGACGTCCGACACGAGAATCAAACCCGCTAATTTAAAAAAAAAAAAAAAAAAAACACACACACACACACCGGCAACAGACTGACTGATCTGTCTGAGTCTGTTTTCATTCTGTCACCTGAGTTAAATGATTCTGGTGATTCTGAGATACTGAGCAAGATAGTTATCTGTAGTTTACCTTAGTGGCTACTCCCGCAGTGCAGCAGGACTCTGCTGTGAAGGTGGAAGCATGGTGGTGGATTAGCGACAATCAAAAAAAAAAAAAAAAAGAAAGAAAGAAACTTGAAGGAGCGGCGGTGAGGATTTAGGTGTGGCGGTGCGCCACTGTTAAATGAATGTAGCGGAAACATATATATCCTTAAAAAATCGATCTTTGGACGTGCGAATCGATGATCGGTGGGTAAGATGAGAATCGATTTAAAATCGGCGGATCGATTTTTTCAACCCAGCACTAAGAGGGAATGGGGAATCATCAGTTAGTCAGAGATACAAGGGATACTTCATTCAGAGGATGGATTAATCTCACAAAGTCCCTATATTAAACTATTGCCACACGCATCGCTACAGTCTATTAATTTTTCACTGAGAAAAGCATGTGATTTCAATCAAGCATGGAGTGACATACACCCTCCAGTATGTATGAATGAGAAAAAATAAGAAAAATTGATAGCTCTAATGGGGAAACTTTCATTAAGACTTAATACAAACATTTCTAATGAAGTTGCATTTGCACTTCTCTTTATGATCCTAACTCTAATGTAGAAATGTAGAACTGGCTTCTGTGAGAAGTGAGTGAACGGAGTGAGGGAATCTGTGCTAAATGACTTGTGTCAGTCCTTGGCGGCAGCGTGGGGGATGGTGTCTTGTAGCTGATGATGGTCATTAGCAACTCTGAAGCCCAACCTGGAAATGACCAAGGTCTTACAAATGTTTTCTGGCAGAGAACGGTAGATCTTTTGGGGGTTATTTCATCCATACGCTGACTTATTCCCTGTATCTCTGACAATGTGATGAATCCTAATTTCTTATTCCATGTTAAGGTGTTGTTTCCAGACAGCATACTAGCAGACAATGGTAGCTCATATAAAGGCCCTGTCACAAAATATTATAACAGGGCATTACACACCTTCACAAAACTCATCAAAGAACTGACGATTCTTTACACAAAATGGAATATTGCTGGTACACCCACTCTTAACAGTTGCCAGAGAAGTTGAGTCACCAAAGGCCATAGGTTCGTGGGTAGCACATGGACAACCTGGGACCCTGGAATGCTTGTGTCTCAGTCGGTCTGATTTGGATATAAGATGTTGGCTGAAAGAAGGTAGAAACTGTGGAGCCCAACCTGAAAATGCCTAACGACCATCGTCAGCTACGACAAACCATCCCCCACACTGCCTACACTCAAGGACTGACACAGGTCATCTGGCACAGATTCAAACCCCTTACTCCAGGGGTCTCAAACTCCCGGCCCGCGGGCCAGATCCGGCCCGCCACGTCATTTTATGTGGCCCGCGTGTGCTTAATTATGTCCAATTATCTTCGGCCCGCATGATAATATTTATGGTCCGCCGGTATGTTGCACGTACCACTAAAACTACAAATCCCACAATGCACTGCCAGTGCACGTCTGTATCAGAGGCCCGCGAGAGCGAGTCCTGGTCCCACTTGTTCATCAGCACCAGCAACCTGATCCTCTGTTGTCAATAGAGCGGGCGATCGACGATGTCATTTTTTTTTCTTGCCGTTATGAAACACAGCGCGAGTGCAGCCGAACAGCAGAGTTCCTCTGACAGCTCCTCTGTGGAGCTGCAGGTCAACACTGAGGAACGCTGGAGAACACAGTACCGGACTTTCCCCCCCGCCCCCCTCCTTTTTTTTGAAGCGCCGTTGTTACAGGTGATGCACACGCAGACCTCCCTTTATGTTTTGTCGTCCGACCGTCTGTCACTGGACTGCGCTGCAGAACCATGGATGTGTATTATTATAGATCCATGTGCATAACTGTCAGAAATGTCTAATTTCCTGCTGAGAAATGAATGACTGATATGACTGAAGGCACGATGTAAGTCTGCACGTGTCGTCAAGCCCCCATAAGTTAAGTTAAAAAAAAGAATTGATATTAATCAGTCAAAGTTCTTGATATTGGTTAATGGTTAATCATGTGCATCCCTAATTAGAAATGACTATGGAAAGCTGCAGATAGAGCCATTAGAAATGAATGCAACATTTTTTTTTTTTAAATGTAGGCCTATTTAATGATTATTGTTGTTTTATATGCAATAACTTACAAGCTTTATTAGTTTTAGGTTGAATAGGGTGCAAAAAGGTCATTTCAATAAGTTCTCAATAAACAACCGTGTGGCCCTCGGCTTGTGCCATTTTTTCAAATCTGGCCCTCGGCGTATTTGAGTTTGAGACCCCTGCCTTACTCCATTCACTCACTTCTCAGATCCCTGTTCAACAACTCTACCTTAAAGTTAGGATCTGTGAAATACATGAGTCCTGGTGACTTAACTATTTCAATGTAGAGGAATGTTTTTTGTGTCCACATTGTAGACCGAAACCCCATATGTTTGACACTACTTAGAAAACTGTGTGTAAATGCAATGAAGTTGCTTTGCTTCCTACAACATGCACAAGGTTATACATAAATAGTAAGGAATGTACACACTTGTGTCTGGGTACTGAAACAAAAAAAAGAATCATTAGGAAATAACTAAAATGTGTAACAAATGAGTCACTTAAAAAATAAACAATTAGGTAACACGTTTTGCCATCTTCTGAACACAATTCAATGAATTAGTTTATATTTCACTTCAGATGCTATGAATAAGGTTGTTGAATGTACAATCCACACATCCTGAAAGCAGTCAGACCTATTTCTGTACCAGTGTGAACTGAATACAACTTTTATTGTGTACTTTCCACTTAATGTAAACTTTCTGATTCTGTGCCAGTCCTGTACCTTTTGAGAACTTAAAACTAGGTTTCAATGTGTACACCAATTCCATCTATAGATGTGTATGACTATGTGATACAGTCTATAATATACAGAAAAAAAAACCCATAAACCATAAATTTAGCTTTTCATTTTTGTTGTGGACCAAAAACATTCAGACAGGTATACATGAACTCCAGTAGAGCTTATAGTTTGGAGAGTACAAATTTTGCAGTAGTTCAACAGTGGGTATTTTGGGGTTATTCCATCCATCTGATTTATCACCTGTATCTCTGGCAGTCTGATTAATATTAATTTCTGCTGCCATGTTTAGCTGTTGTTCCCAGACAATATTTCTACTGGCACACAATGGTAGATCCAAATATTACATTTATCACAAGGCATCACACACCTTTACAAAACTCATCAAATACTTGACATGGTAGATTATTGCTGGGACACCCATTCTTTACATGGCCAACCTAAGACTAGGGAATTCCAATGTCTCTCTTAGTCTGATTTGGAACATAAGATCTTGGCTGAAGGATGTTAGTCTTTTCCAGGTTGCGCCTCAGAGTTGCTAACGACCATCGTCAGCTACAAGAAACCATCCCCCACACTGCTGACAGTCAAGGACTGACACAAGTCGTCTGGCACAGATTTAAAACCCATTCACTCACTTCTCAGAAGCCAGTTCCACATTTAGAGTGGAGAGTATAGGTGGAGTTAGGATCTGTGAAATACAAGAGTGTTGATGACTTCACTACTTCAATGGAGAGGACTGTTTTTGTGTCCACATCATAGACTGAAGTCTAGGGGTGGATAGTACATAGATAGATAGTAAGGAATATAGCTTTTATATATTAGCTGGGTACTGAAACATTAAAAAAAATCATTAGGAAGCAACCAAAATGTGTAACAAATCAATTACTGAATCAGAATGACATTCTACTATTTGTAGATTTATTGTGTGCTTTCCACTTAATGTAAACTCGCCAGTCCTTTGTAACAATACCTTTTGACAACCTTCAATTATATTTCCACACCAATTTGATCTATAAACATTAGGGGTGTAACGGTACATGTATTCGTATTGAACCGATTCGGTACGGGGTGTTCGGTTCGGCACAGCGTTGAGATTCGGTAAAGAAGTTGTGTGTGTTTACAGTCCGCCTGCAGCTACACGTGCCGCCCGATGGTGGCTATCGCTAATGCTACCGCTAATGTTAATGCTTCCGCTAGCGAGTAAACAGACTTGAAGAGCCTTCCTGCTTGTAGGAAGAGTGGAGGTGAGGGCTGTGGCTCCTCTCTCCTCTCTATCCGTCTACCTGTCCCTCCGTCCGTCCACCCGCCCGTCTTTCTCTCTCTCTGTCTGGCTGTGTCCATGAGCTCCCGGCACCTGTGGATCTGCTGCTGCAGATGCGGTAACAGCAGGCGTATGTGTTGACACTACGCACTGTGCCATCGTGATGATCCGCGTTATTCATTCATTCATTTATTTTTTTTCACGGCCAAACGGTTGCATCGTCAGGCAGCTGTTGTGGCATTTGCCCACATTGCCCTATGGTCAGTCCGTTCACATGTAAAAAAAAAAAAAGTTGTGTGAGAAGTTTTTCTAATTCACATTTTATGTTAATTTGAGAATAATGTATTGAACTTATTAGGCAGCACTTTACAACAGTACATTTTTTTCACATTTTGTATAATGGTTTAAGTAGCTTTATATTTTATTCATACAGTTAAGTTTAATACGTTTATTTATATCAGGGACAATGCACATAACATTAGTAGGTGAGTAAAAGAATTACATTTGACTAAAACATACATTTGGTTTAGAAAAAAATCCTAATAAACAATAAGCAAAATTATGTTTTGCATTTGGTTCTCTTACTGTACCGTAAATGAACCGAACCGAGACCTCAAAACCGAGGTACGTACCGAACCGTGACTTTTGTGTATCGTTACACCCTTAATAAACATGTATGACTGTGTGATACAGTGTGTAATATTCAGAACCCCCCCCCACAAATAAAGCTTTAGTTTGCATATTTTTGCCCACGACAAAAACGAAGACAGGTATTCATGAGTAGAAATTTGGGTTGCAATATACACTGCCCGTCCAAAAAAAGTCACACACTTTATATCAGTGGTCACATTGGACCACATTTCTTCTTTGAAGATGATGGTTCCCCACTATCCTTCCAGTTTTAAATTATGTGTTTGACAGTTCTTAAAGCAATGTTAGTCTCAGCAATCTCTTTAGATAGTTTTATTTGCTTGATTAACGTCAATAATTTGACCCTTGTGAAATAGAATGACATCTTCTCCTCTACCACAGGATGCGTTTTCTGACATGGTTGTTTAGGAAATGAGACTGCAACAGTTAGGGTTAAATAAGTTGAATCATAGCTGAAACATAATCATACATGAAGTAATTATCCAATTGGAGGCTCTGACCTATTAAATGGTGACTTTTTTTTGGACAGACAGTGTAGTTCAAAAGTGGTCTTTTTGGGGTTATTCCATCCACTAGCAGACTTATCTCCTTATTCTTTGTAAGGTAAACAATCCTCTAGGATGATAGTACAGTATTGCTTTCCTTATTGTATTCCCACATTTCAAAAAGTTAACGTCAACATTGCCACTTTGCTAAAAGAAATAACACTACAGATTAGATTGTATTTAGATTAGATCTTATTTCTTCTTTATTCACCCATGATGGAGTGTGTATGTCACTCCGTGCTATCTCAGTGGGAACCTGTGTCATTATGTACCAGCCAACGGTGGACCACTGTCATTTCATATAAACCAAGAGTGGACATTTTCTTCTGCGAGGCAAAACAAAAAGTAAAATGCATTCCTATTAATATAGATTTAGGATGCAAGTACATTCAAATTGATTGAAACCATGCGCTTTTAAAAAGTAGAAGTCTGACAATGTGGCCCTTATAGAGCAGTGTCCAACATAAGATTTTTTTCTTACTGGCCCGCTTGGCCAGTAGCTTTGAGTTTTACTGGCCCTGTGTGTATTTTCACTGGCCCGGCTGCCAAAAAATTTTAAAAAGCATTTTTTTTTCTCTATTTAAAAAAACAATGTGTTTATTTATTGAAATTGGTTAAATTGTTCACGTTATTTTTCTGGATCAAAATGATGTGGTGGTGATGGTACCTGTCTGTTCTACAAGTCAGCAGTGTAAAACTCAAAGAGGTGGGACACCAACAGCTGTAATTCAGGGGTGCCAAACTCCAACACACTGTGGGCCACAATTTAAAAACTGGTAGAAGTCAAGGGCCAGATTGGTTGTTTATTGAGAACTTATTGAAATGACCTTTTTGCACATACAGTATTGAACCTAAAACTAATAAAGCCTGTAAGTTATTGCATATCAAACAACATTAATCATTAGATTAATAATCAGTTGCATTAATTTCTAATGGCTCCATCTGCATCTTTCCATTTCTAATGCACATGATTAACCATTAACCAATATCAAGAACTTTAACTGGTTATCAATTCTTTCTTTTTTTCGGCTCATGTCGTCAATTTATGGGGGCAGACGTGCGGGCCAAAGATAATTCCACCGCGGGCCTTCAGTTTGGGTTGCAATTGTCATCTCCATGCGTATAGGCTATTTATTGACAACAGCTGAAAACGTGAGGCTGAATGAGCGGAGATGATGAACTACAAAGGACACGTTAGCTCGTCGATACGGTGACGGTAACAGCTGACCGGCGGAGACACGTTAGCTCGTCGGTACAGTGGCGGTAACAGCTGACTGTGCATCTGCTCTGTCTCCGCTGCAGCGGCGGTAAAGCAGCGTCGGGCCGCTGAAACATTCGGTGGAATCGCTGATTAGATGCGCTGATCTGCGAGCACCATGTCTCACTCAGTAGAGCGAGCACGCTGCAGCGACTCTGAGTTCAATTCCACTCGGCGGCTCCTTCGCTGCGTGTCCCCTCTCTCCCTCTCCCCCTCCTCACTGGTGCCGGTGAGAAATGTAGCGGTGGCCGCGACCAAATTCTGCATGCAGGAAAAACCCTGTTCACGTTCAATTGTTCAGCTATATTTAACAGAATAGTGAGACCAAAACTAAACCGGCGCTATATGAAGCTTAAAACATAAACAGCTGATCACATGAAGCGTTTTGATTTTCCCACGTGCATTCCAGCGAATCATGATGCATGTCGTCGTACGGGCCAGTGAACGACCAATCGCTGATTTCAGTGATTTATAGTGATTGGCCAGTCACTGGCCCGGGCGGGCCAGTGACTGGCCAATCTACTTGCCCTGCATGTACTTTTACTGGCCCCGGGCCAGCGGGCAATGGGTTATGTCGGACCCTGTAGAGCGTCATCTACAGTAGGCTATATGGGATATTAGGTGACCACAGAATAGCACTTTGTGGCTCTAGGCCATCACACCATGTTGAATCCTTAGTTGAGTTATTTAAAGTAGTTTTTCCACGACGACAATGCAGTCAAGGAGTATGAAACTGCAGTAGATCAGAAAACTTGAGAGACTGTAGAAAAATGTGCTGCAGTAGTTTATCATATTACGTAATCAGGTTAATCCATCCTCTAGAATAATTATCCCTTGTATCTCAGACAAGCTGATGACCCCTCAGCTCCTCCTTTATTTTCCCATACATGTTTTATTGTTGATCCATAAATGTCAATAACTGAAATATTCCCTTAAGTATCATGATAGGTTGCCATTGAGTTTTCACAGTGCACTCCATGTTAACAAAAAACTACAAGGACAACTTTACCAGTGCTACTTTATGTGTGTTTGCGAGTTTGTGTTGTGTATTAATAATTACAAATGTTTGTTAATTTAGATTAAAATGTATCTTAAAACGTATACATTTATCTAATTTCTGCTTATCCACCCGTGCTGGAGTGTGTATGTCGCTCCGTGCTATCTCAGTGGGAACCTGTGTCATTATGTACCAGCCAACAGTGGACCCCTGTCATTCCATATGGACCAAGTGTGGACCTTTTACTGTAATGTAAAACAGTAAATAAAATACATCCTTATGAATACAGATTCATGATGCAAGTACATTAAAATGACCTAAAACCCTTAGTTTTAATTCAAGTATTTTTCCTACAACAACAATGCAGTCAAGGAAAATAAAGACTGTAGAGTGTGTTGCAGTAGTACACTGTACATTTAAAAATAATTACAACATTATTGGTGCTACTTTATTAGAAATGTATGTGTTAAGTTTTGATGAAAAAAATCTCTTAAAAACTATCACTTTTGCTTATTTCTTTCTTATTCATACATGATGGAGTGTGTATGTCACTCCATGCTAACTAAGTGGGAACTTGTGTCATTGTGCACCAACCAACAGTGGGCCCCTGTCACTCCATATAAACCAAGTTTGGACCTTTTTATACAATGTAAATCAACTAAGTGTCACGATAGATTGCCCATGAGTTTTCACAGCACACCCCATGTTTAAAAAACAAAACACAATCACAACTTTACCAGTGCTACTTTACCCTAAGTGTGTTTTGTGTGGATTAGTAGTAATTAACAGTATTAATAGTAATAGTTACACATGTTTGAGTTAAATTTAGATTATATTAAAAATTAAAATTTAGCAATTTATCTAATTTCTGCTTATCCACCCATGCGTGGGTGTGTATGTCGCTCCGTGCTATCTCAGTGGGAACTTGTGTCATTATACACCACCCAAGTGTGGACCTTTGTCATTCCACATCAACCAAGTGTGGACCTTTTTTCTCCAATGCAAAACAATAAATAAAATGCATTCCTATTTCCTAATAATTGGTTGAAACCAAATGTCTAGAGCATTTTAACTAAAACTGAGATGATAGTAGGTCCATTCTTGGACTGCTTAGAATGACAAAGGCAACACATTTATGGATGGGTAAAGACAGACAAGCAAATTATCTTAATCTATCTTAATCTATATTAAAGCTGTTTTAAAGTAAATGTTGTTGTTTATATTGCAGAACTTGATATTAGTGCATGCAGCCATGTTATTTCTGAATTGCATGTAGTTCAATAAGAATAATTTACTCTTAAATGTGGCCATTATTATTTATATATATGTTTTTATATAAAAATTCTATTACAGAGACTTTGAAATAAGTAATGGTAACTCTAAAGTTATATTATGCATTTTTAAAAGAAACTGAGAAAGTCAATGTTGTAAACAAAGACTCATTAGGTCAATGAATGGGTCATTAGGTGAATGAATGGGTACAGACAGCTCTACTGCAGTATGTGGAGGTCCCCTCTTTGATAGGTAAATGTCGCTCAGAGCTCTAAGTCCCCTCTTGGCAGTATCTTTAAAAATGGTTAAAAGTCACATTTTCAGTAATACCGATGGTAAAACACCTCAAAAGTGAATTTTATATTCCATTTTTGTTTTTTCAACATAGCGTAAACGAAATACCCCTCTTGACAGGATGGAGCGATAGGTCCACTGTTACCCCTATTGGTGTGTATGTGTGTGTGTGTGTGTGTGTGTGTGTGTGTGTGCTGCAGCCCTCCTCTGCCAGATTACAGAGTGACGTAGTGTTATCATTTCTCTGATACGAGCTCTGCCACAAGAGGAGGAAGAAGAGGAGGAGGGAGGGAGAGGACAGAAAGGGGGAGGGGTGATGAGTCTCATTGCTGGAAAAATGGTCTGATAGCCAAGAAAAAGGCAGGGAGGGAGGGAGGGAGGGAGGGAGGGAGGCAGGAAAAAAGGAAAAGTGAGGCAGAGAGAGCAGAGATAGAGACATAGTGCCACACAAAGGAACCGAGCAGACACAAAGAAAGAGAGACATGCAGAGGAAAAAGAGAGAGCAGTAGAACGTGGAAGAGAAGAGGGGAAAAGGCAGGAGGAGAAAGGGCAACAAGAGAAGAAAGGAAGGAAGGAAGGAAGGAAGGAAGAAAGAAAGAAAGAAAGAAAGAAAGAAAGAAAGAAAGAAAGAAAGAAAGAAAGAAAGAAAGAAAGAAAGAAAGAAAGAAAGAAAGAAAGAAAGAAAGAAAGAAAGAAAGAAAGAAAGAAAGATATGGTGAGGTACCCTGAGCAACTGATGGGTCACAGAAGGTGTGCGTGTGTGCGTGTGTGTGTGCGTGTGTGCGTGTGCTCTGTTGGTGCATCCACATGGCAGCAACATTTACAAAGAGGCAGCTGTTCCATTAGCTACTGCCATTGTGTCTAATTACATCCTGGTCTCCTTAGACACACACACACTCTCTCTCTCTCTCTCTCTCTCTCTCTCACACACACACACACAAACACACAGCATATGTGCACATAAACACACAATCTCTGTCTCTCCAGCCAACCAAGAAATCCCTACCATGCACGCTAACAAGGAAAGGAACTTGGAGCAACAGAGCCACAGCATGTGTGTGTGTGTGTGTGTTAATCACAGTGTCATGCACACTCCCTTACAGCCCCACCCCCCCAACACACCAACATGAAGCACAGATATGACACTTAAGATCCACCAGTGTCTGTGTGTGTGTGTGTGTTAGCCAGCATCTTTCTCTTGCTCTCACTGGCGCGCACACACACGCACATAGACACACACACACACACACACCTCCCCCCGCCTTTGAGGAGAGGAGGATCTGAGGCTTTGTGAAATACCAAACATACCAGAGAAGCCACATGAGAGAGAAAAAGGCCTCAAAAGACACACACACTCAGTGAGACACAGGGTTTGCAGTTGTTACAGGGACAAGGCTTCACATGAAACACACACACACACACACACACACACACACACACACACACACACACACACACACACACACACACACACGCTAAGCTAACATGATGTAAAAGCAGACAAATATATATACATATCCACACAAACAGCATTCAAACATACAATTACACAGTCTCCTCTCTCTCACACACACACAGACACACTAACATGCAGACTTGCTCTAATCAGCTCAGTGCTGTAGCATGTGGATAAGAAGCTCCTAAGACTCCTTGACAATGGCGAGACAGGAGAGCTTACATTGTATTAAACCAGAGAAAGCGTACACAAGCATCCTTCAAGCCAAGTACTGCTGCTAACCTGCCGTCTGGAAATGCACCGGCACGGAAAGACACAACCCAGCGGGGCGCGCGGCGCTGGGGCGCGCGGCGCTGGGGCCAGCGCATCACAAGCCGGGCTTTTCTTCAAGTCCGGCCAGGTTAGAACAAACCCAATCTGTCTTTTCTGCCTCTGCAGTGGCAGCAGCCAGAGGTACATTGTTGTTGGACGGTCCATCCCATCTGTCTGCGTCAGCTCATCCCATTCTTTGGACATGGTACCACCTCGGGGGAACATACCTGGCACAAACATTTGCTAGAACTCAAGGTCAAACTGAATAAACGTTGGTTTCAAAAGGTCAAGGTCACAGTGACCTCACAAACCAACCACCATAGCTCCAAGATGATTCAACAACAACAACAAAACAACCTTCACTTGGACACAAATGGCGCGTTTCCACTAGCACGGTACAGCACGGTACGGCACGGCACGGCACGGCACGGCTCGGCTCGGTTTGGTTGTGTTTCCATTACAGCTGAGTTCTCTAGTTCCTCCTCAGCGGGGGTGGGGGTGGCACGGGGGTGTTCGTGGGGCCGCATTGTCAGTCTCTCTTTTTTCGATCCGCTCGTCAGCTCCAAACTCACTGGTCTGCACCTCGTTAACAGACCACAGTGTGGATTTACACACAGCAACAGTTTCCTCAGGTGAAGGAATAACAACAGTCTCGATACAGATCAGCTGGCGCTGTTGCCGCAATGTTTTTGAAATTTCCGGGTTTGATTCTCATGTCCGACGTCGCGCTCGCGCTGACTCTCTGCCCAATCCGCGGAAGGCAGTCGGATGACGTCACGTTATAGTAACGCTTCGGCTCGCTTGGAACCAGGGCCGAGGAGGTACGACAAATGGGACCTGGTACCAGGTACTAGGGCTAGTACCATGCCGTACCGTGCTAGTGGAAACGCGCCAAAAGATAAACTGATGAGATTTTGGAAGCCCACAGCACAACAGCAGAGAGGTGTGGAAGGGGGTGACAACCATTACTGACTATAAAGAGAGAACAACAGCCAGTCACCATCAGGGGTCCGTTTAGTCAAATCCTGAACTCTGAGTTGATCTACTCAGAGACAGCTAGTGCAGCCAGCAGCCCTGAGCCTCCTACTCTGCTGCACGTACATGTAGCTTCACCTGAGCTCCGTCATTGGATGGAGAGAAAACACAGACTCTTTCGCAGTACACCCTGAAACGTCCATGTGCACAACAAAGCATAGCAAAAGACCAAAAATACAGGCATGGGGAGTCGGCGCTGCAGACACAGCCCCCACCACACAGGACTAGAAGCTCATAGGTGATGACTAAGACGGATTTCATTTTTACAAGTCTAATGTTTAGTTTGAGGAATTAGCTATGTGTGCACCTGGACAGTAAAGGCCCCCACATACTAAAGGGTACTGTGCGCGTACTGTGAGCAGCGCGGACTCAGTGCGCACTGTCCGCGGACATTTGAGCTTTCATAGTCGGGCGTACAGTGTCACAATAAAAACAGGTCGATGTGAAGATTTCCCGCCGAGCAGTCTGTTGTGTGACACGCGTACACGGAGTACGCGTGGTCGTAAATATTGAGCTTTGCGCAGACGGGCCTGGCAGACGTCCACTTTGGGTACGCATTGAGTATGCCTCCAGTACAGGTACGTCTCGAGTACGCCTCCAGTACAGGTACGTCTCGAGTACGCCTCCAGTACAGGTACGTCTCGAGTACGCCTCCAGTACGTCTCGAGTACGCGCGGACATCCGCGGACACATGTAGCCTACGCCCAGGTATGCGAGGGCCTTAAACTGGACCGCTCTGTGAATACAGATACCACCGAAGGGACAGAACCAGCTGGTTTCCCTCTGGAGGCTCTAGTCCAGGAATCCCCAACAAAACATCTGGCCATTCTGAACCTTTACTTACATGTTTTACTTTTCATGTTTCCCTTAATTATTTTTGAAAAAGGGGCATGATTCCGAACCTGAAAAAAGGTGTGCCATTTTGACAAGCAGTTTAATGTGTTGTTGTACAACGCGTGGCTCGATTGCTGCGGTAGTACAGTGGATAAAGCAGTTGACTCCCATGCAGTTGACAGTGGATATATTAGCCCACTGACACACCGGCCCATGTTAACCGATTGTGTCGTTCACACACACACCAGACACGCCGCCGGCGCGAACCCTGCAACGATCATTTCAGCTGGTCTATTTTCCATGAGAGATCACGTCAAGCCGGGCAGGAAGCCACGCGGTTGTTGTTGTGGCTTTTTTCCCACATCGTGTGGTACGTCTTTACACGCCAGCTGATCCGCCAGTCGTCTGAGTGAAATATCCAAGTAAGTCAGGTAGGCTGATTAATAACATGACCTGCACCAAAAGGTGGTAAAGTGACTGGACTGACACCTGACTGTCTCTCTCTCCCTCTGTTTCCGTGTGTCTGAAATTTGAATTTTGGGGGAACTATCCCTTTAAGTCACACACACACCACAGTTTTCTCACACTAAGAACAGGGAGGCATTTGAGTCACTGCATCACCATTACCTCTGAGGGCACAATGTCCATTACAGCTTATTAGTTTGCTAAATTGCTATTCATTTTGAATGGGATGCCCTGTGGTCTAATCCCACCACGAGGAGAAGATGAGAGGCCGTACAGGAGGCGAACGAGAGTGATGGGCGGTGTCATGGACAAAGAGGTTGACACTGTGTTGACGTCGAGCTATGCAAATACAACGTCTGAAGAGATGCACACCCCCTCGCTAATGACAGGTACGAGAGAATATGTGAAAAGAGCCACATATTCACATACACACAGTCTCTATCTCCATTTCCATCCCCCACCTTGATTTATGAGCTCAACCTGGGAGATTGCTTTCCACAAGAGAGGGAGAAACATATAGTAGCCTGCCTTTAGAAACGCACATACACACACATGCACGCACACACAATGTCATAAACCCATGCCTGCCGTCCATGTCAAGGTGAAATGGAGTAGGAAAACAAATAGATGGGCTGGTGGTGAACCGCTGGTTCACTGAGCAGTGACTGTGGAATACCTGTCTGAAATACACACTCACAAGATTTATTCTTTACCATCTACATCCAGCAACCAAGCAGACAATAAGGCTCTAGAGGTGTGCAGGTCTCTCTTTGAGAATCGGACGGCAAAAGTTTGCTATTTTTTTTGACACAGTTAATTAAAGGATAACTTTAGCTTTTTACAACCTGGACCTTATTTCTAGCATCAAATACGATCATTTACTCACCCTGACAACTTTGGTGTCATTTGGATTTTGGGGGAAATTAGCCCCAATCAATAGAACAATGGAAAACGCGCGTATATCCGTATAATGCGAGAACACGGGGCACCCAATGCAGCCTCTAAATAACACATTATCCGCCGCAAAATGTGTTCATTTCGGCAATATTTTGTGATGATACACTAGTGTTATTCCCCTCCGAGCCCGTGGTGGCATGTTATCAACATCCTGCTCCTCTAGGTTGACCTACTGACCTCTGATCTGGATGATGTCATCTCCGACCGGTGCCCGGCTCGTTCTGATAATAATCATTCCGCTTCGGCATTTGGGTCCTTTTTAGCTCAACTAGCCAGAGCTGTAGTGAGGATCCAGGCTGAGGAGAGGAAGCCTGTGGAAGTTGAACTTCATCCAGCTGCTCATTTTGTTCTGACGAGTCAGAAACATGCAGAAACGGACCGTAGCATTAGCGGTAGCAAGTTAGCCGCGCCGCCGTCGGAGATGACATCATCCAGGTCAGAGGTTAGTAGGTCAGCCTGGAGGAGCAGGATGTTGATAACATGTCACCACGGGCTCGGAGGGGAATAACACTAGTGTATCATCACAAAATATTGCCGAAATGAACGAGTTTTGCAAGGTGATAATGTGTTATTTAGAGGCAAATGCATTGGGTGCCCGTGTTCTCGAGCATTATACTGGAATACCTGTCTGAAATACACACTCACAAGATTTATTCAAAACGACTCCAAATGACACCAAACTTGTCAGGGTGAGTAAATGATCGTATTTGATGCTAGAAATAAGGTCCAGGTTGTAAAAAACTAAAGTTATCCTTTAACTGAGGCTCTTGTACATTTCTGTTGCAGGTGTGTCACCTAACCCACTACTGCGTCTGCAACACGCGTCACATGAAACAAGCTAATGCCCCTGGTGTGAAGATTAATAGCCCCAGTGGAATGGCTGGTCCTCAGGGGGGCTGGTGTAACAACATGGATGAGGTCCCTGGGTTTGGCAGTGTTTTGTGGTCACTGGTCCTTGCACGGCACACGAGGCGTGACGCTAAATGACGTTTGAATTTGGCCTGCTTGTTTACTTAAGTGGCGTACGTGAGCGTGCTGACACCTGGTCAGCAGTTTTGGCTGCGACATTTCTATTTCAAGTCTATAACAATGACATTGTGATACGTGCAAGAAGCTGTGTGTGTGTTACTCTAATGTGAGTAGTGTCCAAAACGGGCCAAAAGAGACCCAAATGCCCTTGCGCGTGACGCAAAATAGCAGTCAGCCAAGTGCCTAAGTGTCAAACGGCTACTGAAGACTGATGGTGGCTCATTCGTGTTTCTGTCTTTGTGTGTGTGTGTGTGTGTGAGTGTGTGTGTTGTCTCTTCCTGAAAAGAAACACATAACCTCTGATGCCCAGAAATAGTCTTGTGTATAATGCTGTCAGCATGATCTGTGGTCTATTTCTGTGCCGCCTGCACTCTGGCAGAACCACCACCATCCTCTCTGAAGCCTGGACAGTGCTGATGTGGATTAGCCCACATACTCTACATATACCTGCATTAGAAGGAGCTGCATCTGCCTCTGTCCTGGACATTTTGGTTCCGCCAATGGAGAGTCAAAGAACAAGACAAGAGGTAGCATGCAGCCATGTTTATTATCTGTAGAGAAGGGAACAGTACTCAGAACTGCACAGCAGATAGCAGTTCAGAGTCCCAAGAACAGAGATTCTCACCCCACTTTATGACTCGGTTACTTCATTACTACCAGCACTAGCCTTCCTAAGACATAAAACAACCTAACAGATGTGTTACTCAACCAATGGCTACACCAGTTGTTGTTTACCTATAGGAATTTACCTTTCTACCAGAGGGGGAGACATCCTTCCGCTTTAAAGGGATAGTTCACCCAAAATTCAAATTTCACTCATTATCTACTCACCCTCATGTCGACTAAGAGCTGTGAGAATTTTCAGAGTCCTCCGTTCCTTCTCTGAGTTATGGGGGGGTCCACGCAGCAGTATTTGTCCACATATGAGAAATTGTTCCGAAAAAAATACTGCTGTGTGGACCCCCCGTAACTCAGAGAAGGAACGGAGGACTCTGAAAATTCTCACTGCTCTTAGTCGACATGAGGGTGAGTAGATAATGAGTGAAATTTGAATTCTGGGTGAACTATACCTTTAAGCAGCAAAACTGAATATTGACCTGGAATGTAGTTTTTTCTAAACGGTGGCTTAGTGGTTAGTATCTGAAGTGGACCACACATCACATATTACTACAGTACATTCCACATCATGCAGGTGTTACATTTACCAACATACCACACACTCATACAGTACCTATACATGAAGAGTGAATCTGTATTCAGGAGGACAGTGTGCGGTGTGATCATAATTGAGGAGGAATCCACATGATGATGTTGTATAACATGTCAGTCGCTCTGACACACACCACCACCACCACGCAGTCAAACAGCAAGGAATTAAGTCAATTATCTTGATCATAACAAGAGCAAACTTTGTTAAATAAAGCAGATTGAAACAAAACACTGCTAATGAGTTGACTTAACTGTTAGACAGCTAGGTGTGTTTTCAAAAGGGAATGAAGACACATATTGTGTAGTTGCTGTTTTATTTTCCAGATGATGATGTGCACTAAAGAAAAGTGAAAACCTGCTGCAGCTCAGGTGGATCATTGATAACAACATGTGCTGCTGTCCGAGGTGCTGATCCCTCTGGTCCTGAACTCTTCCGTCCGTCATCTCTGAGCTCACAGGAGCCCTGCACCCATGTAGAAATGTCAACAAAAGGCCTAAAAAAAATTATGCCTCAAGACTTTTTCTTTCCACTTTAATATAGTCTGGTGAAATACGCTGGCATTGTGAGGCTTATCTACTTCTAATTTAAAGGAATAGTTCACCCCAGAATGATATTTCACCCATTATCTCCTCACCCTCATGTGGACTAAGAGCTGGGAGAAGTGTCAGAGTCCTCTGTGTCTTCTCTGAGTTACAGGGGGTCTCGGCGTAGCAGTGCATTTGCGGCGCCGCCAGTTAATCGCAATGACATAGACGCAAATCTCGTCAGACTTGGACGGACCAGGAAGAGGAGCTTCCGCTACAAAACAAGCTTGAAATATGGACTTATTTAATTTTTTTCGGGACAATTTCGCATTTCAGGGCTTCAATACAAGAGGGACATTACATACGAGCAGTATGGAGGTATTTGGATGTTTTTTTGTGACGAAGACCGCCGGTGTCGGCTTGCAACTGTTTTATGGGCATGCACTGCTACGCCGAGACCCCCTAAAACTCAGAGAAGGAATGGAGGACTCTGAAACTTCTCCCAGCCCTTAGTCGACGTGAGGGTGAGTAGATAATGAGTGAAATATCATTCTGGGTGAACTATTCTTTTAATATATACAGTATCATACTGGGTCTGAGGTCTGTTCTTTTACTATTCAGCTGAACATGATATCCAGAGCTTTCCTCTATTATAGGAAACAAAACAGACTGAAAAGGAGGATGTGTAATGACTTGGCACCACTCTATGTAAGGCCATGCTCTTTGCTGTCTTCCAAAAGGAAATTAACTGCGCTGAACCATCAATTAACAAATCTAATCCTCAGTAAAAAGGTGTTAATAGTCTATCGTCTTGTTCCGACATGAGGATCAAGAGTGAAGGAACCTGCAGCACCACAAACACACACTAACATGTATTGTTTACTGTATATACGCATGCAAACGCTCACACACACAGTCACCAGAAATAATATGCATGCACGTTCAGTATGCACACACACACACACACACACACACACACACACACAGGTTTACTGTAGATGGTGCAGGTAAAGCTGTGCTTTCCCAAGCAGTTTGAACTTTGTGTGAGACTGGCAAACATCCCTATGTGTAGGGTAAGCAGATTTTCTGCCTTCTTGCGCAAAAACTACAATAAGGGAGAGTGGGATGGACGAGGGAGGGAGAGGAGGGAGGAGGGGGAGGAGGAAGGGCAAAAGGCAGAAAAGGAAGGATAAGATGAATGACGATGTGTTTTAGTGCTTACCTTCAACGAAATGGCGGTAGATGAGGGAGGGGGTCAGAGGACACACACACACACACACACACACACACACTTCATTCTGCTCCCAGGTAGAAGCCACATCACGTGACAGTAACTGTCTCCAGTCAGAGCTGCTCACACATCTCAACATGTAGTCTCTGCTACGTCAACACACACCAAGGAGAGCTCAACAACACTGTGGAGACGGAGAATGGTTCCACTATAGATGGGTCAGAAGGATTGATTGATTGATTGATTGATTGATTGATTGATTGATTGATTGATTGATTGATTGATTGATTGATTGATTGATTGATTGATTGATTGATTGCATGAAATATTTCAAGAAAGAAGGTAAAAGAGATCAAATGCAGAAAATAATAAAACTTACATTATTCAGCTGATTAACACGTCTCTATCTGGACCACATGGACCACATGGACCACAAATACAGTGAAGCCTTCACACAGTCATGACACGCTATTGATTTGGTGAGGTGTTACAGAGGAGCAGAGGAGAACTTCATTTCACCGTGACCTTGTGAAAGCTGCTAGTTCGCTTCACAACTGTATTTGAAACACAACATGTTTCCATTCAGTCAGTGTAGTGAACTTGTCCACAGCAGTCCCAGCCTGTCCCTGTGTGTGTGTCCTGGAGGACACCAGGAACCAACCCAGAGCCCCGTCCTGCACCAGACCTGTAAACATCCCATAGAGCCATGCACGCTCCGTACACTCACTTGAAATGAGCCAGCGCTTCAAAATATGCAGCGCTCCAGATGAAAATAGCTGCAAACGCATTTAACACACTCACACACACACACACACACACACACACACACACACACACACACACACACACACACACACACACACACACACACATACCAGGCAATTGGATTTAGCCGCTGCCAGAGCAGCACAGAGTGACATGAAGCATGTGAGTCCCACGCTCACGACGTCCAATTGAAACTCTGTGTCTAAAGTGAATTATCTCTGGCTGCTGGGGCTGCTGCTCTTTGTGTGTGTGTGTGTGTGTCTCCCCCTAAACTTATGATGTGTGGGTGTGTATGAATGTGTCTTGGAATTACTGTGACAGCACATCTTTCCTGGTAAGGGTGTGTGTGTGTGTGTGTGTGTGTGTGTGATTGTTTGTGTAACTGTACGCAATGTTGGAAAGCTTGACAAAAACTGATAAAGACGGAGAAACAACAAGCGGGGGGGGGGGGGGGGGGGCACAGGCGCACACACCACTGTCTACTCATGTGGATGTCTCTCTTCGCTGGGGGGGGACCAGGTATGATGTCGTTGCCATCCACGTGTCCAACTGCTCGTTTCTAGACGACAGCTTGAAGTCAACTCTAACCTCTATTTGTGCATGAACACATTTATATATTGAGTATTTTCCCTGTTCCTCTGGGTGTGTGTGTGTCAGACATTACAAAGCAGTCGTCCTCATGACAACAGCTCTCGCCTCATGCCTGATAAGTAATAATAACACAATACAAACCATACACACAAGGAAACTGAGCAGGACTTAAAAAGCAGTTATCCTCAATATGGACCCACTACTTCAACTACAGTGTAGGTTCATTATCTAACCTGAAAGTTCATGTTTATTCCAATTATGATTTATCATTTGCATTATACTCTATAGATTTCTCTAGATTTAAGTGGCACACAGAGTTTTAACCACAACAATATGAATCAATATTTTTTTAAATCTATTTTTGGTAACACTTTACTTGACATCTCTCTAACGCATTATAACCATACTTATAATGAGGTATAATGAAGTTATAGCACTGCATAATATAGTTATAAACACTCATAAATGATCATAATTCTTTATAACAGTAAGCATAACACACTATAAAGTATTTTATCTTGACTTATAAGGTTAGATATTATAATGATTGCTAGTAACTCGCTGACAACATCAAAAATGCTTTATAAATATAATTATGTGTTATAATTGGCTTATAAACACTCATTAATTATCATAAAGCTTTATAACAACAAGCATAACACATTATAGAGCATTATAACTCTATCATAATACTAAGACCTTATAAAATGCTCTATGATGTGTTATGCTTAGTGCTGTAAAGCCTTATGATCAATTATGAGTGTTCATAATGACAGTTATACATTTATAAGCAAATTATAAAACATTATACCATGGTCTGGGTGAATCCTCGATTCTGATTGGCTGCGGGGTGTCCATTAAAAAGTGATAATGGACACCCATAAAGATGTTCCGGTAAAATTGCCTGATTATGTTCTAAATATTACTGCGCTGGCTCAAACGCTTGTTGGTAACCACGGCAACGGACTCTTGGACCATAACAACTTTTTTTTCTAAATATTACAGCACTTGTTGGTAACCACGGCAACGGACACTCGGACCATAACAACTTTTTTTTTCAGCACATAATGGCACCGGAGTCTGTAAACACACAAGTGGTAAGAAGTGCACTAGCCCTCTGAAAAACTTTGGGTGCGTTCCGATCGCCCTGTAGTTCCCTGCGCAGTGGACTGCACAGGGTGTGCCGCCATGTTCAGTGTGATTCTGTTTGAAACACACAAGGGAGTGTACAACGGTTCACCGGATGTTGGCAACCGATATTACCCATCAGTCATTGCACTCCGTGTGCGTTACGTAAATTGGCAGGGCTAATGGTTACCTGTCTAACTTTAATAACCCAGTGACTCAATAAACGGTCCATGAAAAAATCTGAAAAACAGTTGACTTTTAGTATGAGCCACTGATGCTATTTACACACACTGATGCCCCAAAACTGAATAAATACCACACACAACAACACAAAACTGCTTTGCTTGCGATTTGTTTAAATGGTGATAGTGGCAACAGAAATTTATGTTCTCAGATTTGTTTAAATGGTGATAGTGGCATGATACATTTTGAAAATTCAAAAACTTTATTTTTAAACTCAAACAGAAAAAGCCTCACCTCCCTTCACTGATCACTGGCTGGAGCAGAGCCATGGCTGTACGCTGTGGTCACAGCCGCTCCCTCTCTTTTTTTTCTACGAGAGTTATTAAATAGTCCGCTCAGCCGCTATTGATAAAGACGTATGATTTTAACGGTAAAAACAACATTAAATTATAAGTGAATGATTTAATGTGTATTTTTCTCGTACCGTGACCATGGTATTAGCAGGATAATGCCCTTCGAGGTGTCCGATCATCACAAATTAATGGACTTCGCGGAAGCAACTGTCCTCCGCTTTGCTTCGGATGGTTCACGCCTCCGCGTCGTCCATTAATTTGTGATAATGGACACCTCGTCGGGCATGTATTTATAATGCATTATTGATGTGGGCATTGTCAGAGAATGATAATGTATTGTAATACCTGACTGTATAAGTCATGATAAACACATTATGATCATTTATGAGTGTTTATAACTCTAGCTATACAGTGTTATAACTCCTAAGTATGGTTAGAGATAGACGTCAAATACTGTGTTACCAAAAAGTCTAATGTAAATGTACTGTTGTTATTAGATATTTCATCTTTTCACAGTGTATGTGTCATTTATTGGTATTCATCACAACTGGCCAATCGTTACACAGCAGTTTATTGCTGAGCATTTTAATTGATGTAATAATGAAACACTGTGTAGATGCTTTGATGCCTTTTGTGTCTTGGTCAGGATAAAACATCTCTGTAGGTGGAGCTCTTGTTTGTTCACTTCCTCCATGTTGTGTATGGATAGACGAACTTAGACAGAGCAGAAAACTGATTTGTTTTTCCCACAAATGTTGCAGATCATTACTTAAAGAAACTAAGCCTGGTTTGCATAATCAGAAGGATCTGAAAGCTTTGTGCATGTTGCAGCAAAAAAAATAAACTCCAGTACATAAAATGACTTAGAGGAGCAGAGCTGCATCCTGTAGACCCAAATAATTAATCAAAGTCTATAAACTGTGTGTGTACTTTTCTGTGTGTTGTGCGTGAATGAGATGGAGCCACAGTGCCAATGGGAGAGAGGAGAGGGAGGTAGGGAGTGTGGGAATAAAGACAGAGGAAAAAGGAAAGAGATGGAGAGAGGGAGCTTTGCGTAACCATCAATCACCTTCTTGGGGTTCAAGTTTATTTGGCTTCATTTTTCTTTGAAATACACAGAACACAAGAGAGGGAGAGGAGCCCGGGGGGGGGGATGGAGAGAAAGAGAGGAAGACAGAGGGAGAAAACAGCACGGAGGGAGACGTGGAGAGCGGAATGGAGGGAGTGGGAGGATGAGGAGGATGGGAGGAAGACAGAGGGAGAAAACAGCACGGAGGGAGACGTGGAGAGCGGAATGCCATACAGAGGAGGGGAAACTACCTGGGAGTGGGAGGATGAGGAGGATGAGGAGGATGAGGAGGAGGAGGAGGATGAGGAGGAGGATGAGGAGGGTGAGGAGGAGGAGGAGGGTGAGGAGGATGAGGAGGAGGAGGAGGATGAGGAGGGTGAGGAGGATGAGGAGGAGGAGGAGGAGGATGAGGAGGATGAGGAGGAGGAGGAGGGTGAGGAGGGTGAGGAGGAGGAGGAGGGTGAGGAGGATGAGGAGGATGAGGAGGATGAGGAGAATGAGGAGGATGAGGAGGATGAGGAGGATGAGGAGGATGAGGAGGATGAGGAGGATGAGGAGGATGAGGAGAATGAGGAGGATGAGGAGGATGAGGAGGATGAGGAGAATGAGGAGGATGAGGAGGATGAGGAGGATGAGGAGGATGAGGAGGATGAGGAGGATGAGGAGAATGAGGAGAATGAGGAGGATGAGGAGGGTGAGGAGAATGAGGAGGATGAGGAGGATGAGGAGGATGAGGAGGATGAGGAGAATGAGGAGGATGAGGAGGATGAGGAGAATGAGGAGGATGAGGAGGTTGAGGAGGATGAGGAAGAGGAGGGTGAGGTGGAGGAGGATGATGAGGGTGAGGAGGAGGATGAGGAGAATGAGGATGAGGAGGACGAGGAAGAGGAAGAGGAGGAGAAGAATGAGGAGGATGAGGAGGATGAGGAGGATGAGGAGGATGAGGAGGATGAGGAGAATGAGGAGGATGAGGAGGGTGAGGAGGATGAGGAGGATGAGGAGGATGAGGAGGATGAGGAGGATGAGGAGGATGAGGAGAATGAGGAGGATGAGGAGGATGAGGAGAATGAGGAGGATGAGGAGGATGAGGAGGATGAGGAGGATGAGGAGGATGAGGAGGGTGAGGAGGATGAGGAGGATGAGGAGGGTGAGGAGGATGAGGAGGATGAGGAGGATGAGGAGGATGAGGAGGATGAGGAGGGTGAGGAGGATGAGGAGGATGAGGAGGATGAGGAGGGTGAGGAGGATGAGGATGAGGAGGGTGAATGAGGAGGATGAGGAGATGAGGAGGATGAGGAGGGTGATGAAGGAGGGAGGGTGAGAGGAGGGTGAGGAGGATGAGGAGGGATGAGAGGAGGGTGAGGAGGATGAGGAGAATGACATGAGAATGAGAGAAAAGGAGGATGAGGAGGATGAGGAGGATGAGGAGGGTGAGGAGGATGAGGAGGATGAGGAGGATGAGGAGGGTGAGGAGGATGAGGAGGGTGAGGAGGATGAGGAGGGTGAGGAGGGTGAGGAGGGTGAGGAGAATGAGGAGGATGAGGAGGATGAAGAGGATGAAGAGGGGAGGCAGCGGGAGAGGAAACACATGAGAGAGAAAAAGGGAAAAAAACAAGGGTTAAAAATTCAGACTAGAAACAGCGACTCATTCCTCACGTTGCACAACAAATGTGTAGAGACAGAGGCAGGAGAAACATGAGCCTTGTGTTGTCTCTCAGAGCGTCCTGGTCTCCTCCTCGTCTCCTCCTCGTCTCCTCCTCGTCTCCTTCTCGTCTCCTCAGTCCCTCCTCTGGACGTCTCGCTCTGCACTGCTGTCACAGTTTTGGACGACTCGATGTAGGTTAGTCTCACGCTCTGTCTCTTTATCACTTTTACCCCGTCCGTCTCTCTCCTATGAGCATCATGTGATCTGGCTCAGTTTCCATCTCTCCACCAGCCCCCCCCCTCTCTCCTTTAAACACACACAGTCCATGAGCCGGTCTTCCCCATGTCCTCATCCTCCAGCTCTCTTTTTCCAGTGCAGCCCACTTCTCCATGCCGTATTACCCCACTAACATATGACTCACCATTCCTCCTTGCCACTCGGCTCACTTCATTCCTTCTGGTTTACCATTTCTCTCTTTAAATCCCATTTAACCTCTAAATACTATGCAAAGCGGTGCAGCGTGGTAGCTTTATATATTACTGGTTGTATTTCCACCTAAACAGTGATCATATCTTGCATCGGTTTAACAGAGTAGTTCAATCCAGCTGTGGTGAAGGAACACCATGGCTGGGAAATGAAGCCAGGACTAAAGTAAACTGCTTTAGTCAATCCCCATGGACTCCCATGTTACAACAACCAACAAACATGTTTACAATCAGCTACAAAAAAGACAAAGTGTTGGTCTCTATGAGCAACTTCGTCCCGTAGCAACTGTACAGGGGCTGAAGTTCTGCATAATTGAGGGCATGCTGCTCTGAGTGACAGGCTGATGAGTGTTTGCCACAAGCTGGCATGCACACAAGTCTCAGTTTAACACCCCCCCAGCCCCACCCCCACCCCCCCACCCTTCCCCTTTGCTCAGTTTTTGATTAGCCAGGAGTCAGTTTGCATGGAGCAGCTCACTCTGATCACTCTTCAGGAAAACTGTGGCTGACTTTTTTTTTCTTTTTGGTAACACTTTACCTGAAGCCTATCTCTATAATGCATTATAACCATAGTTATAATGCAGTTATAGCACTGCGTAACTATAGTTATAAACACTCATAAATGAGCATAATGCTTTATAACAATAATCATAACACACTTTAAAGCATTTTATCATGACTTAAGGTCAGGTACAGTAATACGTTATAACTGTTAATAACTCAGTGACAATGACTACATCAATAATACATTGTAAATAGAGTTATAATATGTTATAATTGGCTATTAACGTGTATATCATTATAAACGTTCATAAATTATGATAAGGCTTTATAACAATAAGCATAACACATTATAGAGCATTATAATACATGTTATAAGCCATTGTACAATGCTTATTGTTAAAGCCTTTTGATGATTTATGAGTGTTTATAATGATAGTTATACACGTTTCTAAGCCAATTACAACATAATATATTATAATAATATTAATATTATATAATAATAATAATATAACTATATTTATAATGCATTATCAATGTGGGCATTGTCAGTGAGTTACAGTACTAACAATTACATCTTATTATAATACCTGACCTTATAAGTCATGATAAAATGTTTTATAGTGTGTTATGATTGTTGTTATCAAGCATTATGAACATTTATGAGTGTTTATAATGATAGTTATACACGTTTCTAAGCCAATTATAACATAATATATTATAATAATATTAATATTATATAATAACAATAATAATAATAATAATAATATAACTATATTTATAATGCATTATCGATGAGGTCATTGTCAGTGAGTTACTAACAATTACAACTTATTATAATACCTGACGTTATAAGTCATGATAAAATGCTTTATATTGTAATATGATTGTTGTTATCAAGCATTATGAACATTTATGAGTGTTTATAATTATCCACCTTTTTCCGAACGTCAAAAACGTAAGCCTGTTTTGCCGGTTTTGCTCTTCTGGTGGAATTTTATGTTTACGTTTCCATGGTTTCAGTAGATCGCTGTAAATGCATGGATTTCTTTTTTCAAATGAAAATCTGTAAAAGGCATGGATCATCACAGTTTACCAGGAAACTTTGCAAAACTGTTTTTGACCATAGATGAGGTTCAGAAAGGTGTGGATAGAGCTCCAGGAGATGACATCACACAGCCCTGTCACACGCTTTTAGGTCCTGTCTCACGCTTTCACGCCACTCAAACAATTCTCACGCCAAAATCAGCGTTTTGGCAAAAAATGAAAAATAAAACAAAAGGCAAGCACTTGGCACTTATCAATAGACTCTCTGATTGTTTTGACCATATTGACTTTCAGAAACGTGTGAATAGTCCTCTAACTCACCCTAAAGCTTGACATGTCAGAGTTTTTCAGTAAAGAAGCAACTAGGTTTAAAGGAGTCATCACCAGGAAATCGCAATTTCTCTTGTTAAAACATGCATATTGGTGTTTGACCTCAGTTGAAACTTGCCTGAAAAGCTGGAGTTTGAAAGTGGCGCCGTTTTTTCGCTTCGGCTCTTTTTCCGAACAGGAATAGCACACAATGGTGTGCCTTCCTAAAGTTCTGCTCCTACGGTGACACCGTGGAGGCTACTCCTCTTTCACCACCCAACCCCGCCCCGTCAAAATCAACCAGGGGGCTGTTTATGTTTTGGAGTCTGCATGCAGGCAAGCCAAAATCAGCGTTTCATACAATGCACATCCGGACAAAAAATGAAAATAAAGTAAAATCAAAAAGCTCAATGTTTGATTAAAATTATTTTAATTTTTTAATAAGATTTACGAATAAAAGAAAGGGGGCAACTAGGTTTAAGTGTGGGGAGTGACTGTGGGAGTAACAGCTGTCATTTCATCCCTCTGCACATTAACCTGCCTGCCTGTCACTCTGCCGCTACCACCATCACACATGTACATGTACATGTAGATCGGGAGGAGGGCAGACGTGGATCGGCGGACCAGGAGAACAGCTGCATAACATTTTGGCAGTAAAATGGCAAGCGCCGAAGATTTTAAGCCGTCTGAGTTCACATATTGATTCCAACACATTGGACTTTATATATAAAAAACTAAATAGATTAAATATTACTGATTCTTATAATGCCCCCGGGGTGCTTTTCAAAAGTACCTCCAGCCGGCGATCAGGACGTCCCAGACCTGCAGTATCTGGACACAGCTACATGATCAACTTTGCATCGGCCTAAAAGCATACAAAAGCCTGACGGGTTACACACGGACGCAGTCTGGCTTTGTGATGACCGTCCAGCTGTGGAATCTACCTGCAAAAAGCTGCTGTGTCCTCACTAGAAGGGTGAGTTAATGCAGTGCAGCATGGCTAACGTTAGCTAGTAGCTGTCTGCGGTACTTGGGGAGCTCTCCCCGCTCCCCGGTGCTGATCAGCCCGCGGTGGTGCACCGAGACCGGCTCTGGGTCAGCTTGGAAAGGCTGGAGGCGAAGGAGACTCACAGCTTATATTTGTTTGCCTCTTTCTTTTCTTTTTGTTTTTCCTGTTTGTGTCATGTTGTGGAGCACAAAGAGCATAAAGCTGGCTTGTGTATGCTAGTGGAGGAGTTGATCAGGTAGCTGTGTCTGGATACTGCAGGTCTGGGACGTCCTGTTCGACGGAGTACCCCGGGGGCATTATAAGGGTCAGTAATATTTAATCCATTTAGGTTTTTTTTTATATTAAAGGGATAGTATCTTTTTTTTTTTTAAGTGGGGTTGTGTGATCTCCAAATAGCCCCTAAGTACTTTAATTGCAGTAGAAGACTCTCTGCACTCCTCCCGTTAGCAACGCCAGCCCATAGTCCTGCCCAGAGATTTACAACATATATTGTTGTGAATGGACCCAAAGAAACGGCCTAAAAGAGGTTTTACCTGAAAAATATACACAGTTCCATTGTTCGCTATAATATAATTTTTTCCAGTCCCTCAAAGTGCAGGAAAAATGCGGTTTTTCTGCAATTAAAGTATTAGGGCCTATTTGTAGATCATACAACCCCACTATCGCTATCGCTTTACGTCCAATGTGTTGGAATTAAAGTGAGATCATGTGAACACAGACGGCTTTGGCGCTTACAGTCAATGCTTCGGTGCTGGCCAGTTTACTGCCAAAATGGCTACTGGAACGCTGGGAGTCACGTGGGGTCCGAAGCTCTATAGTTATACATTGCTGTAACTGCATTACAACTCATTACAAGTATGGTTATAATGCGTTGTAGAGATAGGCGTCAAGGAAAGCGTTACCTTTTTGGTACCATCTACTGTCTATGACTGTACCATTAGCATATGAGCTAAAAGCTTCCTCACAGTTAGGAGGGTTTTGGCGTTGTGCGTTCCAGCTCCAGTGGTTCAGCAGCTGGTCCTGCATCAGCAGGCCTCACGCACAAACCTCACTGTGCCACTCACAGCTTTCAAATGGGAATGCAGATGAAACAGCGGGGCAGCGCTGTGGCACATGGTGTTCCCCGTTCATCCTCATTGCTCCGCTGCTTTCAGGTACACTGTCGGTAATAATGTAAGACGGGGTGTAGTCTAGTGAGAGGAGACGGTGCAAGGAGGAGTGTACACTCAAAACAAACATCTGAAAAATGTTCAACGTCCAAATTCAAAACGTGCTTTGTCCTCAGGTAGAGGACAGACACTTTGTCTGAACAGAGGCAAAGTGACATGAATTAGATGTGCACGTAGATACTAGGGGTGTCAACAATAATCGATTCTCAATGCATGTGGTTCAGCAGCTGGTCCTGCATCGATTATGTCACTGTTTATTTTCTGGCCTCAAATAAAGTTGTGAAGTTACAATCACCTCAGGCTGTGCCACATGGGCAGCGCAGCTTTCAAATGGGCAAGCAGATAGTTTTACAGCGATCGGGTTGATAATTAATTAACGCTCATGAGTCCGGCCGTGTTGGGTCCGAGATTCAACAAGCTGGTTGTTATCCTACAGGCATCCACCAATAAACACAGTAGAGGAGGAGGGTGAGTGACTGAGCTCAGGCTGGGGGTCTTGATCAGGTATCCTGTCTCTGGTCCGTCACCGGTGAGCGCTGTGGACACGACCGGGACACGGCAGTCAGCACCAATGGTTGAAACAGCGCTTTTGACAAAAAAAAAGAAAGAAAAGAAAAGAAAATCTGCCGTGCCGTGTAAAAAAAACTAACAACAACAAGAAGGTCAGACTTCCTGTATCTGGCTTCAAAATAAAAGCCCCATCTTTATAGTTCAACATTGATTTTGAGTTTTTAACAAGTTTTTGATCGACTATTTGGGGGCAGCCCTAGAAATGATTTCAAAATGCCATATCCAATACCCTGTACCATTCAATTTTATTTTATTTAATGACATCAAAGATACAGGAGAGTGATAATACACAGATAGCAGCTGATCTGTTGTTCAACATCTCATGACTGATGAAAGATTTGCTGAAGAATTTTGATGCATTGCAATGCATCGGAGAATCGAATCGAATCGAATCGTTACCTGCTGAATCGTAATCGAATTGAATCGGGAGGGCAGTGCCAATGCACACCCCTAGTAGATACAAACACCTTTACCATGCAACCACACAGAGAACCTAACCTTTCCCTTGTTTTCCTTCCTATCCTGAACAAAAGTAGTACAACAGTACAAATGTTGAAGGGAGAGAAGTGGGTGCACAGCAGAGAGCAGCATCCTCTCCAGCTGCTGGTGGCTGTGCTGCAGCCAGACACTGTAGCCAATATCTGTTTAACGCTGTTCAGCCAGACAGCAGCTGTGACCTGCAAGCTCCTCAAAAGCAGAAACCAAAGACTAGATCAGAATCCATCAAAGCCGTCTTGTCCGTAAATCAACAGGAAGTGATTCTTCATCATAAATGAAGCGGTTTCCCTGTTTGAACGCGACTACTTTGACTTTCTGTGGAGTATACAGACGGACTGACACACACATCTCTCTCTCTCTCTCTCTCGTCCTCTTCCGCACTCTCTCCCTCCTTCTCCTCACTTTTCCCGTCTTCCACTCTGCTTCCTCTCTTTCCTCAGTATCAGGTACAAGACTGTTGGATTAGGCTCTTTTAAGAGCGGATTAGCTGTGTTGGAGCCGTTTGAGGTAAATTGCACCAAGGAGTGGATCCCCCCCCCCCACCACAACGACACCACCTCCTTCCTCCTCCGCTCTAAGACAGAGGCAAAACTCTCAACCTAATCCTCAAAGAGCCTTAACACCCCCCCCCCGGGCCCCCCCCCCCCCCCCCCCCCCCGACCCCGACGTCTGCCTCCTCCTTCCTGTTGCAGCGTTTCCTCCTCCTGTCTTCACAGCCCACACAGAGGAGGGGTAGCTAGATATGGGGGGGGGGGGGGGGGCATGTGAATGCAGATACTCCGACAGACACATGTGGGTGAAGTGTATGACTGCACAAGTCTGGCAGTGTGTGTGTGTGTGTGTGTGTGTGTGTACACCTGCTGGCGCGTGGCACTAAACAGTGGTGAGTGGTGTTAATGGTAAGTGGCGGTGTGTGTGTGTGTGTGTGTGTGTGTGTGTGTGTGTGTGTGTGTGTTAGCATCTGACTGAGCAGATGGGGAGGATGGGGTGCATTTTGGGGACAAGGGCGGGGTCACATCTGCGTCTTCCCTTGCATTTGTCTTTGTGTGTGTGTGTGTGTGTGTGTGTGTGTGTGTGTGTGTGTGTGTGTGTGTGTGTGTGTGTGTGTGTGGCCACATTTAGAGCCAACAACACAAACAAGGTGATTAGCAAGTGGGACAAACACATTATTACTGTAAATGAATGGACTGACCTCGTCCTGCTCCCTCCTCTCTCTCTGATAGTCTGCTGTTAAAGGGATAGTTCACCCAAAATTCAAATTTCACTCATTACCTACTCCCAGTGTCTCAGTTCACTGCTCTTCCTGTGTCAGTGCAAATCTCGCGTGATTTGCACTGACACAGGAACAATTTCTCATGTGGGGGCTTCAATACAAGAGGGACATTACAGACGAGCAGTATGGAGGTATTTGGATGTTTTTTGGTGTGTCTTTTTGGACCAAGAAAAGTTGTGTCCATTCACAACCATTATATGGACAAATACTGCTGCGTGGACCCCCCCGTAACTCAGAGAAGGAACGGAGGACTCTGAAAATTCTCACAGCTCTTAGTCGACATGAGGGTGAGTAGATAATGAGTGAAATTAGAATTTTGGGTGAACTATCCCTTTAATACAACCTGCTTCCAGCCGGAGACAGGCTGCCACCCTGCCTACCCCTAGTCTTGGAGCTGCCATTGATTTGGGCTGCAAGGTGCTGTGGGCAATGGTTCCCATAGTAACCAGCAGCCGAGCAAGGCAGCCAAAGTTTAAGCTAGCATGAGAGAAGAGAGAGAGGGTGTTTGTGTCTCCCTGTGTGTGTGTGTGTATGCATCACATTGCTGTGTGAGTACTGTTTGTGAGTGTGTTTATAAGAGGAAGAGCAACCAAGCATGCATTTATGTGTGTGTGTGTGTGTGTGTGAGGCGCTGGCAGGGTGACAGCAGTCTGTTTAGTATGCAGCCTTCTGACTACACCTCCCTCCCTCCCCCCTCCCCCCCTCCGGCCCACAGACACAGCATAAGAATGAACCCCCCCCCAAACATGCACACACACGGCTGTGGCTGCTCTTCTACATATGCACACACACACACACACACACACACACACACACACACACACAGCATGGGCCTGCAGACACAGTGTCAGGCTGCAGGTCAGTGATGCAGGTGAGGTTAATACAAGAGAAGGCTTGATTACAGCCATCATACAGTGACACCCCCCCCAGCCCTGTGCTCACACCCCCGAGGTGTGTCCAATGGGTGGAGATGTTCTGTCTCAGTGTGTTTTCTCTGTGTGAACACACTCTGTGTGTGTGTGTGTGTGCTATGTTGTAGGGTGGAGGCAGGGGGGTGGGGGGCGGGGGGCAGGGGGGAATCATTTTGCCCCTGCTGCTGCTAGTGCTGCTCAGACACACATAGATATATAAACACACACGTTCCCTCTCTTATCTCTGCATCTGCATAATAAACCTACTATCACACACACACACACACACACACACTGGGAGCACAGGAGAGAGAGAGGAGGAGAGGAGAGGAGAGGAGAGGAGAGGAGAGGAGAGGAGAGGAGAGGAGAGGAGAGGAGAGGAGGAGATGGAGGAGAGGAGAGGAGGAGATGGAGGAGAGGAGAGGAGGAGAGGAAAGGAGAGGAGGAGAGGAGATGGAGGAGGAGAGGAGAGGGGAGGGGAGAGGAGAGGAGGAGATGAAGGAGGAGAGGAGAGGAGAGGAGGAGATGGAGGAGGAGAGGAGATGGAGGAGAGGAGATGGAGGAGAGGAAAGGAGAGGAGGAGATGGAGGAGAGGAGGAGATGGAGGAGAGGAGAGGAGAGGAGAAGGAGGAGGAGAGGAGAGAAGAGGAGATGGAGGAGGAGAGGAGAGGAGAGGAGAGGAGAGGAGAGGAGATGGAGGAGGAGAGAAGAGGAGATGGAGGAGGAGAGGAGAGGAGATGGAGGAGGAGAGGAGAGGAGAGGAGATGGAGGAGGAGAGGAGAGGAGATGGAGGAGAGGAAAGGAGAGGAGATGGAGAAGATGGAGGAGGAGAGGAAAGGAGAGGAGGAGATGAATGAGAGGAGAGGAGAGGAGGAGATGGAGAAGGAGAGGAGAGGAGAGGAGGAGATGGAGGAGAGGAAAGGAGAGGAGAGGAGGAGATGGAGGAGGAGAGGAGAGGGGAGAGGAGAGGGGAGAGGAGAGGAGGAGATGAAGGAGGAGAGGAGAGGAGGAGATGGAGAAGGAGAGGAGAGGAGGAGATGGAGGAGAGGAGGAGGAGAGGAGAGGAGAGGAGAGGAGGAGATGGAGGAGGAGAGGTTTGTGGAAACAGGAAGCATCTCAGAGTCAGAGAGCAAATACACACCAGAACACAACAGTCTCCACCCTGTGCCTCCCCACCTCCCCGCTGCATCCCAACACCTCTTCCCAACCTGACCCCCCACCCCCCACCTCCCCGCTGCACCCCAACACCTCTTCCCAACCTGACCCCCCACCCTCTCTTGATTTTTAGAGGCTCTCTCCAGGATCTGAAAGCAGCTCAGCTCAAGTCCTGACATGTGTGCCAGAGAGAGAGAGAGAGAGGGAGGGAGATGGAAGAGTGACAGAATGAGCAGTGTTAACTTGTGTCCAACCCAGGGACTGGAGAGTGTTACTGTAGGTGGGTGAGGGGGGGGGGGGGTGACACAGTGAGGGAGGCCTCCCCTCCTTGTTCAAAGCAGAGTGAAAGACCCACTCAGTGCCATGGGAACCTCTGTTAACCAATGACAGTCTTCTAAAAGCAGATAGACCACCACGGCCTCAGACAGACCAATCCTGTGATCCTGACAATATGTGATTGGACCAAATCAAATCAACCAAGCTCCATCACTAATACCGTTTAAACCAATTGCTGCTAAAACAAAAACAACATACACAAACAAAAGTTGCTCTACTGAGCTGAATGGTCTGATCATGGTGTCTGTGAGTCTGTCCTCTGTCTTCAGGCCCTCTGCTCCGTCACCTGTTGACCTGGTGCAGCTCAACCTCAATGTCTCAACAACAAGTATCAAAACCCACTGAACCATAGATTCAACAGAGCAGAGTATTTTTACATGGTTGACGTCCATG
>CM064901.1:34234953-34579953 GCA_030347415.2 Decapterus maruadsi | reverse complement strand
CTCCACGCCACCGACCCACTCAGTCACTACCCTCTTCATCTACTGTGTTTATCGGTGATAAACGGGCAGACTGCCGGTAGTAACGGTAAAACCAGAGCAGCGTGTTGATTGAATCTCGGACCCAACACGGCCGGACTCACGAGCATTAATTAATTAATTCACAACCCGACCGCGGGGAAAAAAAGGAAAAAGAAAGCCGACGGCGACACTGGTTTTGAGACAGACAGTTAACTGATAACATTAATCACCGTTCATCAGCTGTGTGACGTGTGTGTGAGTGACTGCCAGGAACCGAAATAAAGAACCGAAATGCGCATTTTTAAACGATTGTTGAATTTTGGCGTTTCGATTCCGGTTCCAGAATCGGAACCGGATTTCGGGACCCATCCCTACTGGTAACGAGCCACTCATTTCAATCAGCTGTGTTGTAGCAGGAAACGTCTAGAACATGCACGGCCCTCGAGGACTGGAATTGGGGAACCCTGATGTAGAATATCGCAATATCTCGCAAAATCTGGATATCGCAATATCGTATTGTATGTGACTCAAGTGTCAAGTGATGCGTATCCCCTAGACCCCGCCCATCTTTGGCAGGCAGTGAGAAAATCTGTCCACAAACACATAAAAGCTGGCTGAGTGCTGGCTGCGTGCGCTCACTCTCTTGACCTAGCAGGTGAAAACCATACCAGCCACTTTCTGTCATGGCGGCTAAATATATGTCAACACCACTACATATGATAAACCTTTACTTTCTGGCTGAGCTTTGACAGCTGTCAGTACATGAAGCAGACATAGGATTACATAGAGTAGGTCCAGGCCTCTGTCAACTGAACATCTCATGCATAATTATTGTTGGAAGTCAGTAAGTGTGACGTGAAGGTGTAACAGGAGAAGGAAACCAACAGGCTAACAGGGTTCTAGGGCAGAAAGGAGGTCTCTATGCGTTAACTCCTGTGACAGGGCAACAACGGTGATGAAGGTGTTGCCCCTGGTTACTCAGCAATATGTTAGTTTTGTCTAGAAGTCATAATTAATAACAATTGTTTGTTACATTTGGCATATGTTGTCACTACTTCCAAGATTTCTCACCTTAACATACTGAAGAATTTTGCAGATCTGTGTCCAATGTGTGTACAATTCAGGCGCAGATGGTTTGAAAACTCTAATATTAGAAAGCTGATTTGCCAAGACCTCTTTTTACAAATGACATATACTGCCAACTGGCATTCAATTCATTATGACCCACCTCAGTAGCAGCACTGGCAGTTAGGTGACTTCAGCGCTAAAATCAATTTCCATTAAAAGAGCACTCTAGAGATTTTGTGTAGCACTTCAGACTTCAAACTGGGGGGGGGGGGCTTATGAGAAATGAGTACATGAGACATGTATCAATATATGAGAGCAGAAGAAGCTGCGATATCGTGTGACCAAGCTCACGAAGGCACTACACTTCCCATGATTCCATCTGAAGACGTCTCTCTTTCTCAGGTCAATGCAAAAATTCAACTTTAACTTTGTTGTTGTCTTTCTGATCAATAAAACTCTGAAGGCGTCACTATGACATCATATTTCAACCCGAATCACAGGAGATATTTATATTGCTATATATTTGTAGCCATCACTGTCTGCACCAAATTATACATATTAAAATAATGCTTTACATTGATTTGCTCATTTTATCTGAGACTATACACTGAGAATAAACTCACCTACAGATTATTATTGTGCTACATGTATATAGAATAGAGAGTATTTTGCATTTCAGACACTCCATCCTGTATTGCTCAGGCCCTTGACGTTCTTTTTAATATGCTCCATCCTCACTCTACGATAAATCTCTTTCTGCATTTGCCTTTCTCCTTTAAGTCCTTCTTTCTCTGCTGTGCACATCCCTCTCCTCTCTCCTCCGGTCTCCAATTCTCCTCTGCTCACTCAAATAAATCTCTCCACCCCTCCTTCCCTGTGCACCCACCGCCTCCTAAATCTATGAAACCCACACAAACATATATGTGCACGGACTCGCGCTCTCTCACTTGTGCACACAAACACACACACAGCCCTCCAGGCAGGAGCCACAAAGGCCCCATATTAATAAATCTGCTCCTTTATTGGTGCTGAGTGTCTCTGGCAGAGGGAGAAAGAGAGTGAGAGAGACGGGTGGGGGGCAGAGGAAGGAGAAAGGAGGAGGAGCTGGACAGGAGATGCAGAGATCACCAGAGGAGGAGGAGGAGGAGGGGGAGGAGGAGGAGGAGGAAGGGGTGACGGACTGTAGCCATATCATAAACACAGGGGAGGCAGATGGAAAGATAAAGACAGAAGGAGACAACGCTGACAAGTGCATCGTCCACACACACACACACACACACACACACAGACCAGCAGCAACAACATGCGTGATAACACAGCGGCTAATGAGCTAATGAGCATCACCATGAGAAGACGCACACACACCAGTGAGTGTGTGTGCTTTTACTGGTCAAGTTCTCAACCAGCCACAGCTCCTCTGTCCACCTGACACCTGGCTGAAGCACTGGAGCATTGGGGGTGGGGGCTGCCCGGGGGGGGGGGGGGCTGTGGGTAATGACAGCAGCTAGCTTGGCTTAGCGCTCCAATCTCAGCCATCAGTCAGCTGTGACAGATTGGGGATATGAGCAAAGGAGCCGTTTAGCTTTGGTGTTTGGCGTGGTGTGTGAGTCCATGTGCTTGTGTGTCTGGGGGGGAGGGAGCTGTTAGTGTTGCAGAGGCATCAATACACTCTTGACAGGCCATTTTCCTATGTCTATTCCCAGCCTTGGTTTGTTGCTGGGGCAACTACTGCCATTTTACCTTCCCTGACTGCACCTCTGGAAGATTTGTTATAAAGCAGCAAATCTATTTGCTGTAATCTCTTCCCAGTCATCTGTTAAAAATAAACTGTGGACCTATTATTATATCAGAACCATTATGGAGGAGCTCCAGTGGACGGCCTGTGTTTCATGCGACTCCCAGGGGACTGACGGCCAAACACTATGGGGTGTTGCGTTCTCCTCCCAAGGTCGCAGGCTGTAACACCGCCGCCCTTCAACACAGCACTCATGTCCTCAGAACCTGCTCTCTATTTTCACCTCCACAGCGACCAGCGGGTCAGACCAGGCCAAGCTGGATTCAAAACGACAATGGAGTGGTGCTCTTACCTGTCCGTGAGGCTGCATGGTGCTGTAGGGGATGTTCTGATTCAACACCTTCTGCTTCATCAGCAACATCCTCTTCTGCTCCTCGCTCAGGTGGGCCGTCTGCCCCGGGATGGGCCCCTGGGTCTGCCCCGGCCCCGCTCCCTGGCCGCCGCCTCCTCCCCCGCCCATGTAGGGAGGCATCATGGGGTTCTTGACCTGACCGTTCCCTCCCATGGGCGGAGTCATCCTCTGGCCTATGTGGTCCACCCCACTGCCGCTGAAGTGACTGAGTGGTTTGGTGTTGTTGTAGGACAGCATGGCTGCCGTCTGCTGCTGCTGCTGCTGCTGCTGCTGCTGCTGCTGCTGCTGCTGCTTGGTCAGGGCGTTGGGGTTGATGCTGTTTGGCTGCTGCTGACCCATCATGCTCATGTGGTTGTGAGGGAGGTAGTTGCTCATGGGTGCTTTGGGCCCGTTGTTGGGGGCCATCCCAGCCACTAGAGGGCCCTGTGGTGTGTTAAAGGCTTGCGGTGGGTACATCATGGGGCTGTTGGGTTTGTCCTGGTTGAAGGGGCCCGAGTTGTAGGGGCTGGTCGGAGCGCCCGCCGGGGACCAGTTGGCTGCTTGTTGCTGCTGCTGTTTCTGCTGCAACAGCTTTGCACGTTGCTGAGCCATTGCTTTCAGCTGCTCCGCCGGAGAGAGTTCAGGCGTCACCGGCCCCACGGGCTGACCCCCGGGGGCCACCCCGGCCGCCCCGGTCCCTGTTCCCGCCTGACCGACGCCTGGGCCCGGGTTCATCATGTATCCGTTCCCAGGCCGAGGGACTGCTTGTGTCTGAGCCTGGGTCGGGGTTTGAGGGGAACGGGCCACGCAGTTGTGCAATGGTGAACCTGACGCCATGGCGACGGCTGGAGACTGCTGCAGCGGTTGCTGTGGAGGCGTTCCATTGGCAGTGGTGGCAAACTGCGGGCCGGATGATGATGGTCGGACCTGAGGAGACGGGTCCAAACACAAACAATTCTCAATGTAAGACTAATGTGCTTTTAACTTACTATGTCTTTGTAAAGATTACTCTTTGGATGGCTTTAACCCCGGGTAGTCAGGATTGGTTTTGAAAACAAGCCTACAGCTCCTGGTGTCTTTGACCAATCACATCTATTCTGGTCTGGGGGTTCTTGATTGGTTGAAGGGCCAGCCGTTCTCTGTCCTAATAAATCGGGAGGACAGAATAGGGCCAGCCCCTCAACCAATCAGGAATCCCTAGGCCAGAATAGACTTGATTGGTCAAAGAGTTATTCTCAAGGCAAATACAGAGACTGCTTGCCCCCAACAGGAACATGCATCAGCAGCTTTGCATGAATTTACCTAAAAAAAAACCTCTGTCTGGTAACATTGTGTTATTATCTCATAGTGTGGTGAATGTGCAGCTCACAACTTGTCCACCAGAGTTTGATGAGGGAAACCAAGACATGACAAGACAAGACATGAGCCTCCGTAGCATAGCTCTGAGCCAGAGTCCTGCACGGGTCCAATTTTGGAAACCCGCTCCCGCCCTACCCGTAGTTTTTTAAGCCCGTCACCCGTGATTATTTACGACCCGGATCCGACCCGCCCGTCAAAATTAAGACCCGTTGCCCAACCCGCTGCCCGTGACTCTTTCACGGCTATTTCCAGAACAGAGAATGATAGACGTAATTAGGGTGGAAGCTGAAAGCTTCCACCCTAATTACACTGATTACTCCGACCAAAGTTTGCCAAATATGATCACATTAGAATAGATGACAACAGGTATCAGTGTGCTCTCAGTGTGGTAGAGTAAATGGTTGGAGATCATGAGGTTGTGGGTTCCAAACCAGCCTCTGTCATGTTGTTTCAAGCTTTCTTTTTCATCTAGCTAGATTTCTCTGAACAGAGAATTTTCATTCAAACTATTCAGCTGTCATTGGACAGTCTTTGAATCTTGACAGTATAAAGCAGACAAGTCACCCTTTATATTGATCCCTATCACTGGTCATGGGTTTGTCCCTGGACATGTTACCATGTCTAAACTTATTCAGCAATGTCCGACTTCTGCAGGAAATGCTGTTTCTAGTTCTTTCACTGAAAGCAGGACACTTCAAATTGATCCCATCACTGTTTTTAGTGTGAATCCGCTAAAAGCATTCACACTAGATAGTTCTTCTGGTCGGCCATTTTGTTTCTTTATACTTATTCTTACGTCTTCCGCGCACCTAACTACTCCTTCATACTTTGCGCTGTTTCAACAATTCATGTATCAAAATGTGCAGCTTCTTGAATACTTTTATGCTATGACTTTTCTCTTTCATACTATTTATACTTTTTACAATATTTAACTTTTTCTGCAATTCAGCTGAAATCCTACTCTGCTCTGCTCTGCTCTCCTCTGTGTAGTGCATGAAATTCACCACCTGTCTCTGTCTGACCAACTCTGTCTGTAGTGTAGGGGTTAAGGTGCCTGCTCTACAACTCACAGATTCCTGGTTCGAATCCCAGTTGCGTATTGTTGTTATGTTGTGTTGAATTCTGCTCCCCTCCGTTACCTTCAATTGGTTTCAGGTGGTCGTTAAGAGACACAGTGATTACATTTGCTTGGTTACAGGTGTTTGTTATCACATTGATCAGTGTCACATCAGCATCAGTATGCTCTCTGTGGCATTCTGTTACCAACTCTGGTGGTAGACTAGGGGTTAATGTACCTGCTTTCCAACACAAAGATCCCTGGTTCGAATCCAGGTTGGGTGATGTTGTTATATTGTGTTGAATTCTGCTCCCACCTCCCACTTTTAATTGGTTTCAGGTGGTCGTTAAAAGACACAGTGATTACTGGTGCCACAATTACAATCCATGACAATATTCCACAGTGTCTGCTCTCTGTGGTTACTCAAAGTCTCAACTCTTTCAACTTTAACCAATACCACTTGGTCTGGTCACATGAGCAAACTTGATAATGCACTATTATTATTGATTTGCACTGGAACTTTGAACACAGCAGAAAAATGTAAAGCGCTTAAATGATTCTTATGCATCATTTCTTGTCCCGCGCTGCCCCCTGTGACCGGCAGAATTAACCTCCCCTTCTCTGCCTTCAATAGGTTACAGGTATTTGTTATCAGGGTGCTCTCTGTGGTGGAGTGGTAGAGTAAATGGTTGGAGATCATGAGGTCATGGGTTCAAAACCAGCCTCTGTCATGTTGCTTCAAACTTTCTTGGTTTCTCTCTTTCTTTCAACAATGTCTTCAGCTCATCCAGCATTGTTTCAACAATTTCTTCAGTTCATTCAGCATTGCTTTCAGCATTCACACCATTTCCATTGTTGGAAATGCTTTTTCTGGTTTACATCAAGATGCTGCTGCGCATCTGGTTCATGCAGCTACGTGTGAGTTTTTCTCTGTAGGCTTACACACATTCACCCGCGTACCCACCCACGTTCATTTTAGTTCCGCCCGTGCCCGACCCGTGAATTTACACAAGTCAGTTTATCCACCCGTTGAACACCGCTTTTGCGGGTTACCCATCGGATACCCGTGGGGATCTGACCCGATGCAGGACTCTGCTCTGAGCAGCTCACGGCTCTGCTCCGCCATTCTAAAAATAGCTTGCACCGACAATTAAAGGTAACGAACCTACTGCTGCTATGACTATAGGGATTATGGTGATGGGCCAATTTGCCAAAAATGTTGAAATATCCCTTTAATATTTTCCTGCCTACCCCATCTTTAATATGATGATAACTGCAATAAATTTAGGAGAAAGCCAAGCCAGCTTATCAATTCATCATCTCATCTGATGTGTCAAAAATGAATATGAAACAATACAGTCCTACTCGTTACATATTGCGTCATATTAATTTATTTGGTCAAAATATTAAAAAGTAATTATTATAACCAATTCAGAGGTAAAACTCAATGACACTCATCCATAGATACTTGTTCATCAGTTTGGCTGAAAGCCATATTGTCTCAGACCAAAATACCACATAGTTAACTTACAACAATATGACCCCAAATAACCATGTAAGTAGCTCATCAATGATTAATACTTTGAGCCATGAGTAATTGTGGGTTCCCATTTAAAACTATTGACCAACTGAAAAGCAAAAATGTAAAGAACTGAATTTAAAAGGAAATAAACCTGTCAAGAGAGAAATTTCAACTAATTACCTTGCATCAGAAATAAACTGTAGTTTTTAGTCTGCAGCTTATAAATGGTTGATGAATTTCTGTGCCTCTGGCAAGCTGACAGACAGCGCTGGTGTGTATGATACAACCAAACATAACACACGCTTTACAAGACAAATTGAATGATTGAATGAGTGGAGCTGGTGGGGAGGGGTTAACAGACATCATGCTGACCCTCTTAACACTGACCTGTGGTGAGCCTATGGGAACCTGTGGCCCTCCCTGCGGGGGCTGAGGAGGCGGAGGCAGGGCTGCTGCTGCTGTTGGCGCTGCCCCCCCTCCAGGTGCCGCCGTATTCCCAGCTGCTTCCTGCGGGCCTGGAGTCTGATTGTTCGCCGGCCTCCCAAACTCTGCTTCTTTCTTGTCCTCAAAGTCCTCATTAAAGAGGTCGTGCATATCGTCCTCTGGCACGGTGTTGGCCAGCTCATCGATCAGCTCCTGCCACTCCTGGTCGTTGAGGTTGATGTCAGAGAACAGTTTGTTCTGATTGGACAGAGACTGGGGATCGGAGGACTCCATCCCGCCTCCGTCATCCAGCGGCTCCTGTTTCAGGTCTTTCAGGAGGCCGAAACTGTCCTCGAGGTCCAGCGAGCCATTCAACTTCACGTCCGGGAGGTGGCTGCCACCGTTCTTCCCCAGCTCGTCCGCAGCCCGGCCCACATGGTTCCCGTTGCTGTTTGCGGCGCTGTTTCCGGTGGAAGTGTTGGGCCCGCCGAGCAAGGGCTTAATGTCCATTTGGTGATGCAGAGGAGAGATGGGCGGCACGCTGTTAGCGGTATTGTTGGGGAGACCCGTTAGCGAGTCCAAACCACCAGAGCCCTCTTTCCGTACCCGTTTGGTGGTGGGCGAGTAGCTGCCTCCGTCACAGATACCATTCTGGTCTCCATTGAGGGGCGATCGCGCGCTGTCCAGTTTCCTCTTTACAGTCTCCTGGAGCTGGAAGTAAAAGAAGAAAAAAGGGAATAAATTGGGGGGGCTGAATATGAAAACTTTCTGGGTGCTAACAATGGAAACAACATGAGATACGAAATCAAATGGGCAACAGGCTGCTTCCTCTCCACACACATCATGAACTGTCGTGAGGAGCAGAGAGGTGTGCTGAAAATCTAAATATCACCGAGAGCAATCAATTGTTTTCTCAGCACAGACTGGCTGAAATAATGACCACAACGTCCACTTCTCACATCCTGTACATTATGCACACATACAGACGGGTCAACACCAGCAGCCCTCTCCACAGGCCGCCTCAGCAGCCCGACTCCAGTACAGTATCCTCTCCATCATTACCATCAGCCAATGGAGCAACTGGGCTGCTCCATCTGAACCCACACCCCATCCTTAGCCTAAACCTAACTGCCTCTGCCACGGCACAGACCAGATAACAACAGGGTGCTAACGAACGCCGGCTGGCAGTTAAGGTAATCACTATCATAGACCTGGGTGGGAGAGGAGAGGAGAGGAGAGGAGAGGAGGCAAACAAAAAAATACTAAACGTAGCACCGCAACAAAGTCGGGAGCAAAGTTACGGTGAGAAAACCCAGAGAGGAACAAAAGCAAGCACCCAATGAGAAATTGAGAATTCTCAGCAGTTTGTCTTTTTAAGCTACACTGTGTTTTTCATCACCAGAAACTGCTTTATAAAAACGTCTAAGTGGCAGTAATGATAGTATAATGATAGTCATAATCCTTGGCTGAAAGTATGAAGTGTGTAAGTTAGTTAGTTATTAAGTGAGTAAAGGAAATGGCAGCTATGAAGACTCAGGTTAACAATGGGAACTGGCAATAACAACTGGGATGAAAAAAAGGGGGGGAAAAAGCAGTAAAGTGTATAAAAATTGAGGCTTCTGTGCAATTTAATAATCTCAATTTCACTCCTAACTCCTGTTAATTTCAAACCCTAATGAAGTTGGCAGAGAAATAGTGGATGCTATTAAAATGAAGGATGGGAAGCAGGGACCTCATTTAAGAAAGGTTCCCAGGGCACAGACTTAGTGCTCCGACCCAAATCTGAGCCCGTGTTTAAGATTCAAGTCAAAAACCAGAATTGAAGGTTCATATTGCATTCATTCTACAAGGAATCAAAGCTATAGATAGAGTTTTGTGTCATTTGATTTCTATTCTTATAAGAACTCTGAAAATGAATGTGGTTGCAGAGAAAAGCTGCTGCATCCAAATCACTGCCATCCCATCATTTCAACTCATCAGTTTGGAAAAAATGAAGAAAAAGACAATAGTGCTCATGGTAAATAGACAAAGAAGGAGGAATTTAATGGACAACAGACTGAAAGAATACACTACGCATGGAGACAGCCCGTCCCCTCAGTCAACTGACACGCACACACATTTGCACAAAAACCTACATCACAAATGCACAGACACACGAGTGCACTATGTTACACATCTACATTTCAAAAAGCCTTGTGCATTAAAAACAGAGCTGAGAAAAAGAAGAAGATTTAAATATTCTGTGAAATCCACACACTCAGCTTTCACATGTGAAAGACTCTTACACACACACACACACACACACACACACAGAGGAGGCACCGCTGATACATGTATGTGTGCAAATGCACACTTTGCTCTTTGTTATTCAGATGGAACAACAGACAAAATATATTCAGATTGTATTCTGACCCTGAGGTGGACCCACTCAAGCTGGCAGCACGCACACACATGCACACACACAAATCATCCTTTTTTTTGACTTTCTTGGTTTGCTGGTGTGTGTGTGTGTGTTAGTGGGGGTCTGTCAGACTGGTTTTGCAGTCAGATCTTCACACTGACTGACAGTCAACCTAATTGTCTTTATGGCATTATAACTATTATTATTATTATTATTATTGACAGCTAGAATTACAATGTGTGTGTGTGTGTGTGTGTGTGTGTGTGTGTGTGTGTGTGTGTGTGTGTGTGTGTGTGTGTTCCATTACAGGAACCACAGAGAAAAACAGAGGAAAACACACCTCCACTGTCACGACACGGCTTCATCAACATGTTGTGTGTTTGTGTGTGTGGTCCTGCAATCAATGGGTTTAAATAATTCAGGTCTCCTGAATGCGGACTTGGGTTTGTGTGTGTGTGCATACATGAATGTGTGTGTGTGTGTGTGTGCGTGTGTGTGCGCTACAGGCTTTCCCTAAATGCCAGTGACTCATGTTGATAATAACAGGCTCGCCTTTCAAGGCCCACCTATAAAAACTCCCATAATTACCCAGGTGGTGTGAACTGGAACCCTCCCACTCTGATGCCTGCACACTGTGCTTTTTACATACACACCCAGCTATTACAAAAAAACATGAGCAGTTTAACCTTCTTGATACGTGCAGAATACAGAGACAGAGACAGTGAGCCAGGGCCAGGCCACAGCCTGAGGACACCTGACTGCAGCTGCTGCTATAAAATACTTTAGATTAACTCGGCTTAATTAATCATTTGTTTCTTTTAGCACAATTAGCAACTAATTACAGCTCTGAATGATGGTAATATACCTGTCAGGCACTGCAAACACAAACTAACAATATTGTTATTCATTTGACAATCGCTGCAATAAAAACTGAACTTAATTGCGTGGAATGGAGCGTTTGTGTGCGTACCATATAGAGAGAGAAACTCAGAGCCAGGACAAGACACGGAGCGTCAGAGACAAAGAGATATGAAGTCGTTTTAATCAAGCCGGAGAGCCGGAGAGCCGGAGAACGGAGGGAGGAAAAAGAGCATCAGACTAAAGAGGACGGGAGGATGAAAAGAGCAAAGACAGGAGGGAGAGGAAAGGCTTGTTTCCCTCCTGCCTCTCTCTCTACTCTTTGACATAAACACCTGCTGACTGCTCCTCTGTCTGCCACACACACACACACACACACACACACACACACAGAAAGAGAATGACAAAAATACAGAGAGACAAAGGTAAGACACACACACACACACACAGGAGGAGGAAGAAGGGATTTATTTGTCAGGCAGATGGTCTTTTTCCTTAGAGTGGAGGAGCTACCAAAACATGATGATGAAGAGGAGGAGAGCGGGTGAAGGAGAGGAGAGGTGGGGGAGGAGGGAGGAGGGGGGGAGGGAGGGAGGATGGGATAGGTGGCTTGATGGAAAGGCACAGCACGCCAAATGACAGCAGGGAGCAAACGATGAGAGGGTGATCAGAGTGGGAGAGGGAGGGAGAGAAGAGAGACAGAGATGGAACCACTAAGGTGTTGTTGTTATAGCAACCTGCTGCTCTGGTGCTTTGTGCGCTGCATCCTCCTTCTTCCGCCTCCTCCCCCTCCCCCTCCCCTCTCCTCTCACTCACTTACTCACTCTCCAGCACCCTGCCTGCTCTCCTCTCCTCGTCTTCCTTAAAGGCCCAGTACGCCATATTTTTTGCCTGTTTATTATCAAAAATCAAATCTGTCTTTCATGAATCCATATTTCACTATAGTGGAATGAATGGAATGTTACAAGTCGTTACAAATATACAAGGGGGGGTGCACGTAACCTTGGCGGCCATGTTGAATCGCCATTTTTTACATTCAGTGTCAGCGTGACCGTAGGTAACCACGGAAACTCACCAGAGCTGTGTAGTGTGAGGAAGGACGGAGGCTCTGATGGTGCATTCAGGTGCAGTCAGACACCTGAGTGACGCCGTCGGCAAACCAACCGGATGTCATTTTACTCCACCAGAGAAAGACGGTAAAACAATACCACATCACCATGACAACATATTGTTTATCCTGGTGCTGGTGGAACACTCGTTTACATAGAGGCTTGTTTATCCTGTTCCATGCAGCATCTGTTGTCTGTCTGACTTCTGCCCCAGTTTACGTAAACGCAACAGCAAGAATACGTGCCGATATGCAACCGCACCGCTAGATGGGGGTAAATCTCACATACTGGGGCTTTAAAGGTTGAGCATCACATCAAATTCACACCAAAGTCTCAACATTAGAGGAAGACGTCACACAACACGGGGAAGGGTGGGGGTCGTTTCACGTTACAGAACCAAAACGTGGCGGCATCGTGCAGACGTGTCTCTTGATGCGAGGACAATGGTCAACAATGAAACCTTTTGTCTATAACAGCAGATTTCTGTGTGGGGGGGGGGCAAAATACATAAATATTCTGTTCACTCCCTCCTTCATTACTCTGGTTTGCCTCCGTCCAACCTTTATTCTCCTTCACTCCTGCCTTTCTCACCTACACATCATCACTCACTCTTTCCCCTGCTCTGACTGCAGGGGACAGTTCTGCCAATAATAGACAGGATATAACCACACACACACACACACACACACACACACACTCCGAGCGAGTACAACCAGACACACGGACAGAGCAGCCACAGTCACGCACCTTCTTTCACTCTTTAAGACCTGGAACCTTTTTGTTGTGGTGCTGCTAGTAACCATTATGGCTGATTTTAAAGGGATAGTTCACCCAAAATTCAAATTTCACTTATTGTCTACTCACCCTCATGTCGACTAAGAGCTGTGAGAATTTCCAGAGTCCTCCGTTCCTTCTCTGAGTTACGGGGGGGTCCACGCAGCAGTATTTGTCCATATAATGGTTGTGAATGGATACCACTTTTCTTGGTCCAAAAAGACACACCAAAAAACATCCAAATACCTCCATACTGCTCGTCTGTAATGTCCCTCTTGTATTGAAGCCCCCACATGAGAAATTGTTCTGAAATTCTTTTTAAATAAGTCTATATTTCAAGTTTGTTTGTAGCGGAAGCTCCCAGTGTCTCAGTTCACTGCTCAGAACGATTTCTCATGTAGGGGCTTCAATACAAGAGGGACATTACAGACGAGCAGTATGGAGGTATTTGGATGTTTTTTGGTGTGTCTTTTTGGACCAAGAAAAGTGGTATCCATTCACAACCATTATATGGACAAATACTGCTGCGTGGACCCCCCGTAACTCAGAGAAGGAACGGAGGACTCTGAAAATTCTTAGTCGACATGAGGGTGAGTATGAGTGAAATTTGAATTTTGGGACATTATGTAACTTATCTTGCTATCTATTCACAAAAATCAAATATTTTGTTCAAAAGTGTGTGTTTCATTAATTAGTAATTACCTCCATCAACAAACTGAAGTGTTCTGGTAAGCTTTGAATTTGCTGTTCATATAAACATAGAGCGGGTAAGCTCAATGCTGGCTGCCATGTTGAGCCGCCATATTTTTTTTAGTGAGTGCAGCATAAAGAATACGATTGAGTTGGTATATATAAACAACCGCACTGCTAGATGTAGTTCCTACACAATGTCCCTTTAAAGGGACAACAAGGAGTTTCTCCAGCGGCAGGACGAAAAATTCTGCGACAATAAAAAAGTCTCATTCACAACCCATTTTCGATAAATATACCGTTTTGTCTCTATCGTTATTTTGTTATCATTAGTGGTGGAAATGCTGGGCGAGCCGACCAGCGTTTCCTTACTTTCAGTTTGTGGAAGTTGCCTGGCGGGTCATGAGAATAACGCCGCTGAATCGCCGTTTATGGTCGGTACACTAGAAATCTTGAAATTTGAATTTCCTGTTACCTGACTGAGGTGAAGAGAGACTTATCTTGTAACAACAAAATGTTGGGCTGCTCTTCATTCAAAAAACAGTTAGCTCAAAATGGATTTTGTTCAAAAGTGTGTGCTGTTCCAGGATTTCCAGTCAGAAGAAGAAGAGACATAGGTTCATTTCTCCTTTCTAGTGTGTTGCTGGACACTCATTGTAACTCTCTGAGCCTGTCAGTGTGTGAACTTTGACGGAGCCACTTGGCCGGTTGAAGAGCGTTAGCTGGGCTGCAGGCTGCCTGCCGCCTCAATACTGGACACACCTCAATACAAGTATTATCATCACTCACCTACAGAAAAACAGAGGAAAACAGGGTCCAGGTTGAAAAAAAACGAAGTTGCCCTTTAAACTTATGTAAAGTGGTGCAGACCAGTGTGAACACATGTCTGTGTGTGTGTGTGTGAGTGTGTGTGTCCTGGTCTGGCCCACTAGACTGTGAAATAAGTCAATTAAATGAAACAGGTCTTTAATAAGTCAACGTGTTAGCGGGTGTAGCGCTGATGGAGGTTTAGCAAAAGGCTCTGGCATGTAGCCAACTATTCTGACCCATTACCTGCCTGGAAACACTGCTGTTGGGCTGGAAGTTCTCCATCACAGGACAAAAATATGAATACAAAGTGATACATTACTAGGGCGGTAGCTCTGTAACGTGAACAACTTAGATGTGTGTTCAATTCATCTGAGTGTTTGTTTTGTGTAAAGATCAGGCATGGGTGAGTTCTTATGCCAGCCTTATTTCAAAGTATGGGTCCTTAAAGGCTGCCGATGCCACCCGCCCAAAGTCTGGGCAAAGAACCAATTAACCAGTTAACATAATACTTTGTAGCTAAATAATAAACCTGGTCGAGTGTCTCAACCCGCTGGCTGGTGCTCGGCTTATCAATAAACAACACCGATGAGGTTATTATGACACAAAGTTTTAACTAGGGATGCACGATATATCAGCATTAATATCGGTATCGGCCGATGTTTGTCATTTTTTAACATACTGGTATCGGTCCGATGTTTAAAAGTTGAGGTAATGCGAGGAGGATGGGAGCCTGTAACCTTGTTATTTGGAAGTAAAATACATTCAAAAATTCAGTTTGCGTGATTTTCAGTCTGTATAAAAATGTATCATCTCAGAAAGTTAAAAAAAACAACAACACATATCGATATCGGTAAATATTGATTATCGGCCATAACAGAAAAATTCATATCAGGCCCCGGCCCCAGCCTCGGCCCCGGCCCCCAGCCCCGCCCCCAGCCTCGGCCCCTGGCCCCCAGCCCCGGGCCCCGGCCCCCAGCCTCGGCCCCGCCCCCGCCCCTGGCCCCGCCCCCGGCAGCGCTCCACTCTCACACCTTGACATTATTGTTTTGATGGTGAGGTTGTTGGACTTTGTTCCTGCATGTGGACCTTCAGACACACAACGACCCCCCAACACTGAGACACACATGGACACAGCAGCAAACAGAGACTGTGGGACTGAAGGACAGAAAAGTCCAAGTGACAAGAGGAAGGGACAAACAAAAGAAGCATTTGGCCGCCATCCCAGAGAAGGGTGTGTGTGTGAGAGAGAGAGAAAGTGTGTGTGTGTGTGAGAGAGAGAGAGAGCGCCTGCCAGTCTGCCTCCTCCTGGGGGGCCGATACACTCCTGATGTCAATACACTCACACTTGGTATCTTCTAAACAATAAGCGCCTTCCTTTGGCTTTTTGTTCTCTTACTTTTCTCCAGTTGGACGTCAGGAAACGTCCAACAGTAACTCAGCTACACTGCTGCCATTTTAAAGGTGTAGTTCAGCTATTTCAAGACAAACTCTAAATAATCTAAATGTGCACTGACACAGAAAACCAGAGGAGTGTGTGTGTGTTGATATCTGACAAGCATCAGTAACTGTAGCTGCAGCACCTACACACACACACACACACACTATTGTCATGTAGTTTATTGCAGCTCTTTCTCATATATATTATGTTATGTGTGTGTGTATGTCATCAGCACTTTCAAACCTGCTGACCTGACATAAAAACCTAGTGGCCACAGAGCCCCCCCCCATCCGCTCTCTCCATCCCCAACCACACAACTCAATAACAGGGATCTTTGTTGTGTGTGTGTGTGTGTGTGTGTGTGTCAACAGACACATTTATAAACCATTAGCATTGAACCAGGACTGTGTGTGTGTGTGTGTGTGTGTGTGTGTCTAAGTGTGTACATTTTAGAGATAAAGTGTAAGTAAGAAAGAGGGCAAGTAGAGAGAGAGAGAGAGAGAGAGAACAAGGGGACAAGAGAGGGGAAACTGTGTGTGTGTGTGTGTGTGTGTGTGTGTGTGTGTGGTTCCTGGCTGAGCAGCTCCTCTCTATTTATAGAGCTGCGGCTCCTTCCTGTTTCTGGAGCTGTAGCATCACGCCAGGAGGGGGGGGGGGTGTGTGGGAGGGGAGACTGGTTGTGTTTGAGTCTTTAGTAAATCAACAGATCCTCCCTCCCTCTCTCTCTCTCTCTCTCTCCTTCCTCCCCCTCCCTCTCTTACTCAACAACATGGGCTGGTGAGACCAGAGCAACACAACAGACACACTAAGCAGCACTAAAGGATGATTAGTGGGGAGGGGGGGGGTTCAGATGGTGAAACAGGACTGAAGAGACATGAAAGCAGCGAAGCAGCCAACCCCCCCACCACCAGCAAGACTAGAGTTCCAGTCTGGACACTGTGTCTGGACACTATGAGAAAAAGAAGAATGGAACAAATTCATACAGCGATCCTTACACAGTGTAGCCCCCCCCCCCCTCCCCTCCCCTCCCACACTGACCTTGAAGGAGGACAACGCCACCACCAGTTTCTCCTACAAACTCATTTCATTTCCAACAAATGGTGTCGATGACAAATAGACGGAGGCAGAAGCCGTTCATGATCTGAAGTCTGACAGGAGTTTGACAGTTTGTGGAGAGTAGAGGTGGACAGGGGTCCAGTCTGACAGACCCCCACCCAAATGAACCCATGAAAACTGTACCTGCAGCCGACTGGCCCCGAGCTATTATCGTATATGAGTTCCATACCCGAGCGAATATGTCGGAAACCGAACCCTAAAAAACCCAAAATGATTTAATACAAGTCGTCTAACGTTAAATAAGACTTTCTGTTTCGTAGTCTTTTTACTTGGATACTGTGTCTGTCTTCCGTCTGGTGTGATCGGCTCAAAAATAGAAATGCTACGGATTGATAGCGCTGTGGCGCGGAGAGCCGCGGCTGGGACGCTGCTGAGACGTGTCGCGGCGCTTCCGGTGGAAATATTCATATTAATTAGAGTGAAAGTTATCTGCAGCGGTGACCACCACGCTGACGGCCCCGGGGAAAACAATGGTTCCAAAAGTGTTCTTCTACAAGGGCTGAGAACCATTTGATTCTGAAAAACCCTTTCCTGAAGAAATGCTTTTTCAAGGGTTCTTGGTAACACCAAGGGTTCCAGTAAAAGGGTTCTTGGTGGAACTCCCTGTGTGGGTTCTAGATGAAACCGTAAGAAGTGGGATATTTTCTGGATGAAACCCCCAGTAAGGCTTCTGGGTGAAACCAATACGCCATAAAAGGGATTTTTGTAGAACCTTTCATTGGGGGTTCTAGGTGTAACCTTTCACAGATGGTTCTAGGTAGAACCCTTTATGTGTTGGTTCTAGATATAACCCTTTATGTTGGGTTCTCAGTAGAACCCTTCTACCTGGAGCCAAAAAGGGTTCTCATATGAGGACAAGCTCGAAGAACCTTATATGGTTCTACATAGCACTTTTATTTCTAAGAGTGTATTTATAGAATACCAACCACTGTAGGACAATGCAGAAAATATGAGAACTGATTAAAGGAGAGCTGACCTGAGTTCAGTGCTCCAGACTGTTGAGATGTTTGATGTAGGGAAGATCAGATTAGAACTCCACAGCAGCAGCCATTCAATATAAAATGACTGAGACTGGCCAATGGACCGCGTTACGTTGTGCTTTTCTCCTCTATTGACCATTCAAGTGTTTTACAACGTACAGTATGTCTCCTTCACTCATTCAAACACTCTCACACACACACACACACACACATGCCGATGGTGCAGCATCAGGAGCAGTCGGAGGTTCAGTGTCTTGCTCAAGGAGCCGGTCCTCAGGGTGGGACGGGAGGGGGACACATTCCTGCTAATAAATGTTGTGATTGGCTGCTGGGCCGTGTGTGGAAGCTCTATTACACCACTACACCACCTCCACTGCCTGGATGGGAACGCTGCCAGTCCTGACTGCACAGGAAACAAGGATTGGACAACAAGAGGGACACAACGGTGAGGAAGGAAAAGTGAAGGAGGGGGGCAACTGGCTTCATGACCAGATGGTCACCAGGAGGGGCCTGACAGCTGTGTGTGTGTAGGTTTCTGCATGTGTGTGCAGGAGAGAGAGACAGATTGTGTCCAACACCTGTCCTCCCTGGACACAACGACACACAACGACATGGCTGCATCAAACACAGAGGGACAGCAGGACCCAGCGGAGACAGACAGACAGGTGGACCTTCCCCTCTGTTTGTGATGCCATCTGCAGCCGCTGGACTGTTATTCTTAGTCTGGAGCATGACTGTACAGTATGTGTACGTGTGTGTACGTGTGTGTACGTGTGTGTACGTGTGTGTGTTTCCTAGGGTTCCTCTGATTGGCTCGGTCGGGCAATGTGCCACAGGAGACGAGCGTACGATTGGCTGCGACAAAAAATCCAGTGGGCTTCTTGCCTCTGCCAGAGCCTGTCGTGAGGGCAGACTGGTGCATGTATACACACACACACACACACACACACACACACACACACACACACACACACAGATTTATGGATGCTCTAGTAACAGGAATGGCAGTTTTTTTCCCTCTGCGCTGTTGCCTCTGAGCCGAGGGGGGAAGAGAGGGATCGAGAGAGCAAGAGAGCTACAGTGAGGTGGAGGAGGGTGGAAGGAGAGGGGGGGGGGGTGGCTGCTATGGTAACAGCTCACTGTGGCAGCCAGTGGAGGGGCCCTGATGGCTACTTGGCAGCAACACCACCATCTCACTGGCTGTGCACACGCATCAGTGTGAATGAGTGTGTGTTGTTGACCAGAGGATGTGCTGAATGGGGAGGGGTGTGTGTGTGTGTGTGTGTGTGTGTGTGTGTGCCCTCGCAGGGAGGAATGAAACCACTGAGCTGGTGTGTGTGTGTGTGTGTGTGTGTGTGTGTGTGTGTGTGTGTGTGTGTGTGTGTGTGTGTGTGTGCGCTCTGTGCTCCAGATGTGGTTAGCAGCGCTGATGGATGGCCACACCAGAGCAACAGCCGTCTCCTTCCTCTGTCTCCATGGTGCTGTCTCCATGGTGCTGTCTCCATGGTGCTGTCTCCAGGCTGCACCGAGGCTCTTCCTTTGGACAGCAGCGGTCAGCTGCCGGTCCGGACCGGCCACTGGTCCTGGCTACCTCCGCTCTCTCTCATATTGCTGTGTGCATAACTAGGTCATGCAGTAGCAGACTGCTGTTGCCTTGCCTTTGTGTGTGTGTGTGTGTGTGTGTTTACATAGCCTAATCACACATTTCAACTCAGACCTGGAAAGAACAAAGTCCAACTCAGCAGGCAGGCACTCACGACACCGATGCAACACACACACACACACACACACACACAGATATGTTGACGGTGAGTAACCCTCCATGAGTCTGTGTTTATCATGACGACAGCACACTGCTCAATCTCTATTTTACAAAAACTACATTTACATGACTTTTCAGAAGTGATGGGAATAACAGCGTTAATGTGCCGTTAGCAGGCCCAAAGGATTTGAAGCTTCGAAGCTTTATTCATTGCCATGGGTTTTTCCCTTTTGACACCGGTTGTCATCGGTAACTGTTACATTAAAATGAGGCATCCTGAAAACCTGCCTGATTCTGGAGATATGCAGTGTTTGTTTGCCAGTACTTTCACTATTCCCACTACGATCGCCAAGTCATTTGACATATTTGAGCATTTTATTAAAAAACGTAATGCAGTTATTACTTTTTTTGTAATTAGTTACTTTTATAATGTAGTGATTCAATTACTAACTCAGTTACTTTTGGGGGAATGTAACAGTTGGGAACACGCATCAGTGATTTTGCATGAATTTCCCTCTAAAACAACTCTGTGTGGTAACGTTGTGTTATTATCTCATAGCGTGGTGAATGTGCAGGTCACAACTTGTATATTTGATGAGTTTGATGAGGGAAACCAAGAAATCCCATGAGCCTCCATAGCGTAGCTCTGAGCAGCTCACGGCTCTGCTCCGCCGTTCTAAAAATAGCTTGCACTGACAATTAAAGGTAACGAACCTACTGCTATGACTATAGGGATTATGGCAATGGGCCAATTTACCAAAATGTTGAACTATCCCTTTAAAAGTAACATGCCCAAACACTGCTTTTCAGTGTATTGAATCTACAGCTAGAACCCAGGCGGTCTCCTGTATTTTTGTCACGTCTTCAATGTGGGACAACAGCAGTTAAAGAGTATTCAAACACTGGACTGTTTCCCAGGTGAATCCATCCATACTCCATGGTAACCCCCAACACACCCTCTGTACATCCACACAGGTGAGTGATAAGACCTGTTCTCAGAACTGTACGGTCTGGTGCTGACCTCCACCTTAAGTGACCCTAACCTATAGAGCACTGGTTCCCAAACTTTTTAGGCCATGCACCCCCTTCTACTTTCTGACTTAGCCGACACATCCCCAGTGCCCGACTTTTAAAAGGTTTATATTATGTAGTAATTCCCCCCATCTAGCGGTGCGGTTGCATATCTGAACGTATTCGTTCACGTAAAATGGGACAGACGTCAGACAACAAGACGCTGCATGTAACAGGATAAACCTGCTTCTATGTAAACAAGTGTTCCACCAGCACCAGGCTGAACAATACGGGCCTGACAATATGTTGTCATGGTGATGTTGTATTGTTTACCCGAGTAAAATGACATCCGGTTGGTTTGCCGACGGCCGTCTGTCTGACTGCACCTGAATGCAACATCAGAGCCTCCATCCTTCCTCACACTACACAGTGGTGACAGTTTTAACAGGCGCTACCTCCCCGAGCCCACAGCTCCGCTCAGTTTCCGTGGTTACCTACGGTCACGCTGACACTCAACGTAAAAAATGGCGATTCAACATGGCTGCCTCGGTTCGGTGCACCCCCCCTTGTATATTTGTAACAACTCATTCTAAGGTAGGAGAAAGCTTTCATTTGTATGCAGGTGTGATTCCACTTCAGTGAAATACGGATTTATGAAAGACAGATTAGTTTTTTGCTAATAAAAAGCCAAATAAGTTACATACTGGGGCTTTAGGTCAAAATGATTAATTAAAACGTTTTTAATTCAGCTCAACAAATAATTTTCTTGAATTGTTCTATTTACACTGTGAAAACAGCAGTTTCACAGTTTGGGGAATCCCTGCTATAGAGCATCATTGGTGTCAGCTGAACTCCAAACATTTGAATGAAACCAACCAACAGAGGAAGCGTTGGCCCAGGCGCTGCAGAGAAACACAACTGAGTGGACTGCGCTGACCCTTGAGGGGAAAAATACTGACATTCCTCTGTTTGACTCTGTAGAGAGTTTACCGCTCAGTAACATGATGAGTCAGTTGTGCAAATATTTATCTTTGTTAATACATTACTAGTTGTATTTGTTAAGTGAAGCGGTTAGCTCGCCGGCTAATTTACAGCAGCATGCTGACTACCTGTTTCCCACATGACACACACACTCACTTCACTACACTCTTAGAAATAAAAGTGCTATGTAGAACCATATAAGGTAGAACCTTTAGAGGTTCTACCTGGAACCCTTTTGGAGGGTTCTACTTAGAACCCAACTTAGAGGGTTATACCGAGAACCCAACATAAAGGATTATATCTAGAACCCAACACATAAAAGGTTCTACCTAGAACCATCTGTGAAAGGTTACATCTAGAACCCCCAATAAGAGGTTCTACAAAAATCCCTTTTATGGCGTATTGGTTTCACCCAGAAGCCTTACTGGGGGTTTCATCCAGAAAATATCCCACTTCTTACGGTTTCATCTAGAACCCACACAGGGAGTTCCACCAAGATCCATTTTACTGGAACCCTTAGTGTTACCAAGAACCCTTGAAAAACCATTTCTTCGGGAAAGGGTTTTAAGGGTTCTCTGGATCAAAATGGTTCTTACTGGAACCCTTAGTGTTACCAAGAACCCTCAAAAACCCTTTGAGCAAATGGTTCCAGGTAGAACCTCATCCCTTGAAGAACACTTTTGGAACCCTTATTTCTAAGAGTGTATACGAGACACTTGATTTAGAAAACATGACCTCAGCCCCCCCTCCACCCTCCTCCGTTTTACATCATCATACACAAGTGGGCGACTGCCCCCCGAAGTTTCTTTAAATGAGGATTGTTAGCAGCACACATCTACTGCTCTTCTGCTTTGACTGCAAACAGCCTGATTGTTCTACCACTGAGCAGTATGAATGGATCTCTGTGCTCATGCCCGGCATGTGTGTGAGTGTGTTTGTTCACCACTCTGCCTCAGGGCAGAAATCATGAGGGAGCCAGCAGATAGAAAAGACTAATCTATCAAGACCTCTCTATCTATCTCTGCCTCTCCCCCTCTCATCCCATTGATCCCATCTCATGGCACAGTGATCTTCATTTAATGCAGAAAGCAGCTACCAGCCTTTCCGTCTCTGTGTCTTTGTGTTTGTTGTGTTTATGTGCGTGTGGTCACTCCTGCTCCCCCTCGTGTAAACTGTACTTTTTAAAACCAAACTCCCCCACCCTCTCAAATTCACTGTTTACTGCTCTCCATTCATTTTGCTCCCGGCCCTCCACCCTGCTCTCTTCTGTTCTGTCCGTCCCCTGCTCTCCCTCTCTTCCTCTCCCTCCCTCCCTCCGTCCTGTCCTGTCCTGCGTGATGCATCATCATCCCTCTCGTCTGTGTGTGCGGGGCAGGCAGACCCATCATTACCCCAGCATGCACGTATTGATCCACTGCCCCAGTGTGTGTGTGTTATTTTAAGATGCTCAGACCTGTAATCAGCGTGTTAATGATAGTTATGGCCAGAGTGAGCATCTCCGTGTGCTTGCTCCAGGCCTGTTGATACTAGGGTTCACATCTCTCTGTGATAAACCATTCAATATGAATCTAGATACACAGATTACGATTCGATTCAAAAACCATATCCTTTTATTACAGACCAGTTCGATTCGATTCGATACAGTGTAGGAGGACTCGATTCTACGGTTAATATCTGTTGTAGATATTTTATAAAATAAAGAAGCCGATTCTATGAAAGTGACTATCTTACAGTAGGCTACCATATTTTCTTTTCAAATATATAAAAGACCACATATCCCCAAGCACTGTTGCTTTAAAGCACTGGGGAAAAAAGAAAGAAGAAAAAGAAAAAAAGAATAACAACAAGATCATATGTCAATGTATTTATATTTAGACATGGACCAATTTCTGTGAGAATGTTTATGTAAATTAGCCATGCAGCCCCTTTTCCACCGAGCTGGTTCCAGTGCTGTTCCAAGCCAGTGCTTAGCACCAGTTCTTGGTTCAGCACCAGGTTGGGTTGCTGGGTCAGAGCTAAGAACCGGTTCTTCCAGGGGCTGGCAGCGGAGTTACCTTAGCAACAAGACCGCTACGTTTATTTATCAATGAAGCTAACTAGCTGAGCTACAGACAGTGGCTAACAGCAGCTAACGCTCATATCAACGTAGTTGCCGGTCGCGGCGATTACAGTGAAGACGGCTGCTTTATTTCAGCCGGGTTTAGAGTTATCTCTAATTAAAAGCTTCCACGTGGGGTCCGGTGTTCAACACCCGCAGGTGGGACCGGGTTTTCTAACTGTAGCAGCAGCAGAGACAGGAGACGGGAGCAGCTCCTGATGGGGAGTGTGCTAACAGCAGCAGCTAAGCTAACATCAGGACGTCATCTGTTTTGTTCTGGGGCTCATTGGCTCCAAAAATATGTGATGAGAATGCTTCCTGTTCCTGCTGTATGCTGCATTAACACAGACCTAAGTGTGTGTGTGTGTGTGTGGGGGCAGCCAAGTGTGTGCACACCGCTGTCCATCAGCAAAAGGGAAGTGAGGCTGTGGAGCTGCAGGCTTTACTCACTTTGGGACAAATGACTTCTGCATTTCTCCAAAACGTGGCAATTTCACATTCCTATCAACACAAGGCTGAACGCTGTGCTCACACACACACACACACACACACACACAAATATATAGACACACCCGCACATATATGCACACATATACATGCAGATGCCATTCATCTTGATATATTACAGGATACAGGTGTTGCACCCCCACACCATCCTTCCAAAGCAAATCCATATTCACACACACACACACAAACAGGTCTACACACACACACACACACACACGCTGCTTTGCCAGTATGGATAAGCCCTATTTGGCAGTGTTGAGGAAGATGCATTTCAGAGGTAAATGACATCATTACCATATAAATGACTTCCAGCCAAACACATCTGCTAATGTAGCTACACACATACACACACACACACTAACAAATATAATATGGGTTACACACACTTTTAGTGCAGCAGACTTTCACATAGTGTTGCACACTCCCCAGACAAAAAAAACTCTGATGGGGCTGAATGCTGCAGGATGGGACGGCCAACCTTGGGCCAACAAACACAGAGCAGAGGAAACACAAGGCTGAAGTGACAGGTGAGTCAGGTGTTGGTTGTAACGCTGCTCATGCTGATTGATGTGGAGGAAGCTTCAAGGACATACATTCACTCCTCAGCTGCTCACAAGAAGCGCTCTGTGGACTAATGACCAGACTGCTGAGACATGGACATGTCCCTGCTTCTGCATTGGTTTCCTCCACACTTCTCACTCACACTGGAAATACACCACTGAGGATCAGTGAGGGGATGCTAGGCTATTCTCAGTACATCCAGTAATACACTTAAATACGCTGTATGTATATATATATATACACACACACACACACACACACATACAGAGTTAGTGGACCATATACAGTAGCAGCTCATCAAGTGGAGGAACATATCGAATGCAGATGTTTCCCCACAGGTGCGCCTCATGGTACAATTAAAGGGATAGTTCAACATTTTGGCAAATTGGCCCATTGCCATAATCCTTATAGGTTCGTTACCTTTAATTGTCGGTGCAAGCTGTTTTTAGAACGGCGGAGCAGAGCCGTGAGCTGCTCAGAGCTACGGAGGCTCATGGGATTTCTTGGTTTCCCTCATCAAACTCATCAAATACACAATCCTACAACCTGACCTGTGACCTGCACATTCACCACGCTATGAGATAATAACGGAGCGTTACAAGACGGAGATGTTTACGAGGCAAATGCAGAGACTGCTTGCCGAAAAACTGCCCCCGAATTTACCTCAAAAACAACTCCGCCTCGTAACGTTGTGGAGTTGAATTTCTCATGTGGGGGCTTCAATACAAGAGGAACATTACAGATGAGCAGTATGGAGGAAACCTGGTGTCCATTGACAACCATTATATGGACAAATACTGCTGCGTGGACCCCCCGTAACTCAGAGAAGGAACGGAGGACTCTGAAAATTCTCACAGCTCTTAGTCGACATGAGGGTGAGTAGATAATGAGTGAAATTTGAATTTTGGGTGAACTATCCCTTTAATTGATCCCAAAGATGCGGAAAGTAAGAAAAGAATACGCATATACATAATATACATCCATATATGAATACATCCATATAAATGATGTACATCAATGTTATTGAGGTAATACCAAAATTAGAATAAATACAAGAATACCCTGCCAAATTAAATATTTAATGTACATGTGAGAGTTGAGTGAGCAGAAAGACTGAGGACTGAGGACTGTGATCAGTGCATGTGTGGTGGGAACCAAGAGCAGCTGTGAAGGTTTGACCTCTACAGTGAAGGACTGTGTTGAGCTGTGAGATTCTGTTTCTGTGATTTGGTGCAGTTGTTCACTGATGTGGGAACAGTCACCCAGAATCAATACGAGTGATGATGACCTGGTTGTGCGTGGGGACATGTCTATCCTGTGAAGCAGGTTGTGACAGACGTGCTACGGCCTCTCCGCCAACCATGGGAGGTTTCAGACTGGCCGCGTCAGACGGCGCTCTGCAACATGGGAGCGTGTGTTTCAGAACAACAGTGGAGTTCAGAGACTTGGAGAAATCAATGCTGAGGAGCCTCGAAGCTGTTGTTGTTGTTGTGGTACGATGTGGCACAAGACTTATTCAAGACACTTTATGTTGGTTCTCCTTCAGCTGGTCGACCGTCTGCAGCCTACAATACGTGACAACAAAGAGGAGCGCTGCCCTGCTCCTCGCCATGTTGCAGCTGTGTGTGTGAGAGAGGAGGTTACAACGTGCCAAAGTACAAAGCCGCGCTCAGACGGGGGAAAAAGCAAAACGCCACGGCAACCTCCACAGAAGGTGTGTGGCGGGTGGCGGGCGGCGTGCAGGAGGTGATAAGGTAGAGCTGCTGCTGTTGGAGCTGCTGCTGCTGCTGATGCTGCTGCTGCTGCTGCTGCTGATGCTGCTGCTGATGCTGCTGTTAACAGTGTTGGGTAGTAACGCGTTATTAGTAACGCCGTTACGTAACGCCGTTACTTTTTTCAGTAACTAATAACGTAACGCGTTGTTTTTTTAAATCAGTAACTCCGTTCCCGTTACCAAACACTGCGTTACTCCGTTCTTTTCCGTTCCTTTTGATGAGATTTTACAGCGGCACACACTTCCCATAACATTTCAGCGATCAATAAAGTTTCATTGAATTGAAAGGACAGAGCAGATGTGAGAAACAAAGCGCTTGGTGGCCGCCCTCTAGCGTCCCACGCGTAGTCAAACACGCTCCGTAGGACTGGGTCAGAGCAGGGCATGACGGCGAGCTAAGGTAACGTTAGCTAACGCAGCATCCCAGACCGAAGCTGTGTCTCCCGGTTCAGGCTGCAGCTCCTGAACAGGGACACAGCTCCAGAGTCACAGCGAGACACACCAGCACCTACCCATACCCGAGCAGCCGCGGCTGGAGTCCGACAGACGGACGTCTGAAACGGTAAACACAGAGCGACCGCTCTGGGTAAACACAGCTGATCGATCGAAGAAAAAAAAACAACAACAACCGCTGGAGTGAATTTATTTCGGTTATTGACTGTAACTCGGTCTACAGTATCCTCAAAATGTTTGCAGTTGTGTGGGTCAAGCTTCTGTAGCCTGCATGCTGACATCATGCAGCATGATAACATTTAACAGATAAAAACACGTTTTTTCATCAGCATCAGTAGCTACAGAACTGACATGGGGTTAGAGGGGAATTCATAACCTTTATTTAATGGAGGCATTAGAAAAAAAAACATTTTAAAGTAACGGAAAAGTTACTTTTTCAGTAACGCATTACTTTTTGGTTTAAGTAACTGAGTTACTAACGGAGTTACTTTTTTAATGAAGTAACTAGTAACTGTAACTAGTTACTATTTTTGAGTAACTAGCACAACACTGGCTGTTAATGCTGCTGCTGCTGCTGCTGTTAATGCTGCTGCTGTTAATGCTGCTGCTGCTGCTGCTGTTGCTGCTGCTGATGCTGCTGCTGCTGCTGCTGCTGTTAATGCTGCTGCTGCTGCTAATGCTGCTGCTGCTGCTGCTGTTAATGCTGCTGCTGCTGCTGCTGCTGCTGATGCTGTTAATGCTGCTGCTGCTGCTGCTGTTAATGCTGCTGCTGCTGTTAATGCTGCTGCTGCTGCTGCTGTTAATGCTGCTGCTGCTGCTGCTGCTGTTAATGCTGCTGCTGCTGTTAATGCTGCTGCTGCTGTTAATGCTGCTGCTGCTGCTGCTGTTAATGCTGCTGCTGCTGCTGCTGCTGTTAATGCTGCTGCTGCTGCTGCTGCTGCTGTTAATGCTGCTGCTGCTGCTGCTGCTGCTGTTAATGCTGCTGCTGCTGCTGCTGCTGCTGTTAATGCTGCTGCTGCTGTTAATGCTGCTGCTGCTGCTGCTGCTGCTGCTGTTAATGCTGCTGCTGCTGCTGTTAATGCTGCTGCTGCTGTTAATGCTGCTGCTGCTGTTAATGCTGCTGCTGCTGCTGCTGCTGCTGCTGTTAATGCTGCTGCTGCTGTTAATGCTGCTGCTGCTGCTGCTGTTAATGCTGCTGCTGCTGCTGCTGCTGTTAATGCTGCTGCTGCTGCTGCTGCTGTTAATGCTGCTGCTGCTGCTGCTGCTGTTAATGCTGCTGCTGCTGCTGCTGCTGCTGTTAATGCTGCTGCTGCTGCTGCTGCTGTTAATGCTGCTGCTGCTGCTGCTGCTGCTGCTGTTAATGCTGCTGCTGCTGTTAATGCTGCTGCTGCTGTTAATGCTGCTGCTGCTGTTAATGCTGCTGCTGCTGCTGCTGCTGTTAATGCTGCTGCTGCTGCTGTTAATGTTGCTGCTGCTGTTGTTAATGCTGCTGTTGCTGCTGCTGCTGTTGCTGCTGCTGCTGTTGCTGCTGCTGTTAATGCTGCTGCTGCTGCTGTTAATGTTGCTGCTGCAGGAGCTGCTGCTGCTGCTGTTAATGCTGCTGCTGCTGTTAATGCTGCTGCTGCTGTTAATGCTGCTGCTGCTGTTAATGCTGCTGCTGCTGCTGCTGCTGCTGCTGTTAATGCTGCTGCTGCTGCTGCTGCTGTTAATGCTGCTGCTGCTGCTGTTAATGCTGCTGCTGTTAATGCTGCTGCTGCTGCTGCTGCTGCTGCTGCTGCTGCTGCTGCAGGGAGGCAGGTAGCTGCAGACTGCAGCACAGCCTGATGGACGCTATTGTCCTCAAGACTAGGACAGCTTTTATCTGCTCTCCAGGCTCACAAAGAGGAACCAGAGAAAGAGGGGGGGGGGGGGGAGAGACACAGACTGCCTGCGGCTCGCTCTCAACATCTCAATGACTACATACACTCCTCTCTCTCTCTCTGCTCCCTCTCTATTTGTTGTTCTGCCTCTTCCTCCTCCCACCAACCCCCCCCCGGCCGTAAACATCCACATGTCTCACACACACACACACACACCACAGAGAGAGTAACACCAGCAGTAGGCTTTGTTCCGGAGAACTGCTTCTCCTGTCTGCCTCACACACACATACACACACACCCTTACCCCCCCCCCTCCCCGACCACCCTCCCACCCAGAATGTCGCTTCTTAACACCATCACTTATTCATGTGAGTGAACATTAGAAGAGGACTCTCCCTCTCTGTTCTGTCTCCTCATCTCACCAGTGTGTGTGTGTGTGTGTGTGTGTGTGTAATTGTGGGCTGCGTCTGAATGGGTTCCCGTACGTGTGTGTGTGTGTGTGTGTGTGTGTGTGTGTGTGTGTGTGTGTGTGGAAGTTATTAATTATTTCAGCTCCTATTAGAGGACGACGTGGACGCGTCACCGTGGAGACGTGTCATCAACGTCTGTTCTCTCACTGACATACGCCGATCCCCCCCCCCCCGGTCTATCCTTCTCTCGCTGTCACATGTACCCCCCCCACCCGGCTGTGACGTGCACATCTTTCCTCCTCCTGCCTCGTTCTCTCGGTGTTTCTTTTTGCGCTTTTCCGCCATGCAGCGCCGCGTCTCCTCCGTCTCAACCTTTTCACTCTGCCCCCCCCCCCCCCCCCCCTCCTCCTCCGTCTTGTCTTACTCTCATCTCTCATCATGTCTGCCTCCTCCTCTCCTCCTATGATAGCTCCATCCCACCCCTCCCTCCTTCATTTCTATTCCACATTCACTTCATCTCTGTTGACTTTCCTCCCGTTCACCCACACAGACGCAGCTCACTCATAGCTGTTCAACTGTCACGCTGTTTCTCTCTCTCGTGTATGTGTGTGAAATAATGTGTGTGTCTGTGCCCCCCCCCCCCCCCCCCCCTCTGCCGTTGGGAGAGATCATCACGAAACCTCACAGCCTGCTTCGGCTCAGGAGCCGCTGCGGCTTTTTATCCCCCGACTCGGTCACAACGGCTAGGACCCGCCCACTGCCCACTGCAGCAGCCAATCAGAAGATGGCAGGCCACTTCCTCGTTTCATACGCCATGTGGCTTAAAGAGGCATCGGACAGTTCCACACACTGAGACAGAGGAGAGCAGACAGAGACGGAGGAAAAGAGAGACAAAGAAGAAGGAATCCCCAGCCTTCAGCACAAAGCAGCTGTAGAAGAGCATGCTGGGGGGGGGGGGGGGGGGGGGGAGCATGGCTTCCCTGCTTATGACCCAGGTACCAGTCTGATCAGGTGAACACGTCTTACTACAGGAAACATAGCCCTGACTCTACAGTTGGCTTCCATGAATTCATCTCCTTATGACTGAAAAAATGTCTTTTCTTGTCAACAAAGCAAAAAACAGTGAAATTGATGATGAGACCATGAACCCACAGAATATCATCAGAGCTTCAGTGTCTTCCATTGTTCTGGTCAGTTATCAAACACCACACACTGCCCGTCCAGACAAAAAGTCACACTCTAATATTTTGTTGGACCTTTAGCTTTGAGCATCATTTCAATTGGCTTCGACAATGTCACATTCTCAATGGGGTTCAGGTCTGGACTCTGTAGTCACACTGGACCACGTGATGATTCCCCACTATCCATCCAGTTTTTAATAATGCTTTGGACATTTAACCCAATTCTAGTAGTCTCAGTAATCTCATTGGCTGTTCTATCTGCTTGATTCATGTCAGTAATTTGACCCTTCTGGAACACATGAACATCTTCTCCATGCACGAGCTCAGGATGTGAGACTGACTCAGGGTTAAGGATAAGGATAAGTGGAAACATAATCATCCATGCAGTAATCATCCAATGGGAGGCTTTTACCCATTAACTTGTTAGTTGAACTTGTTAATTGAACTAGTTGAATTCAAGTGGTGACTTCTTTTTTTGGACAGGCAGTGTGTATCAGCCACAACACCCAAAACCCCAACTTCAGTCCCTTCGTCCACACGAGCCTCCGGCCCCCACTTACAACTGCAAACCTGAATCTTTCATCACACGTGTGTGACTCAAGAAGAGCGGCTTCCTCTGAGCGCCGGGCGCTGTGCTTCACTCTGACTGGAGTCAACAGCATTTGTTGAGGACTATTTTGAGCCGTGGATTAATACACATTGCATATGTTAGTGAGATTTGCGTATATGGGACACATGAATGACACTGTCCTGGATGACTGGGCTGAAGGAAGCTTCACCAAGAGGCTCATTGATACGTTTCACACGCTCTCAGAAAGTTTGGTTTGAATCAATCTCTTTGAAGATTTCAATGTGGGTGTTTACATGCGCCACAAAACAAACGCTTCCAATGTGCCCGCAGCCGTGAGTGATTGCGTTACTATGGTTACAACAGTATTGTTTACGGAAGTGCTACAGCTGTGCTGAAATACATGGTTTGTTGAGCGCAGTCTTTGCCGTTATAATATTTCTCTGTATTAAACAGGAAAAGAAGAGTGTGTATGCAATATGTTATCGGTGTTGTACCACTGCCCAGGTAGGCTCTTTTCGGCACAACACCGGCGGTGTTCCTCCTCCTCCTCCTCCTCCTCCTCCTCCTCCTCTCTGCATGAAAACCAGGAAAAAACTCCCCTGACCCTCCGGGAATTTCTTGCTGGACATTTTCCCATATTACACAAACATTTTCACTTAAAGCAGATATCAGCGGTTCGGCCGTTTCGGCTAATGTTGCGTTCAAGGCAGGCTTTTGAAATGCCTGACAGGGCAAGTCACAACTACACTTTGTAGCGTTCCAGGTAACCTGTGACTCGTGTTTTTCCGTCCTGTTGTCTGTGAAAGTCACTGATCTGGCCTCTCGTAACTTCCGACCCGTCAGAACTTACCAGATCGAACTGGTCTGACTTTCACAGGCAACGGAAAAAAACCACGAGTTACAGGTTTCCTGAACGCACCAAGTTAGTTGCCCCCGCCCTAGTTGTGATCTATTGGTCCTCGTGCTGTCACCACATTCACGGTCCCTTGGCTGCACACACAGCCCTTCATGCTGTTCTCTCTCATTGGATAACACTTGTATCCCACAAGGAAAGTTTTCTCCTGGTTTACAGCAGAGCAGAGTGACGGAGAGACCAAACACTCTATGGAAGTGATTGCTGACGGAAGATAGGACTATTTAGGACTTATATTAACAAAAACATTCCACTGATATCTGCTTTAAGTGACAGCCAGACAGACACGGCTCGTACGTGCTCTAGCGTGCGTGTGCATACTCCTCCTCCCTCCTGAACGAATTTTCAAGTGTAGACAGGTGGAAACAGAACTCCCCTTCAAACTGGTTGGAATTTCAATAATTGAATTGATAATTGAAACGGTTTGAGGTGTTGTGGGTTTGGTCTCCCAGACCTTTCTGACACTGTCCATGTGAACGTAGCCGGTGACAGGTTGTTACTGCTCTGGAGGTGGAGCACAGACCGACATCTGGACAGGCTCGCATCATTAGCTTGACGTGATTTATACTCACAAATGAAAAGTCTGAATCTGTGGTGAAGATAAAGGTACAACAGTCAAAATATTGTGGACCCTGGTTTAGTTACACAACGCCAACGTCCAGTGTAAAGACAACTTTCTAATGTGTGCCGTTAGCATCAGTGTGTAAACAGCAGTCAGCAGGACTCCAGTCAACACAGGAAGCTCTTTGACCTTGAAATCTGTTAGGAGTCACCAGTCCAATACACAAATGAGACACTAATTATCTGTGTGCACACACGCTCATCATTTGTGTATGCACACACACAGAAGCACAAACACACACTGGAAGATGCGAACGGAGATCAAACCCATCTGTACGACGTCTACGAGCGCCCGGCGCACACACAGCTTCCTATTGTCCCCAAGACAAAGATGGGAGTGCATCCCCGTGCCAGTGGCCCTGGGGGGGACCTGATTCTGCACCCACCCCTTAACCCCCACATGGATGTACACACACACACACACACACACACACACAGTGATATGAACCCACCCCCATGCTTGACGGCCTGTTTTGAAGAGTAACAAACAGGCTAGCAGACAGAAGTGGGGGGTGGGGCAAAAGGCTCCCTCTATGGTAACAAGGGCATTATAAGCCAATTAGGAGTCCCGCCTGAGTGACTGACAGACAGGGTGGAGAGCACGGCACGGCTCGCTGTCTGATGTGGAGGAGAGGGTAGGTGTGTGTGTGTGTGTGTGTGTGTGAGAGAGAGTCTTTGTATCAAATTGCATTCCCCTCTTTTTTGGGCTAAAGGGCTCTAATATGTGCACATCAACAGAGCCCAACACACACACACACACACACGCACACAGGGCAAACATCCACACGATCCCCTCCCTTGAGGTCCACCTCCTACACGCGAAGGCATTCAAAAGATCTCTTTGTCTCTCTATCGTGCCAGAAAAATAGAGGAGCAAGACGGAGAGAGGGAGAAGGAAAAGTAAGGAAGACTGGAGAGGGAGGGAAAGAAAAAAAGAGGGCTCATGAGAAGAAAAAGAGCAAAAAGGGAAAGGATTTGCAGGAAAGCGAGGAGGAAAGAGGGAGACCTGAAAGGGAGGAGGAGGGGGACAGAGAGAAAACATGGAGCAGGAGACAGAGGAACGGGAGGGGGAGTGCAGAGGAAGACGAGGAGATGGAGGCTGGGAGAGAGAGAGCAAGAGACAGCCGGGCTCCAGCGCTGCTCTGAACTCGTTTGATCCAGTTCGTCTCGCCAGGCGTTCCTCGAGATACATTCCTGTGGCTGGCTGGGCGCACAGCGCCAGAGACACAGCCAGATAGTAAGAGAGAGAAGCTGCTAGGTCATTCGCGAGAACAGTGGAAGAAATTAAAAGACGAAGAAAGTAAAGGATCGGCTAAAAAGAACAAAAAGAGAAGGGGGTGTTGAGGAGAGAGAGACAGTGTTACCTGCTCGTACACTTCAACCCTCATTGTCTCCTTTTTACATGTTTTTGTCTTTCTCGCTGCTGGAAACCTGAGTCCTACAGTCAGAGAGCCAGGAAAGAAAAAAACAGAAGGAGGAGAGGAGAGGAATGTGGAGAAAACATTTTGTCATGTTTAAAGTCACTGATAGAAATCCAGAATATCAGGAGCAGCAACGGAGAGCAGATGTGAGAGGAAAACAATGTAGCGCAGTCTCGTGACTCCACAGACTGAAGACAGGAATGTCAACCCAGAAGGGAAGGATTTAGGAATCCTGTTAATACGGCCAATTAGAGGAAGAAGAGACTCCAGTCTGCTGTCTTCAGTTGGAGCTCCATCAGGCCTTCACCATACACCACTAACAGTTGACTCTATGGGATGGAAATTCATTTTATTTGCTAATCAATAAGCCATGTCGTTGCTTCTGACCTGTGAGTCGTAATATTTTTGTGCTTTCGCGCGTTCATGGTAAAACTTTAGCGTGTGCGTCCCCACATGAAGGCGCAGGGGGATAGACCCCCCCTCCCTCCCTCCCTCCTCTGCTACCGCTTTCAATGACCGCGGCATGTGTAGATGTGTGGGACAGGTTGGTGTCAATCTCTCCATCACAGCTGGGAGGCCGGGACTCTCACGCCGAAGCGCAGGTGTGTGCGTGTGAGTTGATCCGATGGCTCCAAATAAACAATTAAAGGGATAGTTCAACATTTTGGCAAATTGGCCCATTGCCATAATCTCTATAGTCATAGCAGTAGGTTCGTTACCTTTAATTGTAGGTGTAAGCTATTTTTAGTACGGCGGAGCGGAGCTGCACGCTGCTCAGAGCTATGCTATGGAGGCTAAGGGAATTTCTTGGTTTCCCTCATTAAACTCATCAAATACAAAATCCCAAAACTTCACAGCGCTTTTGTGGGCAAGTTGTGAGCTGCACAACCACCACGCTATGAGATAATAAGGGAACGATACGAAACGGAGCCGTTTTCGAGGTAAATACAGGGTAAATACAGAGACTGCTTGCTGAAAAACTGTCCCTGAACGCAACGCACATCAGCGGTTTTGCATGAATTTACCTCTAAAACGGCTCCGTTTCGTATCGTTCCGTTATTATCTCATAGCGTGGTGGTTGTGCAGCTCACAACTTGTCTACAAAAGCGCTGTGGAGTTTTGGGATTGTGTATTTGATGAGTTTAATGAGGGAAACCAAGAAATTCCCTTATCCTCCATAGAATAGCTCTGAGCAGTCTGCTGCTGCGCTCCGCCGTACTAAAAATAGCTTACACCTACAATTAAAGGTAACGAACCTACTGCTATGACTATAGCGATTATGGCAATGGGCCAATTTGCCAAAATGTTGAACTATCCCTTTAACATACAGCTCAAATCTGGGCGAAGGGTGTAAAAGTGAGTGGAGGGAGGGGGGATCTGTCCCCCTGCGCCTTCATGTGGGGACGCACACGTAAAAGTTTTCACATGAACGCGCGCAAGCACAACAGTATTACTACTCCGGTGGGAGGGGCCAACGCTCAGCGTGTCGACAACAACAGGAGATGCTCGGTGTTGATCATAAGATGACATTTCTTTTTACTTTGCATGTGTCTGACTTGGATGTGAAGAAGTGAGTCAGTGTTTGTGCCAGCAGCAGAGCAGCGTAGAGCTTGTGTAACAGGCATTGTGGTCAAGAGTTTACAACATTCAAATCATGAAATGTGCCGTTTTATGCACGTTTCCAACAGAATGTCCAAACTGTCTTGATACTTGTAGGTTTACTCTCATGTGAAACAGAGCTGGGGGCCAGTCACCGGCTGTGCCCATGTATCTATGCATGTGTGCCACATATTGGTCCTGGCTGGCCCTCGACAAAGGCCCATTCACTTGTTCAGAATGCTGAGTTGCAGGGTGAAATGATTCCAAACCAAAACGCTGCCACACTGCTGACTTCAAGAGCCCCAGGACTCCATCATCGTTCATGACTGGACCAAAATATGTCATGTGACACACATGGACTGTGGAATATTTACAAAACATACAGTTGACTTGACTTCATTATGTGACTTACATGAGTTATAACATCAGCTACGTGATTGGCTCCCGTTAATTAAAGGATACAACTCAGATTTGATCTAACTAGTAGCTCTGGCTTCTGAAACCTTTCTGACAAGATTCGATCTAGACTGAGATCAGTTCATTGGATGTCATTGCTTTGGTTGCCGTTTCATTGGTCGTCACTTGGTTGAACAGCACTTTGGAACATCTGCTTTGAAAGGTGCTGTATAAATAAAGTCTATTATTATTATTATAATGTTTGCAGTTACACCGGTCAGTTATGTGAGGGTCCCAACACTCATCTCAACACAACCCCCCCTCCGCCTGTTCCACTCACCTCTCTCTCCTGTGCACAACTGATGACAGGTCACAGAGTGGTCATCAATTGTGCATGTGTGTGTGTGTGTGTGTGTGTGTGTGTGTGGACTGGTAAAAATGGCCTAACTGAGGGGATAAAGAAGAGAAGAAAGAGATGGCTCAATTACTGCAGGAAACGGAGAGCAATTGTGTGTGTGTGTGTGGGTGTGTGTGTGTGTGTGTGGAGAGGTGGGGGTGGGGCAGGTCTGTCATTACTTCCTCCCTTTTACACATCTATAAAATGCCTGAGCTGCTCCACCTCTGTCTTTCTTCCACACTCAGTCATCCCCCCCGCCCCCCCCCAGCTTCCTTGACCGCCCCAACCATGTAAACAAACAACACACACACACACAACCACTTTCCCATTCAATGAGGAGGTGGTCTGAGACTGTTGCATTCTGGCTGTACATGACCCCCCCCCCACACCCTCTGTGACGAGCTCACTTTCAGTTCCTCTAAGTCCTGGGGGGGACTCTGGGGGGTTTTCCAGAAACTCTGCGTTGCCTTACTGTGTGCAGTCAAACAGCTGATGTGAGTGAGTCCACTACGTGGAGCTGGCGCCTGGCGACAGGTAGAAAGCCATCATCCATGGAGCTCCCAAATTGTGATTCACCATGGCAACAGGGGAGAAAACAGGAAGTGGACGTGTTCTGAGACTGCGGCCGTAGTGAGTTTTAGGTGTCGTGTTGAATTGAACATCACTTTCCTTTAATATTGAGGAAGTGGTTGGATGTTGTTCAATGCTTTGTTTTATTTTATGGTACCGCCATTTTATTTTGTTTTATTTAAATGCAGCCAGCTGCAAATGAAATCAGGCTCCTCAGGTTTTATTCACATTCAAAGTAAAAGTTCATTGAGTGATATTTCAATGTGTGTTAGCACCACCATGCTGATTAACACACCAGTCTCCTATACACACTCAGTCTATTGTCTACACATTGAACTAGAAGGAAATTCATCTTAAATGCGGCAGCAAATTAGAAACACAAAATTGTGTTGTTGGAAAAAATATAATAGGCTTATGGTTCTGTTCATCTGTAGGAAATAAAGAAAACCAAGTGAAATGTGAGTTATTTCTCTTTTTTCTGGTTGTTTGATTAGATTTGGTGATTGATTAACCTGCAAAGTGATAGATTTAAAAACCGTGGTAACAGAGTTTCAGTTACCTCTCCTCCTGGAACTAAAAACTCAGAGTTTCCCTCATCTCAGTGTTCACTTACTCTGAGTTGTCACATGACCCGCTTTCTGGAATACTGTCCTGAGCTGCTGGAGCGCTGGGAGCCCAGTAGCTGCTGTTTCTATCCGTCATCTGTTGCCTTCTCTCATGTGCAGTTCTTTTCTACAGCCGCAGTCCCAGCAAAACTGAGCTCATTTACTTGTTTTCCTCTTTCTGTCTACAGACAATGGAACAAGTTAGAAATTGGGACTGAAATACATGCCATTAAGACAACATGATGACCACCAGTCATTTCCAAGCTGCTGCTCTGCTGTTGAAATCCTGCTTTTAGAACGGAGTCGCTGACAAAATCACAATAAACACAAGTGCTGTGATTCACTGGAAGCTGTAGTCACTAACAAAAACAAAGTTGTTGAACCCTTCTGAAGACTTGGTTAAGCAACATACTTGTTGACTTGAAAACTGCTGTCACGTGTATAACTATGAATTCTAATGACAGTGATCGTCCGGTGAAAGGACACACACAGAGAAAGCTGGTTGTTCACATCCAGGTTTACATGATAATGATCAGTATCCCACTTTCTGATCACACAAACCATTTGTGAAATCTGTAAAATTGAGACCACTAACTTGACGTTGTTAAACACTAACATTGCATTTCAAATATGGCTTCTGCATCTTGCATCTAGCAATGGAACAAAAGAGCAACAACAAATATACATGTCCTCACCTCCGGCCGGTGTCTGGCCGCATGGGACGAGGGAGACGCAGCTGTGAGTGGTGGGACAGGATCGTGTATAGAGAATGGAGTGGAGGGGAAAACTTTGGGATGAGTAGGGGCATCTTTTCCTCAGCTGTGCGATGTATGTGACATATGATGTGTGTTTTTTTTTTTCATTTCCCGCGCCTGAGTAGATAGTCGCAGCTATCACAAACCAGGATGAGGCATTTACATGCAACAGTATCCTGTTGTTTTTTTTATTCTCCAGGTAGCAAAACTGGTTTTCTCCAAAACCAGGATATGAGCAAAATTGGTATATGATGTTTAAAGGGATAGTTCAACATTTTGGCAAATTGGCCCATTGCCATAATCCCTATAGTCATAGCAGTAGGTTTGTTACCTTTAATTGTCGGTGCAAGCTGTTTTTAGAACGGCGGAGCAGAGCCGTGAGCTGCTCAGAGCTACGCTACGGAGGCTCATGGGATTTCTTGGTTTCCCTCATCAAACTCATCAAATACACAATCCAACAACAAATCCACAACGCTCTGGTGGACAAGTTGTGACCTGCACATTCATCACGCTATGACATAATAACACAACGTTACCAGGCAGAGTTGTTTTCAAGGTAAATTGAGTTTGATGAGGAAAACCAAGAAATCCCATGAGCCTCCGTAGCGTAGCTCTGAGCAGCTCACGGCTCTGCTCCGCCGTTCTAAAAATAGCTTGCACTGACAATTAAAGGTAATGAACCTACTGCTATGACTATAGGGATTATGGCAATGGGCCAATTTTCCAAAATGCTGAACTATCCCTTTAAATACCGAGCTACTCAAAACACGCTTTTAACAAAGCTGCTACATTTACATCTCTTAGGCACACACACACACACACAGTTGAGGGAATGGGGCAGTTTGAACAGGTTCAGATGTTCAGTAGCCATGGTGACCAGGATGACAGCAGTGGCGACAAATGCAGTGTTCACACCTGTCAGCGTGCATGTGTGTGTCCACATATAGACACATCAGTGGATTCAGACAAGCAAATACCAGATCATGTCAACGTGACCATGTTTCAAAGATCAGCCACAACAGAGAGCGAACGCCATGGCGCCCATCAGCTGCAGGACCAGCCAGAGCTGTGCTGCTGCATCGCTGGTAGAGGAGAAGAAGAGGAGATGTAAATGATGTAAACAGGCAGACTCATGCCTCCTGAGGCAGGAAATGTCACTCAGACTGATCATTTTTAGAAATTAGAATCTATATTCTGGTCAAAACTGTGCTTGAGATGAAAGAGTGCATGATTTATTCATATTTATGAAGTGCTTTGTGTGGGCAGGTATTAAAAATAGTTCATAATATCACTTTAATTCCAGCAAAATGTACAGGCAGCCAACCAGCTGGGAGCCCACATTCTGCCTCCTATGCTTCCTTAGGTTGTGACCTGAGTCAGCAGAGGAGAGGTCAACACACTGTTTCTTTAAAGACCAATTTACGGTAAGAACAATAGTCTGAGCAGGAAAGAGCAGATAATTAATGGTGACTGTCCACAGCGTGTCTCTTAGCAATACTTGTACTCAAATGTTTAAACTGGGAATGACGATGAATCAGTCAAAGTGATTTTAACTAGCAGAAAAACTGAAGAAGAGGTCAGATTTCATTTCTTCAAGGTCGCGAACAGAACGTTTATGTTGAGAATGAAAAAGACATGAGATGTAGCAGTGTCCATGGTGAGGCAGACTAAGCTCAGCTCATTAAACAGTTGCCTGTTGAAAAAAAGTGCTATGTAGAACCATATAAGGTTCTTCTGCTTATCCTCATAGGAGAACCCTTTTGGAGGGTTCTACCTAGAACCCAACTTAAAGGCTTTTACCGAGAGCCCAACACATAAAGGGTTATATCTAGAACCCAACACAAAGGGTTCTACCTAGAACCATCTGTGAAAGGTTACATCTAGAACCCCCAATAAGAGGTTCTACAAAAATCTCTTTTATGGCGTATTGGTTTCACCCAGAAGCCTTACGGTTTCATCCAGAAAATATCCCACTTTTTACGGTTTCATCTAGAACCCAGGGAGTTCCAAAACCCTTTTACTGGAACCCTTAGTGTTACCAAGAACCCTTGAAAAAACATTTCTTTGGGGAAAGGGTTTTTAAGGGTTCTCTGGATCATATTGGTTCTTACTGGAACCCTTAAGCCTGCCACACACATAAAGATAATCGGGCTGATTTTGCCCCGATTTTCCCCCTTCCGAGAAAGAAAAAGTCGATTATCTTAAGAAGATTATCTTATAAGATTCTCAGTGTGTGGTGTGTTAAGAGTCAACATTCCCCCACAATCGCTGGAAAGCTTCTGACACTCTTAGAAATAAAACATGTTCAATATTTAGAACCATAGAAGGTTTTTCTGTCATCTGTCCTCATGGAAACCCTTTGTGGGAGGAGTTCTAGCGCTGCTCACCGGACTCTGCTCACCAAGCTCTGCTCAGGGCTTTGCTGGTAGCGGCGAGCGAGCAACTTCAACATAACACCGGCAACCCCATCAGAGCCACGGTGCAGCCCTGGCTTTACATGAGGTTCTACACAGACATTCACGAACGGGAGGTTTCATAGCCTAGAACCCCCAATGAGAGCTTCTAACAACAATAGCAACCTAGATGTTTAAACGTGACCGCCTTCACCCAGAAGCCTTACGGTGTCTGGAGCCACAGACACAAATGGGATCCCAAGCTTTCATTTACGGTTTCATCTAGAACTCATTCAGTGTCCAGTCCAGAGATAGAAAGATTATCTAGCAATGGATCTCTTTCTGAGTTTTCTGACCGGGGGGTGAAGATTCTGAAAAACCATTTGTGGTGTTTGTGTTTGGAATATCGGGTTTACGATCAAAACTGTTCAATGACAGATTTTTTATCTTCATGTGTGGGGTCTCTCACAGATAAAAAATCGGATAAGATTTTGAAAATCTTTATGTGTGTGGCAGGCTTTAGTGTTACCAAGAACCCTCAAAAAAGAAGCAAGATTTTCAGAAGCAAATGGTTCCAGGTAGAACCTCAGCCCTTGTAGAAGAACCCTTTTGGACCCTTATTTCTAAGAGTGTACGTGGCAAAATGCTGCTTTGTAGTTCTTTGTGTTGTCTGAAGCGCTCAGTCACAGCTGGTGGATACAAACCAAAGTTTGTTGCCTTCTGAAGAACAGATGAGTGAGATGAGAAGCCCACTGTTACATAACAGCAGTCGGAGGTATTGTGTGTGTGTGTGTGTGTGTGTGTGTGTTTCTGTCTGTAGAGGTGCACTACCACGTACACCCAAAACAAATCCCTCAGGTTGTGTACCAGTCCCACTTCTGCGTATGTGTGTATCTGTGTAATTTACATGCAGGTGAACACTATAGTTTAGCACGCAATTACAAACCGTGTGTCTGAGTGTGTGTGTGTGTGCGCAAGTGTGTCTGTGGACCAGTGTCTTTAGTAGACTTGTGGTAATCCTCTTAGCGTATGCTGCTTGAAGCTCAGAGCGCATTATGTAACCCCTCTAATCCAGCACCGCATCAAGGCAGACAGCAAAAGACCACAACCCATGCTCCCTAACACACACACACACACAATCCCAAAGACACACAATGTCACTGTATTAATAAACATCCCATTCTCACTCTACACAGACATGACATCCACTCCACTATCCTACAAGTTATTGATTATCAACAATGGTTTGACTTGTAGCTGGTGTCCAGACTGTCCTCCCTGTGTCCCCGCTGCATCTCCTCCATAACCTCAACATCCAACTAAAGAAGAAGAAGAAAAAGATCTCTCACTCTCTCCCCCTGCTCTCATTCTGTTGCCAGGGCAACAGCGGCCATCTTGCCGTGCCCCTTCGGTCTCGGGTACACATCACAGGCTGGTCATAAATGTGGAATGACAGTGGGAGAGGGGAAGCAGAGAGAGGGAGGAGGAGGAGGAGGAGGAGGAGGAGGACACTGACCAGGACGTCTCCTGCTCCAACGGCAGACCCAGTCCAACTGCTGCTCAAATATCACAGTCATATGAGCCGGATGGAATTCACATGGGGTTGCCTGAAATGTCTGGTAATTGATCATTGATTTTTTTTAAACTGATGATTATTCTTTTTAAATTTCCGATTCAACGCCACACACAATCTTTAACAACTTTCTCAAATATAAATTGAGTTCAAATAACAATATGTGAGCTGACGGCCGGGGTGATCACTGGATGGTGTGGGTTTGACAGGTGTCTCTGATGGCACGACTTTGTTTGGTTGTGAAGTGCAGGAGATGTTATGTTGAAGGGAAGCCCCTCCCTCCCCCTCTCTCACAGAGCAGCAGTGCTCAGCATCCCTGCAGGAAGCGGCAGGTGTCACATCTAAACCCAGGAATGTATATATTGTGATGGTTTTGTGGATATTTACTGAATTTGTAAATGGTCACTGTTTTGAATCCACATTGTTGCTGTGTTCTCAGACTGGTCTCTTTCCACTAAATAAAGATGGAAAAAATTAACTACATCAATTTGACCAAATCCTTTTGAACAAAAAGAAAAGTGCCAACACATTTGAGTTGGACTGTAATTATTATTTTAATTCACACATACAAACCAGCATTTCTAGATCTTGGTGCAGGCATGCTGTGTGCTCACTGATGGGATGTCATACTCCTTGGTTACTGAAATGGTGAAGCTTATTGTACAGTAAATTTAAAGGGATAGTTCACCCAAAATTCAAATTTCACTATTATCATTATCTCCTCACCCTCATGTCGACTAAGAGCTGTGAGAATTTTCAGAGTCCTCCGTTCCTTCTCTGAGTTACGGGGGGTCCACGCAGCAGGATTTGTCCATATAATGGTTGTGAGTGTCAGGTAGTCTCATTATTCAGCTGCTCTGGGTAGTTTTACTCTCACCATTCTTAGTAAAAGGTGTGGATGTCCTGGGCCCTGCTCTGCTGCTCCTGCCTCCTTCCCAACTCTTTTGCTGTCCGGATGCTTTTGGGGCCGTCCTGACCCTGCTGTTCCCTCGCGCTCAGTTTATTCTGATGAGGAAGAGCAAACCGCTGTGTGGACCAAACCATTTTTTTTAGAAGGGGCCAGGGGGGTAATTGGAATTATTCAATTAAAATATTGTATGACTTGTGGCTTTGTTTAAAATTCGGAAATGTTGTATGAATACAATATAAATAAGGCTAGTTGTGTGTCTGCATAATCATTTTGTCATAGGGCTGCTAGGCCTACTGGGGGCTGTGTGTGTGTGGGCCCCAGCGGGCTGTGGGTTGTACGACGGCGCTGTGGCCACATACAGGATTGGACAGGTGGTTTAGAGGTTGGTACCTTCAGCACGGATCAATACCCAGACACACAAACACATCTGGACTTCAAGTCTAGGTGACAGAGAAATCCACTCACTTTCCTTCTGCAAACTGTTCAGAACTAAGTTGTCCACAATCAGATGAATTCAGATCAACAGGATGAGACACACAGACAGGGTCTGCATGTGTAGCCGACTCATAATTGAGCTTTTTCACTAAAACCTTTTCCTCCTGGGAGTTGTTTTGATTGTTTTGTTTTGCTGCTCTGAAATAAAATACAATTGATTTGCATTATTGAATGCTGATACGTTTTTTTAAAAATCCTTAATGAAACCATGCATTTACAAGAAGATCATTCAAAACAACCAAAAATCTAAATGTGCAAAGAAGCCCAAACCATAGGTGTTGTATGGTTTACACAGAGCTACAGCTGCTATGGAGCCACACTGGAGGCTGTGGTGACCTCACACAACCTGGAGCTGAGGGGGGGGGGGGGGGGGGTCGTCACTCCACCAGTGACGAAACGGAGAGCACAGGAGGCAGCGCAGGGAGGAGCTGCTGCTACACCCGTCAAGAACATACACAACAAGTTGAAGATGCATGACAGAGAGAGAGTGAAGACAGGAAGTCACAGCTACAAGAAATAAACCCTCCTAACCAGGTCATAGACACAGCCCTCCTAGCCAGGTCATAGACATGGCCCTCCTAGCCAGGTCATAGACATGGCCCTCCTAGCCAGGTCATAGACACGGCCCACTGAGAGGTAGACACAGTAATGAGTGTTACACTGGGTTGGGCTGAGTGTTGGGTTACTGTACACGCACAAATACAAATGATGAGTCACTTTCTAAAACACACAAGCAGAAGTACACACACACACACACACACACACACACACACACACACACACACACACAACTTTAAATATAGACTCATTCTCCTCATGAAGGCCGCTGCACTCTGTGACTTACCAGACTTTGAAATCGTGCCCAACACATAGACAGACATTAATTCATGACATGTTATTACCCCCCCCCCCCCCCCGCCCCCCTGCCCCCCTCCTGCCCCCCCCCAACATGCAACATTTCAGTGACCTTTCTCCCAGAAGCTCTGAGAGCAAAGCAGAGCGAGGTATAGAGTTGTTTCTGCTCCTGCTGCTCTTTTTAACATTTCCTCTGAATTTTTTGTCATCTTAAAGAGTTGTAATTACAGGCTTCAACATGCTGCCATGTGTGTGTGTGTGTGTGAGCATACACACGCACTCCCACCCTCCCAATTCACTCAGCAAGTGAACATAATTAGAGACTTGAGAGGGCCATGAATGAGCGGGAGAAGGGGGGGGAGGAGATTAGAAGACATGAAAAAAGTTGATGTTAAGAGTTGAAGATCAGGAGGGAAGTTCAGCTCAGAGTTCCTGCACAGGTTGTTCCTCTTCCTGACACTAGGGCTGAAAGGATTCATCCAGTTACTCCATTAACTCCATTACAAAAAATAGCTCGAGGCAAAACCTCTGCCTCGAAGCCTCGTTATATTCCTGTGACGCGCAGGGATGTTGTTGTTAAGGAAACACACCACTCGGTGGGATGGCGGAGAGTCAGATAATGTCCGTAAACGGCAGAGATCATGGTAAGTTTGGGATCATTACATACTCAAAAAGGAAGAGGTGCAGTGTGTTTACTGCAGCGGCGCCGGCACTCGTAACCATGGCTAAATTAATTAATTCATAAATAAGCCCAATTTATAATCAGAATTTTATGCCAAGTCTTGACTTCTTTGGTCTCAGGTAATTTTCAGAAGGAGCAAATGTGCAACCCTTATTTATAATGAAGCCTGCGTAAATTCATGCAGGGCACGGAAGTCGCCAGCCCCAGCTGTAGTCAGCTGACAGCCAGCCCATTAGTCTCTGTCCAATCACATTCATGCTCCTACCATAGGCGGTCTATTTAAATGTAGGCTGTCACACTGATTTCCCCCTCTACACGGCTCTGATCGCTGTGCATTGCTGCGCTGGAAAAGCTTGCCTCCTCCACCCCAGCCTCCACCTTCTCAGTGTCTCAGTGCTTTCTTCCACTCTGGGGGGTTTAAATTGTCTCCCTGGAGCGACATAGCATGCGCTTGTCCATCCAGGGAGCTCCCAGAGTGGAGCTTCAGCGCCAAGCCGAACTGTATTCCATTTGTGGCTATAAATGGTTTTAATCATGACGAGAGTGTTCCTGAATGAAATGTATTTACAGTAAGTTGACTGTTACCTAGGCTACTTGTTGCCACTGGGCTCTTTTGAGCCAATAAAAACATTGATCATTCAAATCTACATCATTTTTATTGTTTTGGTTGTTTAAAAACGCAAGACAAAAATATCCCATTACTTGATCGAAAAAGTGCTAGATTAATCGATTACAAAAAGAATCGATAGCTGCAGCCCTATTTGACACTTTAAAGGGATAGTTCACCTAAAATTTGAATTTCACTCATTATCTACTCCCCCTCATGTGGACTAAGGGCTGGGAGCAGTTGGCTTCTCTGAGTTACAGGGGGTCTTGGTGGAGCATGTCCATATACTAACTTCTATTCTTCGTAACAAAAAGACACACCAAAAAACATCCAAAGACCTCCATACTGCTCGTCTGTAATGTCCCTGTTTTTCTCATTTTTTTCGGAACAATCTCTCATGTGGGGGCTTCAATACAAGAGGGACATTACAGACGAGCAGTATGGAGGTATTTGGATGTTTTTTGGTGTGTCTTTTTGGACGAAGATCTATTCACAACCATTATATGGACAAATACTGCTGTGTGGACCCCCCCGTAACTCAGAGAAGGAACAGAGGACTCTGAAAATTCTCACAGCTCTTAGTCGACATGAGGGTGAGGAGATAATGAGTGAAATTTGAATTTTGGGTGAACTATCCCTTTAAGAGTTGAAGATCAGGAGGGAACTTCAGCTCAGAGTTCCTATTCTGGCGTGGAGGCCGGCTCTTCCCGCTGGATTTGACACTTTAATTGGACATTAGCAGCAGCAGCAGTCAGAGGCAGCCATCCCATAGTCCACTCCACAGCACCCACTGCTTTCACTGTCATGTCAGTAGGACGTGACCTGCACAGACACCAGTCTCAAAGTGCCCGCTGCACGGCGCCCGCTGCACGCTGCACGGCGCCTGCTGCATGGTGAACAGTAGTGATAATGTGCTTTCAGGTCAGAATCTCCAAACCAGAAACATTTGTAACAGCACTGGAAAAAGTCGCCAGATTTGTCGCCAGTTGCTTTTGTCAAAAAAAAAAGTTTCCGGGGCGGTGCGTGGCGCGGTGGTTAGAGCGGCCGCCCCACGTAGAGGCTACAGTCCTCAACGCAGGCGTCCCCGGTTTGAATCCCGCGTCAGGCAGACCTTTCCTGCATGTCATTCCCCCTCTCTCTGCCTCCCCCTTTCCTGTCTATCTCACTGTGCTATCAAAGGCAAAAAGGCCAAAAAATATACTTAAAAAAAAAAAGTTGCCAAGACGGTTTGGAAAGTCGCCAGATTTAGCGAGAAAGTCGCAACAGTGCAGCCGCACAGCACACTGCACGCTGCACGCTGTCCCCAGAGCAGCGCTCAAGGAGACTGATGACAAACCAAACCAAAATGAGAGTGTCTATTATAATAATCTATTAAAAAAAAGAAAAAAAAAGAAAGAGGGTTTGATGAGTTTACTCGTCAATGGTCGTGAAAGAGTTAAAAAACAACAACAACAAAAAATGTAACTGCAGTTTGTAAACTACAGCTGTGTGATGGAGAATATGGAGGTACATTTATAAACCAACAGGTGTTTCTATTCTGTTCTACTGTGTCCACTAGGGTGTGTGTGTGTGTGTGTGTGTGTGTGGGGGGGGGTCTTCATGTAAATCACATTGAGTTGCCTTAGTATGAAATGTGCTAGAAATGAGGATGCCTTGCCTTCTGCTGCTGCATCACTGGATGAAACCATGATCAACTTGGAGCAGAAAGAAACATGTTGTGTATGAAGTGAAACTTTAGAGAAAATGAAATCTGTGTGTTTTTCTGAATGCTCTTGTGTTTACAACTCCACGTATCATCACTCTGTCTCTGTTTGTGTCTCTCTATTTTTAGCTCTCTCTTTCGCAGATTAGGGGCCTATTTATAGCCCCCCCCCCCCCACCCTTATGTTGTCCAATAAGAGGGCTCTCTGCGGGAGAATGGCAGCGTCACAAGGATTCACACACCTCCCACTTGGCACTGAGCCCTCCCTCCTCTCCCCCCCCCCCCATCACGTTCATCCAACCCTCTCCCTCTACTCTCTTCTGCTTTCTCCTCCCATCCATGTGCTCTCCTCCTCCTTTCTGCCCCCTTTCCCCCTCCCCTCCATCTACACTGGGTGGCTACTGGCATGCAGCCCACAGCTTCAGTGGAAACTTCACACACAGGAAAGAGCTTCACGTCACCCCCCCCCCCCCCCCCCCTGCCTGACTGTGTGTGTGTGTGTGTGTGTTTAAAAAACTGCATCCTTCTTACAGAAAGAGAGTGAAAGACTAAATATTCCACAGTGAGCCACCGCGCCACGCTGAAACACCCCAACACCCCGGCCCCCCGCCCCCCCCCCCATCGGCCCCGGCCCCGGCCCCCGGCTCCGGCCCTGGCCCCCGGCCTCAAAGAGCAGAGCACTGCTGCTTCATGTCACCACAGCAACATGCAGATGGACAGATACGACTGAATTCTTCTTCTTCTTGACTTTTCCCCACTTAAAAAAAGAGGACATTACATAATTCTCCAAACACTTCCTCTCAAAGCCTTAAGACACACACACACACACACACACACACACACTTGACATATCCAAGTAGACAGGCAGCCTGTTCGGGCTGTCTGCATCACAGTCACTATGACAACGGTGGGAGAACAATCCACAAAAACAGCCACTCGGGGGCTGGGGGGGTGGGGGGGTGGGGGGGGCAGAGGAGCAGAGAGACAGACAGACAGACAAAGACAGAGTGTGAGTGTGTACGTGCAGCTGTACCAGCTCGGGCTCGCTGCCATTTCTCTGCCGGATCCGGCTCCGTTTCCTCTACCTGCCCTCCCCAGGAAAGAAGGAAAGTCTGACAAACACCAGAGTCACATTTCAGTTTCCAGAACATTTCCCTTTTCTCTGACTTTGTCTTAGTCAGAGTCGCAGATAAACAAGGGAAGAGGGAAAACAACAACAACAACACTGCAGGCTGGTAGATCAGGTCACGTCTACACCTTCTGGTTTCTTCTCTACAGGGCAAACCTGAGCCGGGGGGGGTTGATACTCAGGGCATTGAAGTCTGATCATCAGAGCAGATTATGTCAGAGAATGAAAGGCTGAGGAGCAGAGCGCGTAGCGTAGCGTAGCGTAGCGCGGCGGTGGTGACCACCTGGGTCCAGAGCAGTGAAAGCCCACCGTACATGTCCATGTGGTGACTGGGCCTGTTCTGGTTCTGGTTGGCCTTTAGGCTCAGAGATAAGGCTGATTTATCCACCACGCTGTCTCTGCTGAGCTGCACACTTGTCCAGAGACTGATGCTCCATGTCCTCACCGACCTTTTACCACCGCAGCCATTGTTATTCCCTTATTCCATTCCATAAACTCACTGTAAACACTGTTAGGTCACACAAGTAAAAGCTCCATACAAGTGACACCTCTGTTGGTGAGTGTATAACTGAGACCACAGTTTAACTGACAGAGCCCCCTGATGGTGCTCCCTGCAGGGAATCTGCCAGAACAAGGAACTTCATTTAACTGGACCTCACTCCAATCAGAACACCCTGCAACTCACAGCTGTTTCTGGGAGTTTAAAAATAAAGTTTTTGAATTTTAAAATGTATCAAGTCACTATCACCATTTAGACAAATCTGAGATTATTTAAGAAACATAACTATTTCTGTGTGCGCAAGTGAAAATCAATTTGTCTTTCATTTATTCAGTTTTGGGGCATCAGTGTGGAAATATCAGTGGCTCAGCTGACAACAATTAACAGCAGTAGCTTCCTAACGGCTTAGCTGAATGAGTTGTTGCAAGTCGCCGGCAAATATAAGCAATGGCGGTAGGGATGCACGAACGCCGGCGGCTAAGCTAACATAAGGACGTCAACTGTAAAAACCTCCCGTTGTCGGACACGATGTTAGCTCATTTTGTAACAAGATATCCGGGAAAAAATATTTTTTCATGGACAGTTTATTGAGTCACTGGGTTATTAAAGTTAGACAGGTAACCATTAGCCCTGCCAATTTCCGTAACGCACAAAAACGGAGCTACAATGACTGATGGGTAATATCAGTTGCCAACATCCGGTGAACTGTAATGAACCTTGTTCATTTGCAAGTAAAATACATTCTGAAACTGCTCCCTGCGGGAATCACACTCAAAATGGCGGCACACCCTTCAGTCCACTGATTTTCAGTCTGTAACAAAAAGTGTTAAAGCCCCAGGCTTTTTATTAGTGAAAATCAATTCTGTCTCACATACGTATTTCACGTATGGAATCACACCCACATACAAATGAAAGCTTCCTCCTCCCTTAGAATGAGTTGTTGCAAGTCGCTACAAATATACAAGGGGGTGCACGGAACCTTGGCGGCCATGTTGAATCGCCATTATTTATGTTGACTGTCAGCGTGACCATAGGTAACCTCAAACTCACCAGAGCTGTGGGCTCGGGGAGAAAGAAGGACAGAGGCTCTGATGGTGCATTCAGGTGCAGTCAGACACCTGAATGACACCATCGGCAAACCAACCGGATGTCATTTTACTCCACCAGAGAAAGACGGTAAAACATGGGTCATGTAAACAATACGACATCACCATGACAACATATTGTCAGGCCTGTATTGTTTAGCCTGGTGCTGGTGGAACACTTGTTTATCCTGTTACATGCAGCGTCTGTTGTCTGTCTGACTTCTGCCCCATTTCTACCTAGGGAGCCTGAACATTACAGATTTATTTGTATTTAATTCTCACATTTTGGGGGCCAGAAGTGTGATATTTCCATCATGTCCCCTTTAATGTGTATTTTCTATAATCTTTTTTTCAATCCTCTGTATCTGATGCTGACTAACTAGCCTACACACCAAAGTAGAGCCATGTCAGCTCAATGTCCTCTGGGCCATTTCATCAGGAGCGAGGTTTCATGAAGTCAGGAGGAGCCAGTCAGCTCAGACTGCTCCATAGAAGGAGAGCAGGTCAATAAGAATAACACCAATTACTGGTTATTTGTGCACAGAGTGAACAGCTGACAGTCAACTAAACAGGTGGCTGTCCTGTCCACAGTACGAGACTGAAGACTGTTGGTGCTACAAGACAAACTCATGTCAACATGTCAGTCAGTCAGAGCACTCACCTGATACTTATTTTAACTTTAGTCTGAAAAATCCTGAATGTTCTGCCCTGCTCTTCCACCCCCCTACTGCCTCCACCGTTAGCATGTCAGTAGAAATCAGCAAGCAGACATATTTTAGCACCAGGACATTGCCAATTAATCACTTTCAAATGCTCAGGAAAGATTTCAACCCTCCTCTTCATCCAGAGCATAGACCGAATCGCCTTGTTGAATGAGAACAGTAACGAAAAAGAGTTTTGCATCATATTTTTCACACCCTATCACCGTTTAGACAAATCTGAAATGATTGAAGAAACATTACTATTTGTGTTTTGTGTTGCTAGGCTATGTGTTGTATTTATTCAGTTTGGGGGAATCACTGTCTAGAAAGCATCAGTGGTTCAGCTGACAGGGACAGCTGACGGGCCGGGTCGGAACCTCGGGTTTTCGGGTTGTTGGTTTTTTCCAAAGACCTCTAGTCTGAAGTGCCAGGGTGGCTGCTGGACAGCGTTTCCATGACCAAAACACAACCTAAATATCAACACACTGAAACCTGTCAGCTGTGGTGAGGTTGCAACAGGCTCTGTGTCTGGTGGCAGGGAAGCTACAGAGCAGCTCCTGCTAAAGAAACCAACACCTGTGCTTGCTACACTACAGCTTCACTACAGCTTCACTACAGGTTCACTACAGCTTCACTACAGCTTCACTACAGGTTCACTACAGCTACACTACAGAGTTGTGTTACTACAGCTACACTACAGCTTCACTACAGCTACACTACAGCTTCACTACAGCTTCACTACAGGTTCACTACAGCTACACTACAGAGTTGTGTTACTACAGCTACACTACAGCTTCACTACAGCTACACTACAGCTTCACTACAGGTTCACTACAGCTACACTACAGAGTTGTGTTACTACAGCTACACTACAGCTTCACTACAGCTTCACTACAGGTTCACTACAGCTACACTACAGCTACACTACAGCTTCACTACAGCTTCACTACAGGTTCACTACAGGTTCACTACAGGTTCACTACAGGTTCACTACAGGTTCACTACAGCTTCACTACAGGTTCACTACAGCTTCACTAAAGCTTCACACAGGTTCACTACAGCTACACTACAGGTTCACTACAGGTTCACTACAGGTGCACTACAGCTTCACTACAGCTTCACACAGGTTCACTACAGCTTCACTACAGCTTCACTACAGCTTCACTACAGGTTCACTACAGCTTCACTACAGGTTCACTACAGCTACACTACAGCTTCACACAGGTTCACTACAGCTTCACTACAGCTACACTACAGGTTCACTACAGCTTCACTACAGCTTCACTACAGCTTCACTACAGGTTCACTACAGCTTCACTACAGCTACACTACAGGTTCACTACAGCTACACTACAGCTTCACTACAGGTTCACTACAGCTTCACTACAGCTTCACACAGGTTCACTACAGCTTCACTACAGCTTCACTACAGCTACACTACAGCTTCACTACAGCTACACTACAGCTACACTACAGCTTCACACAGGTTCACAACAGCTTCACAACAGCTTCACACAGGTTCACTACAGCTTCACTACAGCTACACACAGGTTCACTACAGGTTCACTACAGCTACACTACAGCTTCACACTACAGCTTCACTACAGGTTCACTACAGCTTCACTACAGCTTCACTACAGGTTCACTACAGTTACACTACAGCTTCACTACAGCTTCACTACAGCTTCACTACAGCTTCACTACAGCTTCACTACAGCTTCACTACAGCTTCACTACAGGTTCACTACAGGTTCACTACAGCTACACTACAGCTTCACACTACAGCTTCACAACAGCTTTACTTCCCAGAGCCCGACTGAGAATATCTCTTTCTGAGGAGCGTACGTGTTTGCAAAGACAACCTTGTTGTTTTTTACCCCATTTGTTTAGCATAAAGATGTAATGAAGTGGAAAAGCCATGGTGTGGGGGAAATATACTGTTAATCCTCAAAAAAATAAAATAAATTGTGTATGTGCATAACAAAGATGAGGACTTTTCCGTCTCTCCAGGGACCTCCGTTGGCTGACAGTCAGGATCCTCGAGGGGCTCTCTTTGTTATGTTTTGTGCAGCAGTCATTAAGTATCCATTAAAAAACTCAATGGCTCCTTAACTGTCAACGCTCCAAAAATAAAACAAGAATCCCAGACTGGCTGTTTTCATGAACAAGGAGAAGTGACAATTACAAAGGCTGAAGAGAGGCATAATCACTGCTCTTCCCTGACTGCAGTGGAGGTGCCAAAAAATGTAAAACTGTTACAACTTTTCACAGATGAAAGCCTTTTAGGACATTATCATTGAAGAGTTTCAGCTGCGCTCTAAGCCGCCAACTCCACAAAGCTCGTTTGACAAAAAATCACACCCCGCCTGACCCGAATCTGCTCAAAAATCTTCAGGGAAATATCGTTTTTCTCGGCTATTTTTACTGCGCTGCGCCTCATCCTATGACTTCCAGCACATCGCATGATAAACTGAAGTGAACAGTTTGTGACAGCAAAGAGCGAGGTAAACATCTGCCGATCTTGTCTCCTCAGCACAGTCCACGGTCTCGGCGAGGAGGAGAGGCTGAAAGGCAGAGAGACAGAGGAGTTGAAAGAGGTGCTACAGAGAGCAGGGGTTGAGAGGAAGACAGTGGGATGTGCCGAGGCTGACAGAGGGAAGAGAGAGTGAGCTGAGGAGTGAAGGAAGGGGAGCTGGGTGGATGGATGAGAGCCTGAAAGGTAAAAAATATATATAAAACAGGAGGAGGAGAAGAAGAAGAAGAAGAAGAAGAAGCGCTTTGTGTCGAGAAGAAAGAAAGAGAGGTAGTGCGACGGAAAGTGAAGGAGACGACAGAACAGTCCAAACTGAGATGAAACTTTTGGGCAGAGTTACCATAGCGCAGGGGGCTGGTGAGTCTCATACTAGTATTCTCAGGCATCTCCGCTTCAGTCCAGCACGCTCACTATTTCTAGCAGGAACATGGTCGGAGCTGTGTTTACATTCTCTGCATCACAATCGAATCAAAGCAGCAAAAAGCATTTAAAGGCCTGAAACTCATTGACGTCAAAGACAAGACCCACATCCGACAGCCACTGAGCTTACAGACTGGAAACAAACTTATATTTCACTTTTTACACTTGGTTAGAGGGATAGTTCAACATTGTGGCAAATGGGCCCACTGCCATAACCCCTATAGTCATAGCAGTAGGTTCGTTACCTTTAATTGTCGGTGCAAGCTATTTTTAGAACAGCGGAGCAGAGCCGTGAGCTGCTCAGAGCTATGCTATGGAGGCAAAGGGAATGTCTTGGTTTCCCTCATCAAACTCATCAAATACACAATCCAACAACTCCACAACGCTCTGGTGGACAAGTTGTGACCTGCACATTCACCACGCTATGAGATAATAACACAACGTTACCAGACAGAGCCGTTTTAGAGGGAAATTCATGCAAAACCACTGATGCACGTTGCCTTCAGCTACAGTATTTCAGCAAACAGACTCTGTATTTACCGTGCATTTACCTCGAAAACGTCTCAGTTTGGTAACATTCCATTATTATCTCATAGCGTGGTGAATGTGCAGCTCACAACTTCTCCACAAAAGCGTTTTGGAGTTTTGGGATTTTGCATTTGATGAGGGAAACCAAGAAATTCCACCTCTGTAGCGTAGCTATGAGCAGCTCACGGCTCTGCTCCGCCGTTCTAAAAATAGCTTACACCTACAATTAAAGGTAACAGACCTACTGCTATGACTATAGTGATTATGGCAATTGGCCAATTTGCCAAAATGTTGAACTATCCCTTTAAAGGAGACACTTTCCAGCCTTGTGTCATGCCAGGCTACACTAACAGGCTGCCACCTTAGCACACAGACATGAAAGTGACGTCAGTCGTGTAGGTTGTGATACTGCTGACTGCAAAGTCTTTCTACTGTACATCAGTTTCTAGTGCTTTTATTCATTTCAGACATTGTTTTTCCACTGTCTGTCTAGAGATAATGAGCCACAGAAAGAGTGCTTTATTTTCCAGGTAGCTTAATAGACTGAAGCTGGTTCATGTGTAATATGACAGGCTGATGTTTATCACATTAAAGGTCTGAAAAGGAGCTGTTTTGGTGCAACAGTTCCTTTCTGCATATTGTATGGCACACTGTCTGGAAATGACTCAACACCTCATTTTCTTTTCAAAATGAAAGAGTAGCCTAATACTTAAACAATATTAAAAAAAAGCTAAGATAAATCTTTTTCAATAAGTGACTGACTGACGTGGGTATTAATAATATTCAAGTAAGAATGTGCAACCAAAGGGAGAGAGCAGAGAGCCGGTGTGTTGTTGAAAAGAGCAGCTGGCAGGCTTCCTTGGTTGTGATCGTTGCTGCTGCTATTTTAGGAAGCATTCAGGAAGTGATCTAGAGAAAGGGTAGTGACGGAGTGTTCGGCTAAACTTATCACACACCAAAACAAGTGCAACCAAATGCAACGAGGAGACGGCTAGAAGGGCGGCACAGAGCAGAGAGAAGAGAGATGAGGAGCTGCAGCATGTTGTTTCCTCCTGTCTGCTCTTCTCTTTACTGCTGTTCACTTAGTACAACAGTAGGTGTGGAGTGTAAGGCTGTTGTGATGATGGGAAGGATTAAGATCTTTGGGGTTGGATTTGATCACACTTCAACACTTCAGTGCAGACAGTATTAGTTGACAGTTTGGAGGGGAACTAGAAAATGCATAAAGTTCACTAATAAGATGAGTACAACATGTTTGAGATTCTTATTAAAGTCCTGGCTGGAGGTCAGTGCTTCAGTGGAAGTTACATGACTGATAGCGAGTGACAGATGAGCATTTCAACCATGAGATTATTCTAGATGAAGAGCTGATGATGGTGGCTGAACAACATGCGAGAGGTGACACCCTGGAAACAACCTCTGGTGTGTTTACACTGGGCTGCTGATAGAGCCGCTGTGTCCTCACACTCTGGGTGAATAACTCTCAGACTGAGGACGGACGCACAGGGACAGAAAGAGGCAGTCATCACTGGGGCCTGCTGCTAAATTATTAAAAGGCCGAAGTATCAATAAGCTCCCATGTTATTGGTTTTGCTCTACAGACTGGAGATATGAAAAAATGAAAAGATTTCCTGTTTATTGTTGCTGTGCAAATGTTCTGTCGCACAATTTATCTCTTTATCTCACCAACTCCATTTCCATTAGGACATTGGGGATTAAGACGTTCGACTGTGTGTGAGGGGCGAGGGCACTTCTCTTTAAAGGGATAGTTCAACATTTTGGCAAAATTGGCCCATTGCCATAATCCCTATAGTCATAGCAATAGGTTTGTTACCTTTAATTGTCGGTGCAAGCTATTTTTAGAGCGGCGGAGCAGAGTGGTGAGCTGCTCAGAGCTACACTATGGAGGCTCATGGGATTTCTTGGTTTCCCTCATCAAACTAATCAAATACACAATCCAACAACTCCAAAATGCCTTTGTGTTTTCGCGTTTGATGAGTTTGATGAGTTTGATGAGGGAAACCAAGAAATCCCATGAGCCTCCATAGCGTAGCTCTGATGCTGCATCTCAAGGGCTTCCTAAATATAGCAATTATGGTAATGGGCCAATTTGCCAAAATGTTGAACTATCCCTTTAAAATGCTGCAAGACCATGCGCATGCACACACCTGCAAATTGTTAAGATAACTAAATGCTCAAAAGTTTTTTGCATGTCAACACAAACAATCCGTTGAAGCATCTAGAGAAAGTCCATCGACACATGGAGACATGCACAGAAGACTAGAAGCCTTAAAGCCCCAGTATGTGAGATTTACCCCCATCTAGCGGCAATTTTGCTGTTGCCTTTAAAATGTTGAAAAACAATCCTGCATGTAAAGGATAAACAAGCCTCTATGTAAACAAACGACCATGCACGAGGCAAAACAATACCGGCACAATATGTTGTCAAATTGTTAAGATAACATCCAGTTGGTTTGCCGCTCAAATTCAGGTGTCTGACTGCACCTGAAGGCAACACCAGAGCCTCCGTCCTTCCTCACTAGCTACACGTGGTGACAGTTTTAAACAATCCGTTGAAAACTCTCCCCGAGAAAGTCCAGTTGTGGTTAACTACGGCCACGGTGACACTGAACGACATGGCGATTCAACATGGCAGAGACTAGATGTTTGTAGACTCATCTCATTCAATAAATAAAACATTTATGATTTTTGTTCCCATACTGTCCCTTTAAGGTCAATAAATAAAACATGGTTTAATGAACAGTAACCAATTCTCACACAGTTTGCTACAGAAGATTGTCCATTTATGTTGGTTTATGTAAATGAAAACAATGAAACATTCTAATCTAGGCTATTTTCATTTTAATAAATATCAGAGCAAAGAGAAAGCACCGCATCAATAGCAGTATTAAAGCAGCAGTTCAGTAAAACTCTAAAAAGATATTAAAGGTCCACTATGCAATATTTGTCAAGATGTATTGGCAAAATCTGAATATACTACCAATGAATATATTAGTATTAATAAGTGTATAATCGCTATAAAATAAAATCTGTTTGGTTTGTGTAGCCTTATAATTCTTCTTATATACATATAGCAACGGTCTTGCTTGGAGAACGACGCCATCTTGCGCCGCCATGTTTGTACGGGATGAAAAAATCCAGCCAACCACTGAGTTTCACGTTAATAAATTAACAATAGAATTATTTAATAGATAATTAATAGAATCGTAATGCTAGGTGTCACTGTTTTCCTGTTGGATCCACACTGGATCTTTAATTCCTAATTCTTGATTCTCAGAACAACCAAATGAGGCCTGGTCTGTTTGTAAAGGTGCGTTCTCACCGGACCTTTTATTTTTGTCGCTGTCGCTTGTGTCGCTCCAAAAAAATGGTTCTGTCACTCAGCTGCAGTCGCACGTCAGTTTGGAACAATTAGGGTTGCAAAATTCCGGGAATTTTCAAAGTTGGAAACTTTCCATGGGAATTAACGGGAATTTATGGGAATTAACGGGAATATACGGGAATTAACGTGAATAAACCGGATATTTACAAAATTGAAGGTTGGCCCTCAACAGGGAACTTAAATATAATTATATATATATATAATCTTGGCTAAAACAACCAGATTTAATGCAAGCAACTTGAATATCTCTGCTATTCCATGCACACTGCTTCCTGCAGGGCTGTTAGGCCACGCCCCCTACATGCACTGTGCATTCCTCCATCACATGCACAGATGATTCCTTCAACCCTGGAGGCCACACTTTTGAGCCCAAAGCACAATAGGAGGGCTCCTTTCATTTAAAGGGACAACCAGGAGTTTTTGAAAGCAAAGTGTGTTCACACTACATTTCCAATGAGCCTCCGTGCACGGTGAAATTCTTGGACCGGCGCAAGACAGACGAACCCTAAACGGTGATTTGGTGACATTATTCCCATAACCCACAGGGCAGCATCCGCAAAACCAAAACTAAGAAATGCTGGGCGACCCGACCACTAAATAATAACACAATAACGTTAAAGACAAGATTTTTTTTTGATACAGTTTGTTTCAATTACCCCCAATTTCTAGTTAATTCCCATAAATTCCCAATAATTCCCATAAATTCCCATAATTCCCCTGGAAAATTTCCAATTTGGAATATTTCCAAAATTCCCCAGCTTAATTTCCCATGGAAAGTTTCCGGAAATTTACCGTTAATTTATTGGAAATTTTCCATCCTTTGCAACCCTAGGAACAATACAACAGATCGCTCTGATGACGTCATTCAAGCGATTCCACGGAATTTCACCTCGCTCCGAGTCGCTCTTTTCTTATTGGTCCAGCAGGGCTGACATTGTAGCTGCTGCCACTATTTACCTGTTGTGGAAGTCCCACAAGCGCCGCACAACATCAAGCCAGCATTGCTCTGCCGGACCGGTGGAGTTGTAGTACGTTTCCACAATTTCAGTAGTTGTCATATTTTTTTTTTTTTGAACACTTTATTTATGGAAATTTTCAGATTGTAGTTGTCATAGTTATGCACAGATAAAATAAAAGGTCCGGTGTGAACGCACCTTAAGCAGCGGCAGCAGCGGCTCAATGATCGCCACCGATTCATTCATTCAGCTCTGATAGTGTGAGGATAAATAAATCTGCAACATGGCCTTTGTTTCAGCCACATGTGGCGTCGTGTATGTCTAGGCAAAATAACAGTTATCGCCAATCGCCGTGATATTTGCAGGTCCCGCTGCTGCACTATCACAGGACTTCCTGCCTGCAATCACCTGGTATAAATCAGTTATCAGACAGTAGCATAGCAACGATGTCGCTAAGTGTCTGACCACACGGTTAATATCCTCTCTCGCGCCGCTCTGCTCTGCCCCACTGAGTCCTCGCTCCATCTTTTCCTCCCTATTGCCCTCTGCAGTATTATCAGATAATGTGTGCTCCCCCCCCCCACCTCCCCACCCCACCTCCCCTGCACTGCAGCCACTGTGGCACAATTACCCCGGCTGCTGCACTAATGGCTATTGATGCAGCTGAGGGCCCCACACACACACACACACACACACACACACACACACCCTTGCACAGGCAAACATTCATAAAAAATTCATGACACTGGCTCAATAGGAAGGTGCGGGGGGTCTGGCTGGCCCTAGAAAGAACAACAAATGTCATTTAACAAAGCAGGGACGAGGCGGATGAGACGAGCCTCGACACAGGAAGATGCAGGAAAAACACGGATCTGGGAACGCTAATTGTCCAGAGGATCCTACGGCTCAGTTAAAGCAGAGCCGTTACCTGCCACCAAGCACATATCTGTGTCTGTATACAGTATCCATGGCTGCAGATCCATGGGGATACGGCAGCCAGTGGCCTGTGTATGTGCTGCAGGAGCCCGTGTGGTAGGTAATTCCCTCTTAGCGCTGGATTTCTCCCTGCCACCGACCTGTGCTGAGAGAGCTTTAGAGCGCTAAGCCTGCTAGCTGAGACTGAAGCAGGGATCACCGGAGACAAAGAGCAAAGAGATGGAGGAAGGGATGGAGAGGGGGAAAAGAAAAGCACGGGTGGGTCTGCATCGTTGAGAGGAGAGAGGAAGGGAGCAGATGAGGAGGAGGGGGAAAAAATGAAAGGTCAAATGGAGGTAGGAATTGAGGGGTGGGAACAGAGAAGGAGAAAGCAGAAGCCCCCGTGTGATGGGTGGATGTAGAAATAAAGTGGAGAGGGAGGAAGAACGGAGGAGGGACTGACCACAATGTGGCGCTGGAAAATGATTTTTCGGCGAGGGGGGGGGCAACTGATCCTGATTGACCCTGAGTTTAAACAGGCAAACAGGAAGGTCAGCGGCCGGTTGCCTGGCGCCAACAGGAAGCTGAAGACTGTCCATCAAAAAGGAGCCAACATTTCATCGGCACTGTTTCCCTACGAGCAGAGATAATAACCTAATGACCTGGTCGTGATGGTGAAAGGTGTTAATGCTTCATTTCCCCAAAGACCTGAGAGTCAAACTGAGTCAACATTAGTGTGAGGCCTCAACTGAACCACAAAACACTAAACAAACGCTAACCTGAGCTGGGAAATAATAAAGTAACACCACCTGAAATACTTGAATGTAAAAGCTCATTTGAAGCTCTACAAGGAACAATGTGGAGAAAGTTGGAGGCCCAGATAGTTCAAAGATTTAACTACACAGCATTTCATAGAACTTCAAGGTGTTCAGAAATGTTTGTCGTGTTTGTCGCCTCCTTCTACGAGTTTCCACGTGTTGCCGCACGAGGAGGAAACGAATTTGATTGGTCCTTATCAAGCGGGTGCGATATTCAATGTTTGGGGCGAGGCCGAGCTCGGTGTGTGCGTGTGTGTCTCAGACGTTTGATTGACGGATGACAGATCAGTCAATCAGTGGCTGATGAATTGTGAGCAACGTGATGCAGGATTCGTGTGCCTGCGTTATCCAATGTGAAAAAAAAACTACCACACTTCCATCCCGGATTTACTCGAAAATAGAATTTTGCACAAAGTTTGGCCTCCATGGTCTGATAGATGAGTTATCACACTGATTGTATGACCCACAGTGGGCTCAGATTCTGTTTTCTTTTCTGTTCTGAAATAGAAAAATCTGTACATTTGAGTAGCACTAGTGTCATTACCTCTCAGATTTACATGAGCTGTTCATTATGTAACTGCCCAATACTGTTATACACTAATGCCTGAATATTAACAATCTAATAGTGCAATAAATATCACTGACATTGACTGTGGCAGCAGTCAGTGTCAGTGATCTTTGATACCTATCCCACATTTTGCTGATAATACTGTACTTTTGCTAAGAATTGGGGGGGTTGATGTATTTCTTCCCTAATGTTAAAGGGATAGTTCAACAGTTTGGTAAATTGACCCATTGCCATGATCCCTAAAGTCATAGCAGCATCTTTTTATTACAGACGAGCAGTATGGAGGGATTTGGATGTTTTTCGCTGTGTGTTTTTGGATGAAGTAAAGTGAGCCCCGTTCACTACCGTCATATAGACATAGTGCTGCACGGACCCCCCGTAACTCCAAAAAGGCACGGCTGACTCTGAAACTTCTCCCAACCCTTAGTCGGCATGAGGGTGAGTAGATAATGATTCTTAAGGGACAGTTCACCCAAATTAGAATTTTGGGTGAACTATCCCTTTAAGACAGTGCAATGAATCTGATCCATTATACATAATCTATTTTGGTTATAAACCGGCCACAACCCTACAAGGTGAGGAACCTAAACCAAGCTAATTTGCCAGTTCAAGACTTTGCCTTGCCAGTCTTTGTCCAGTCTTTGTCCAGTCGTCCAGTCCTAGTAAAGACAAGGTTTTTTATGATAGTGGGTCGTGGTCGATCTAAAGACTCACTCGGTCTTGTTTTGTAATGTAGCTCTATGTGTAGATTTGAAATGACCACGGCTGATGCTTCATGATTGTAGCACAAACACATTCACATATCTGCAACACATTGACTCTGCTCTGTGCACATGGACATGAACTCACACACTCCACTCGTGCGGTGTATCGCAGTGGACCGAGGCATCTCTGATAACAACCTCATTCATATTTTACCACTGGTGTGTGTGAGTACATGGGGGGGTGGGAGGAACAAAGATGAGTTCCCTCCATTGTATCAATAATGTAAAATCTAAACTGCCCTTCAGATGCTTCTTTAAGGCTAAACTACGTATTGTATGCAAAAGAGTTGAGCAGCCTTCAAACTGAATCCAAACACAAAGGTAGCACCAGCACACACACTTAAGACAATGGCACTGAAGATACAACAGACCTGCTGTCACCAGCATTGTGTTGACTCCACAGCCTTTTTACACGCACGCAGGTCAATCTCTCTGTGCTACATTTCAAACTCCCTCCCTGAAAAATCATCAGGGTCAGGTCGGGGGGAGGGGGGGGGTCTCCAAATCCACAGATCCATGGATCTTTGAACCATGGTAGGGTTGTCACGATACCAGAATTTCTGTAGTCGATACCAATACCTGTGAATTTCAACGATTCTTGATACTAATTTGATACCAAGATTAAAAAATAAAAAAAAAACAGAACCCATGTACTTTTAAATTCACTACTTATTTTAGGGATGCACCGATATGAAAATTTTGGCCGATACCGATATCCGATATGAATTTTTCTGTTATGGCCGATAACCGATATTTACCGATATCGACATGTGTTGGGTTTTTTTAAAGTTTCTGAGATGATACATTTTTGTTTGACTGAAAATCATGCAAGCTGAATTTTTGAATGTCGTCCATTATTTTCAGAATGTATTTTACTTCTAAATAACAAGGTTACAGGCTACCATCCTCCTCACATTACCTCAACTTTGCAGGTTTTGCATACGGATATATATGGGCCGATATATTTGATTTAAACATCGGACCGATACCGATATGTTAAAAAATGACAAATATCGGGCCGATATCGATATTAATGCCGATATATCGTGCATCACTAACTTATTTTACTGTTTCAAAGTGTCAAGTATTTAACATCACTGTGCTTCAACATCTTTTTGCACAGAATTTAATAGTTGACCAAGCAAAAACCATTTGGAGCCCTGTCTTAAGTCAAAATAAGTCAAAATCATGACTGAACTGTAGGCCTATATGAAAGGCTGTAGGACTTTTAATTTGAAGGGCCAGATACAGGAAGTCATGACACTCACTGTCAGTTTTTGTTGTTTTTTTACTCGGCAGGTCTCTCTCTCTCTCTTTTTGGTCCAAAGTGACTTTTTCCGATGTTGTATCAGACGTTTGTGGTTTGGAGACTCTGACGTGGAAACGTGTATCTCTGCTGGTTCAACCATCAGCAGGTGCTGCCGTGCCGGCCCCGTGGCAAAGCACTGACCAGGGGTCAGTCACGGAGCAGATCACCGCTCCACGCATCCATTACATCACATCCATTAATCTAGCATTTTTTCAATCGATTCATCGAGTAATGGGATATTTTTGTCTTGCGTTTTTAAACAACCAGAACAACAAAAATGATGTAGATTTGAATGATCGACCATGTGGCTGTTTTTATTGGCTCAAAAAAGCCCAGTGCCAACAAGTAGGTAACAGTTAATTATACCCCTTTCCCACTGGGCAAAAAAACAGTTTAAACCCGCTAACAATCAGCTTTTGGTGGCAGTGGGAAAGGTGCACGACTCAGCAAGCGACGCGGGTTAAAATGGCCTTTAATCGCCTCGGCTCTGATCGGCTTGCAGTGGGAACGCCAGACCCGCGTCAACCCGCTAATTTACGTGACGACGTTACGAGTGGCGGCGCCGCTGCAGTAAACACACTGCACCTCTTCCTTTTTGAGTATGTAATGATCCCAAACTTACCATGATCTCTGCCGTTTACGGACATTATCTGACTCTGCGCCATCCCACCGAGTGGTGTGTTTCCTTAACAACAACATCCCTGCGTGTCATAGGAATATAACGAGGCTTCGAGGCAGAGTTTTTGCCTTGAGTTAATCGAGTAACTCGATGACTCCTTTCAGCCCTACTGGCTTGTTGAATCTCGGACCCAACACAGCCAGACTCACGAGCATTATCAAACCCGACTGCCGGCAAAAAAAAAAAACTGACCCCCGTCAGTCCCGCCAAGAACCAACACGGCTTGCCGCGGGAAAAGTTGTATATTCGGTTCTTACGGTACCAGAAAAAAGCAGGTATCGAATCATTTTTCTCGTGTTGGTATGGAATTGGTACCAGTAGTATTGGTTCTTGTGACAACCCTAAACCATGGTCTTCAGGTTTTGGCCTCAGTTTCTGAACTGTTCTACATGTTGGCCATCAGAAAACAAGACATGACTCAACACATGGCCACCAAACAGAGTCTCCTTTACACTGCCTGACCACAAAAGAGCCGTACAAGTGGCAGCTCCAAAATAGTCTTGGTCATGATTTTGGAGTGGTTCACTCACAGAAATACCTCATCAAGCAAACATGATCATGATTTTGGAGTGGTTCTGTGTGTCTGTGTGGTTTCGACTCACAGAAATACCTCATCAAGCAAACATGATCAACCCCCCGACCCCCACCACCTGTAAGTAACTAGTCTAAGTGTGAGATGTACCAGCGTTTCTTCTGCTGATGAAGCATAAACCAGGCTTAAGTAACTAGTCTAAGTGTGAGATGTACCAGCGTTTCTTCTGCTGATGAAGGCTTATTATCACTAGACCATTTCACTGCCAGTGCCTACGTTTTCCTTCACTACCTCTTTCAGTGTGTCCCACAGGTTTGCAAGGAGACTGTGGCGGGTGATCGGATCATCCGATGGGGGGAATTAGAGGAGGGGGTGCGATCGGACATGCATGCGTGCTTCTGTGTGAGAGAGAGAGAGAGAGAGAGAGAGAATGCCTATACGGAGCAGCGCTAGAGATGAATGAACGGAACGAGATTGTGTTGCCGAAAAAAAAAAGAAAAATCTATTTGTGGCGGGCTGCCACGAATAAATGAATGTGTGGGAAACTATTAAGTTGTTGAAGTAATACATCTATTATCATGACGTTTTCATTATTTACTTCATTTATGTCAGAAAAAAGTGGAAACTGCTCGTTACATCTTCCCAGAGGCCTGACAGTAAGAAACCTCTTGTTTCCTTGGATCCAAAAATTAAAAAATAATCAAATTACTGTCATGTGACAAAGAGAAGCAGGAAATCCTACCATCTGAGAAGCTGGGAGCTTTTTCTGTCCATCAACTAATCATTACATCATCATATCACATCAGCTCTAATCATAAATGCAGCAAATTATAGACCTTTATAGCCAACTCATAGAATATCAGCAGGTGGTTTGTAGAAGTCTGAATCTTTATTCAAAACAGAAGCATTCAGCACCCTCATTGATTAGAGCAGGTGAAATGGATAGGGAGACACAGATTGGAAGGAAACACACTGATAATTAGAGTGAGCAGCTATTATTAGAAGCCGGCTCTCCTACAACCTCACACTGGAGTTGACGGTGTTAACATTAGCAGGAAATTCTATGCACAGCTGTCAAGACCACAAAACAACCTTGAAAGTAGTTACATGAACAAGTCCATCTGTCACACCGCGTTGTCCACTAACAACTTAACAGACAGACAAAGTTGGGTGTGTGTGTGTGTGTCTGTGTCATACAGGTACCACCATTTGTTCAAGCTGCAAGTAAATCATCCAAACTTTCTCAACTGTGCAGCACGGAGGGAAAACTGTTTCCTCACTGTATCCAAGGGTCTGCACTGAATGTGTGTGTGTTCCTGTAGAACATGTGAACAAGCGTGGGTGGAAGGGAATGTGGTCACAGCCGCCCCAAATCAAAAACATCCACAGCGTGTGCTTGTGTGTGTGTGTGCGCGTGTGTGAACTGAGGAACAAGAGTGAGAAAAAAAAGTGACAAAAATGTAAAGTTTACAGGCGAGCAGTGGAGACAGAGGAGAGGAGTTGAAGGAGGGGGGGTTGGAGAGTAATGAGTCAAAAACAACCCAACCCAAACACATCTGTGATGTCACATCTGTTTGTCGACGTCACGTGCGTGTGCGCGCTGGTGAGCGTCAGTCCCACGCCAGCTCAGCAGTTTAAATATAGCGCTGGTGCGACGTCCCGGCTGACGTTAACACTGCTAGAGCTGCTCAGAGCCAGCTCGCTGCATTAGCTCGCTGCATTAGCTCGCTGCATTAGCATTAGCACGCTGCATTAGCATTAGCACGCTGCTAGCGCTGAAACCAGAGAAGTGGTGAACAGAGGGAGGAGAGAGACAGAGGGAGGGAAGCAGAGGAAGGGAGGGAAGAGGGAAGGCCTCGGATTCATGAAAACTCAGCCGCCCACACTCCGGCCTCTGCTGCCAAGAGCTGAGCAGGACAACTGTGTGTGTGTGTGTGTGTGTGTGTGTGTGTGTGTGTGTGTGTGTGTGTGTGTGTGTGTAAGACATTCCACGGCGAGGTGGATGCCAAGGAGCGAGCCCAGCCGAAGACAGACTGTCCTGAGCTACTGTGTTTTAGTGGAACTAACGAGCCCCTCGCTGTGCACCTTGGCCTGGCAGCTGTAAACTTGTTAGCGATTAGGTAATCACATCTGACTGGAGGTTCTGTCAAAAAAATGTTCAGGTCACCGTTCTGCTCGCAGGCAACATCGCGTGGCCCCCGCCGGCTTTTTTTCGTGGAGACACGTGCCTCGTAGCTGAAAGGTCACGGGTTTGATCCCCGCCGTAGCGCCCGACGTGCGCTTCCGCCAGGATGGAGAACAACCAGCTGCTCGCACCAGCGCCATGCAGACAGCCAGAAGTAGACAATCAGGTTTACATGACGGATGAAAACTAATGAATTATGGCCTTAATCTGACTCCAACTGGACAAATAAAGAGCATGTTAGTCCAACTGAACTTTTACAAATCACTAAAACACCCAGATAATGCGATTGGAAACCAGTTTTCTTCCAACATTAAGGTTGTTCACTCACTACATAGTGAATTCAATATAGTGACTATATAGTCACTGGTCAAATAAAAAAACTAGGGCCGGGACTCGATTAAAAAAATTAATCTAATTAATTAGAGGCTTTGTAATTAATTAATCGCAATTAATCGCATATAAATATTTGACCCCGTTATTTTTTTTAACGCGTTATTTTTTGTGTAATTAATTAATCGTGATTAACGCGTTAAAGTCCCGGCCCTAAAAAAACACTTTTGGACACTACTCCGCCACACAGTTAATGACGTATTACGCTGCGTAATTAAAACACTCCTACCACGATCATAACGGCCGGTGCAGGTACCATGGATACAACCATGGTAACGGCCGGTGTAGCATAGACCTACGGGTGTATAGGTACCAACATGAAAAGAGGAGTAAGGCAGTAAATTAAGCGGTAATATGTATTTAAGCATCAAAGATGTTCAATCAAACCCACAGAGTTTGAAACAACATTCAGAACACACACAGCCAGTGTCACAACTAAGCATGAAGTCCGCTAGCTTAATGCTAACGTACAATGTAAAACACCATAAATGGGCTAACAGAAAAGAGCCTGGCTATCCAGAGTCTAAGGTCTGGTTTGCTCTGACGTTTGTTGTGGAGTCTGTGACTCTGGAGCCTGGACACATTTATTAAGAGACTGCTGCACTACTGCATTTATTTGGTCGCTACACCGGTCGCTCTGGGCCGCTATGGTAACGGCGAGCCGTGACCGCAATGATGGGATATCTTGCTCCGGTTAGTGACCATCGGATGTCACTACATTTCGCTGTGAATTGTGGGATCGATTCAGTCACTATATAGTGAACATTAATAATCATTAAACATTCAGACACGACTACAACATGGCCTGGTCACTATAGTGCACTATATAGTGAGGAGGGGGGGGGGTCTCGGACAAAGCCTAAGTAATTTTTCAACCATCATATAATATTTTCAGAACTTTTGTGATGGTACATGGACTTACTGTACAACAGGTTGAATGACACCTCTGTCTGTATCATTATGGTCTGCATCACCTTCACTGGCACTAAACAGCTTCCAGGTGGATGGTAGAACCCCTCCACACAAGAAACTACAAATGTACTGACAGCTTTACGGCAGACGTCACTTCCCCCTTTCCCCATTCGTTAAAAAGACAGAAGTCGATGCAAACGTCTGCTTAATTTTATCATTTAAAATTGGATAATTTTATCCATCATATTTCCCGCACTACACCTTAAACAATGTGATGGGCCGGCCCGTGCTCCACCAGCAGAGACCTCAACCAGTGCAACCAGTGAGAAGATGTGTTTTATGAAAATCAATCAATCAATAAAAACAGAAGCCCAGGGTCTGACCCAACCTGACTCATTTGTATGTTCAGCCTGGACCGGCGTATTAAAGGACAATTCCGGACAACTTCTTGGCACAGTAGCCACAATTAAACTGCAAATCTTCAGATTCCTTCTTTTAGACCTAAAATGCTAGGAAAATACAGTCCCCAGGTCAATTTGCCCGGAATTATCCTTTAACCCGCTGAAATGACGCTACACAGCCAGAGCCAGAGGAGTGTTGTTGTTTGGTGGCAGGACGCTGTTGTGACCCTCACCGAACAGTTCCACCACAAACACATGTAATCAACAAGCTCACACCTGCTCCCTAAGAACCAACTGTTATTCTGCAAGAAAAAGAAACAATGTAAAGAGCAAATAACCTCAGCAACGCACAGAGCCACATCATCTTCTAGTGCACTGATGGTTCTCCTGCTGCTTGAAAGGAAGAGGTGAGCAGAACTGCCTTAACCATTATCTAACATCATCTTACACTGGTGTTTACCAACGTCTGACCCCATGACCGTCACTTCACACCTCGCTATTTAACACTACAGTGCACTTCATGTTTGTTTACGCTGAATTATGAACTTGTCGTCGTCGACTGAAACACCACAGTCTTATTCAATCAGGTGTTATTATTCAGACCAACAACTCTTAAAAGAATTAAATACAAGTGCAAGGGAGGAAATACAAATAGACAGAGATGAGACAGACAACAATGCTCAGCCAAATGAAAATCAGAGACATCCCAAAAATCCCATGTTAAAAAAGAAAAGGTTTAAATTCATCCAAAGGCATGAGACTAGTGGTCTGCTGAATTAACAGCTGATGTCAGTAGTCAATAGTTGGTGGAGTCATCAGCTGGAGGAGGAGTTCACCACATGGCATATGACTTCCTTCAACAAGCTTCATCGTGTCGTCACTTTCATCAGCAGTGAAAAGGCCGGCCCAGCTGACCAATCACATGACCTCCAGTCCAGTTCCCTTCCTGGAACTGCTGCCAGTCCTGCTCTTTCCTCTCAACCATAAGCAACCCTTTACTGCACACGTGTGGGTAAGCCATGCAGACCAAACTACCAATTAGTTTTCTTCTGATGAACTGATCGATTAACAAACTAATCACGGCAGCTGTGTTTCTTTGTTGTCGGTCCTGCTGAGGACTTCATACAAACATGAAAGAAATCAATAAAAGCTCCAGCGTTGATGCTGATGTGGACTCAGAAGCTGAGAACCTCTGTACACACATGAGCTTCTTTTCTCTGTTTGTGTGTTTAACTGTACACAATGGACAGGGAGCTACCAAACAAACCTCTCTGCACACGTCACACAACTCTAATTACTGGCTTTTACAAGTTGGACTGTGTGTCTGAGGCGTTCTATCATCTGTCTTCAACTTGGTCCTGACTATTCATCCATAGTGTATACAACTCACAGAGCACGCAGAGATCTGAATGAATCTCTAACTACCCTGGTGTTAGTGCAACATGATACCTGGAGGAGGAGGCGGGGGGGATACAGTGTTTGGTGAGGAAACCCTCGGATTATTTGTTCCAACATCTTCTGACCTGGAGAGACTCAACATCTTCTTACTGCACTACACAACACAACGGCCTGAATGTGAATACTACTATGTGAACTACTATGTGAACGTTGATATGTGAACTACTGTCGAAGAAATGGTGTGAAAAGGTAGAAGTGGTGTCTTCTTCTTCTCCGTTCTCACTAATAGTTGGCCCATAAACACAAACACACACTTTCCATAATTACAGGCTTGCTCCTGCCCTGACGTGGGTGTGTCTGAGAAGCATTAGAGCGGAGCACAGTGTACTGAGCTGCTCCTGACTAAACAGCACGCTGACCAATATTACACTTCAACTGTTTCAACCAGGGGTTTTTTGCACATTACAGCTATAATCCGCTACAACGGGTTCAACCATCTCAACTGCCATCACTTAGAAATGCTGTTGGTCTTTTTTTTTTTTTTTTTACATTTCATCTATTTAAGAAGAAAATTGCAGGCATTCCTCTAAAACTGACTGCGTTCATATCCAGCTTCATAAGGATATGAGGCGCTTTGCCGCCGCGCTCCATCCGCAGCCTCTCCTCCACATATTACAACAGTCTGTAACACACCCCTACAGATTAAGGCCCTCTGGGTATTTGTGTATGCATGCGTGCGTGTGTGCATGTGACGTGTGGAGTCACATCAACAACCCACTTGGCTTTCCTAGAATGCCTGCTCCTGCAGCGACTACATACAGCCATCTAGCTGCAGCTCTTCTGAGGGAAAAAAAATGGAAGAAGAGGTGGCAGATCTCTTGCACGCTTCCTGTCATCTGCTTGTACAATCCAGTGCTTATGCAAAAAAAAAAAAGAATTTTGCATAAAAAAGGGGGTGCAGATGCCTAGATATCAAGACTTAGCCACTGTTTGCATACAATGTGTCGTCACCACGAGTGACTGAGAGCGGAGGGATGCCGCTGTGTCTTTAAGCAGTAATCCCTCCGTTTCTCAGAGCATTTGTTGCAGGCCGTGGGCCACGGGCGGTTCGGTTTAATGTCCACAAGGGCCACTGGGAGGTCCCACACTATTAAAACCACTGCTGCTCTCTCCAAGCTGCAGCCGCTCGGCATTGTGCGGCTCTTAAGTGATGACTGAAGCCTGCCACAGAAATTAAAGATGATTTTTTTTTGCATTTCAAAAAAGGGGGAGGAACTTGGCTCCACACGGCAACAAAAGAGGATAACAAACACTTGACGTTCCCGACATGTATCTTTCTTTTTTTTTTCTAAAAAGGGAAAGTGGAGCTCAAGGAGCTGCGGTGTGAACGTGGGGGGGGGTCTGCCTTCATCCTTTTCATGCAGGCAACAGTCAAACATTTTTTCTAGATCTGGTCATTAAAGAAATCTCATCTGCAGACCTGCTCCACAGTGAGCACAAAAAGAGAAATCCTCCATATGTTACCACTGCCCCCTACCAACAGGAAGTCACTGTAGCATTCCTATCAAATCTACTGTGACTTTATTGACTCTATTAAGACGAGTATCTCCTAAAGCAAAGCTGCATTGTTTTCACAAGGGGAGGCAGTAACAGAGAGACTTCTTCTAAGATGAACATTATTTCATCAAGAACTATGAATGAATCTGCAAAAGTTACTTCCAAAAACAAAGAATGGTTAGAGAACAACCCTGCCTGCTATCTGAGGGGGTTTCAGTCTGATGGCAGGTTACTTTCAGCGAGGGGGGGGGCGGCGACACTGTAAGTATTGGCTTGATGATTGTGAGTGTTACATAGGTTAGAGAGCAGGCAAGGGCAGAAAGTACTAAACTGCTGCTGCTGCTGCTGCTGCTGCTGCTGCTGAGACCAAGGAAGCTGTGTTGCAACCTTAATGCTGGCTCTTCTTGCAGAACAATTTGCACCCAAAAAAACAAAACAACAAAGAACAAGAAAGAAGAAGTTGTTTTCATGTACGAGCAACCAGTCTACCAGACGTTAGGTTGGAAGTTTGTGAGCTAGAAATCCTAACTTGGCAATTAGTGCCTCCCAAACTTGCAGCCCTCCTTTGAGCAGAAAGCAGCACTGATCTTGCAAAAGATCAAATATCACTTGTCAGGCTTGTCATTTCCAAATCTTGCAGCCTTTCCAGCCCCTGGCTTCCAGCCTGCTAGTGCTCTCTCTGCTACAAGACGCTGGCGTTCTTTGTAAACAAAAAGCAGCAGTTGCTACTCTGGTTTGAAGAAAGTTAAGTGTGTTTCCAAAGCAATTGCCAGCGCTCAATGAACGTGTTTTCAACAAGTTTTCTCAGGAGCGGACAAGCAGTAGTAGTTGTAGTTGTAGTAGTAGTAGTAGTAATAGTAGTAGTGCAGCTTTGCAGTAGGCTATGATGGGGGTGCAAGAATGTGTATGTCGGGTGGGGGGCAGAGATGGAGGGTACATGAAAGAGAGGGAAGTGTGCTGTGTGTGTCGTGATGAAGGAGCAGGTCTTACCGCTATTAGCGTGTTATTCCTCTGTTCCGTGGAGGAGGCAGAGTCCGGGTCCTGCTGCTTGCTCTGCGGCTGCTTGCTGCCGCCGCCGCCGCCGCCGCCGCCGCCGGCCGACTTCTTGGCCCTCTGCTCCAGGCTCCGCTGGTACAGGCTGACCGTCTCCCTCCGCTCTATCTCCAGCTGCTCGGCGTGGGCTTGCTGGTACCTGTTCTCGCAGTTAACGTGGTGTCTCCGGCAGCCCTCTATCCGCTGCCTCAGCCTCTCCACCACCGTGCTGTGTTTCGGTATGCCCATCGCCCCGGCGGGCACCATGCTCCCGGCGGCCGGGTTCATGCTGTTGTTGATGCAGATACTGCCGTTGGGTCCGGCAGCGGGGGAGGCGAAGTCCCCCATCACTGGGCCGACTGGCTGCTATTTTGGAAGAACTTTTCTCCCCCGTCAGGCTCACCGCCACCACCGCCGCCGCCACCTCCTCCTCCTCCGACCACCTCTTCCTCCACCTCCACCACCTAGTGTCCTCCCCCTCTGGCTGTCCTCCCCCGGTCAACAATCCCAAGAAACCGGGTGGCGGAAGGAAGATAACCGACCGAGCGACAGCCTCAGCCGCCGCCGCCGCCGCGGCGAGTAGCAAGCAGGGAGGTTTAAAGGGCTGCGAGCCCGGTGGCAGTCATCTGGTCCTCGGCTCTGTTTCCAAACAAACCGCTCCCGACAACACGGAGAACAGCCAGCGTGAGAGACCCGGGCCAGCCCCGAACTCAATTCAACAATAAAACCGCTGCCACGCTGCTAACAACAACTCCGCCGGAGAAAAAAGCACAACAACACGGCGAGGACACGGGCGACAGCAGGCACTCAGCGGTCATACACACACACACAGTCCCGCGGAGAGGCAGCGGCAGCGGCGGCAGCGACAGGAACAGTCCGCTCGCCGTTTCACCGTCTTGTCCGCTGAGAAAAAGTTTTGCTGCTTGAACCGAACGGGCTCCGGAGTTTCCCAATGAACTTGCATCTCATATGGTTTTGGTTTGAAAGAAATCCCGGTGAAGATGTTGTTGAGTTGTGTGTATGTGTGTGTGTTGGGGGGGGTGGGGGGGCGAAAGCGCACAAGCGCCCTCGGTAGTCCGGTTGTGAGGAAACTAGAGTGGCCCAGACGGCGCAAAACGCGGATATGGGAAGCAGTGGCGGAAGTCTGTAGTCAGTGGCTGCCGCCTGCCACCATCACAATAATCATGTCCGCTTCTCCACCATGCCAGCGGAGTGATATCAGGACAGGAGTTGAGTAAAAACCAGCTAGAGGCTGTGAGGAGCCCTCTGATGGACACACGGAAAACACGGCGCGGAATCTACTGTGTGCTTCGGAGAGGACAGGCTGCTCCCACCCGTGACCTCTCCTGTCGTGTACTCACGGGTTACCCCCCCCACACACACACACACACCAAAAAGAAAAAACAACATTTTCCCCATTAATATAAACAGGTCAGCACGAGTTAGGTCCGACCAGGTGCTCATTAGCCGGTTCAGTTAACATCAGTAGCTTAGTAGAGGTTGCACTTTTATTTGAATTAGGCAATATTTAATTTTTAGATTTATTAGCCTAAGATTATAGAATAGAAAAGCACAAATATGAGGCAAATGAGCTGTTATGTTTGAAAGAACATGTATGCAGTTTCATTTATTTAATTGGGGCAGTGCACATTCATCAACACTGATGCATTTAGCATCAGTGTAAATGTGCCGAACTTGGCACAACTGGTGATTACAAATCATAAAATGGACAATTACAGAACACAGACAATATCAGGGCCAAACAGACGCAGACAAACTAATAAGATATAAGTAAGATATAAATAAGAATAGACAATTTTAACCCACACATAAAGAACAATATACCGTGTGCAGCAGCCATTTATTAGGAAATGTGAATGAATGTCCATAGTTTTATAAAAGTATGCTTATAAACTAATCTATTCACACAGACAAATCAAGAAACAAAATAATAACGAAAATAATGTCACAGGAACAGAAATGATCGCAACTACAGGTGTGTTATAGGGTAACATCTTACATCACCACTGAAGAGAGCCACATTTTTCATAAAAGTTTTTCATAATTTGTTATGAACAATTAGAATACACTCTATTTAATCTTATACTGTAGGAGTAAAGTTGCATGGTAATATACGTGTTCTTCCACAACCACAAACGACCATAAAAAGTAACATTTATTGAAATATTATCTCGAAATTTAGATCATATTCCTAGAAGATGTCCTAAAAAGTTTTAAGGGGAGACGACAGAATGAAGCAACACTTCTGAGATTGATGAATCATAGCTTAAATTATTTAGTCAGGAGAAAATGATAATGACAAATCAAATTATTAAGGACTATTTGATATCCTCCCTTAGATGTAAACTGTGCAGATTATAAGGACAAGTAGCCTAAATAATAAATAGTATGTGCAGTGACATGAGGAATTATGTGAACCACAATGTGCTAATGCTAAAAACACATTTGCAAAAAGCAAAAACACATTTATTCAATACAACACTGAAAGTACTATTGAACAAAGTGTGAACCCTTCATTTATTACGTGACACTGCTATCCCTGAAGAAGTTTGAAGTGCAGATCAGACCTACACCATGTTCAGGAGGAGTTTCCTCAGCTCAGACACACAGGACAAAACAGCCTGGTGTGAAGGGCTCTAGTCTCCACGGAGTCTCTCTGGGCTCTGACTGGGCTGCTCAAACAGGTGAATTCACATTGTTTGAAGACACTCTGGAGTAGATTTGCTTTGATATTCAGGGTCATTGTCCTGCTGCATAACCCAACCTCTTCTGAGCCTCAGCAGGAGACGCAGACCAATCATAACGCTCCTGCTGCCATAGCTCCACTGAGCATTTTCATGTCAGTGGACAGTGTCCTTGCTACCGTATATATTCTGATCCTCCCCAAAACTTCAACCTGGGTTTATAAAGTTAAAGGTACATTGTGTAATAATTCCTCCCATCTAGTGTTGTGGTTGTAGGTCACCAGCAACTCAGTCGTAGTTTTCATGTTGCATTCAGGTGAAATCGTTTAGACGGCAGACGGACGACGCCTCTATGTAACAAGTGTTCCGTCAGCACGAGGCAAAACAATACATGTGACAATATGTCTGTCCGACTGCACCTGAATGCAGCATCAGTGTAACGCTCCATTCCTCCTCACTGCGTTACCGCGGTGACTGTTCCCAGACGCCACCTGGACCTGAGCCGACAGCTCCGGTGTCTCCGCTGAGTTTCCGTGGTTTCCTACCGTCACGCTGCCACTGAAGGTAAAAACATGGAGACAGGACATGGCAGCCAGCAGCGAGCTGACCGTCTCCATGGAGATATGAATGATATGAACTGAAAGGAACACTTCACTTTGTTGATGGGGGGGTTACTGATGAATGAAAAACAGACTCAAGAACCAAATAATCCATTTACATGAATAGATAACAGGAGAACTTGCACAAAACTTTAATAAAACACTTCGATAAGACATTTTCCCAGTTGTGTTATGGAGTGTAACAGTGCTCTGAAACAAAACACACACACACACAGCTGAGTCTTGCTGCTATTTGTATGGTTTTTATTTTTTACAAGTTTCAGTTATGTTCAACAAGCAGAATTAGGGTGAAGAAAGTGAAAAAACAGTGGCTGTCTGTAATGGGCCACTGTGAGATGATGTACGTTTTACTGATGTTTGATTCCCTGCTCTTCTAAATATATGTAGAATAAACATTCTGCAGTGAATGCTGGCTCATTTTAATACAGTTTTTCTCGATTGCTAAGACACATTTCTTGAAAGCTTCTGTCCTTTTCTCTCAACTGTGAACACAAACCCCAATTTTCAAGCTACATTCACAAAACCTCTGACTCCTCTTGCAAAACCAAACTTTCACCTCAAAACAGTTCAATCTGTGCCCAAAACTGAACTTTGTTGTCAAATCATGCCTCGAGTCAGTCAAAATTAAAAACACTACCGAGCAGTCACTAAACACTACCTAGAAAAATAGAAAACACAACGCTCAGGACATGAAGCTGTGGAAATACATGTTTGTTGTTCACTACAGGCTAAATGCACGTTGCAAAACAAAACACCTGTGCATTTAGCACTAGTCTCCTTTCCTTTCTTTCACCCCCCCTCCCCTCATCCATTTCATCCCTTTTCCTCCCTTCTTTTTTCTTCCCAGTTCATCCCTCCCTCCCTAATCCTCTCTTCCTTCACCCCGTCACCTTTCATCTTCTTCTCTTGAAAAACAAAAAAACCTGTGCATTTAGCACAGAATAAATGTGTCTTAGCAATCGAGAAAAACTGTAAAAAAAAAAAAAAAAAAGTACAAAAAAGTAGAAATCCTGTGCATTTTGTACATACTGTACACGTAGCACTTGTACTGTACAGTAAAGAAGTATTGTGCATTTAGCACTTGTATACTGTAATCCTACGTAAAAAATAAAGTACAAAAATCTACAAATGACAAGTGCATAACTCAGCCACAGCATTACAGTATTTCTCTGTATTGTACTGGATCAGGCTCCAGGACTTCATCCTGACCTGTACTGGCTTATATATGTTCCCTCACATCATTGGACACAAGTGTTATCAATTTTGAGTTGTTGTGTTCAACCGGTGAAACTTGTGCTTTCGTTGTGTTTGACTTTTGCCTCCTGTGCTCAGCATTCTGCAGCACAGGTGCATCACAATGAAAATGTGTTGGTAAGGTGTGTCTAAACAGGTGAAAAGTGTTTATGGTTTTGCCAAAAGAGTGACTGATTCAATCACTGGGTTCAGACAACTGAGAATTTGGTTCAGAGAACAGGGTTTAGTGTTTTAGCAATTGAGAAAAACTGTAATAGAGAACAATACAATAATGAAGACACATCACTCCAACATGTCTCCTACTTCTTAACACTTCCCTGCAGCTCCTCCATCAAAGGAAGGGTTTTTCTGTAGTTGTCACCTTTGAAAACTGAAACAAGCTGATCAAATCTCTATCACTATATCTAAAGCCTAACACACAGCTCCCAGTCCAAGTGGTAAGAGTTTAAAATGTTGATGTAATGACGTTTGTGTTTGCAGGTGAAGATCAGGGAAAGAAAAGAAGTAGAGGTAAAGAGGCAACAGTTGCTGAAGCTGTGGGGAAACGTATCTGAGAAGAGAATTCATGAGTTTTATTTTGCAACATTTGATCAACATAGACTATGGAGGCATCCAGGTGATTTTTCTTTGTCATGACTGACAGAAGGTTCAGCATTAGAATAAGTTTCATTTCCATTTAAAGACCCCGATAAGAAGAAGTACAGAACCACCGTGCTTTAATAATAGCTGTTAAAAATACTCTGGTCACAGAGAGGTGCGAGAGAAAAGGAAATAAGAGATGAGAAGATTTTCTTTCTTTCAAATGGGAACACTAGCAAGGTTATGTTTTTGTGACAACATGTGAGATTCACATCTTCCCTGTCAACTTTCATATTTGAATAGTGTTTCCACATGAAACATGCTCCTTTATGCAGGCAGTGATCACCATTATGTGTAACAGGGCTTATGCTGTGTAGTATAATCACACAACATTGTTTTTAATTGAGTCTACCTGATGGTTGTTTTCTGTGTACCCCTCCTTCTTTCTGGGGCGACCCCTCATCTGTGTGTAAAATGGCCTGTCCTGCTAACCTCTCTCTCTTGTCCTTGTGCTCTGTGGGAGCAGTGAGCGTTTTCTTCTTCTCCACATCCTTTGGGGTTTTATTTGGCCTCCATTTAATGTTTTTAACATTTATTCATGTTATGTTTCTTCTTGTAGGGGTTCGGGTGGTGTCCGAGAGGATGTATTGTTTATTGTTTTTCTGTCATCGTCAGGTATGTTCTGTGTTGTAAATTTGAGTTAAAGCAGATATCAGCGGAATGTTTTTGTTAAAGGGCCAACGAGGAGTTTCTATTCGGTTATAAAACAGTCTCACGTTAATGTGGATGAATCTACGCTACCCACACTTGTTAATGGCTCCATTTTCGATCAATATATCGTTTTCTGTCTATCGTTATTTTGTTATTATTAGTGGTGGTGGAAATGCTGGTCGAGCCGACGTGAATGAGAATAACAGCGATTATAGCGGCCGGTTATGGTCGGAACTACGACGGTAACTGAACCTCTTTGAACCTCTGACTTTAATCCTTGATGAATGAAAACATGAGTCCGTCTTGCGCCGGTGGAAGAATGCTACGGTGCGCGCGGAGGTAGTGTGAAAACCCTTCGCTTTTCCAAAACTCCTCGTTGTCCCTTAATTCTAAGTCCTAAATAGTCCTATTTTCCGTCAGCATCGAGTGTTTGGTCTCTCCGTCACTCTGCTCTGCTGTAAACCAGGAGAAAACTTTCCTTGTGGGATACAAGTGTTATCCAATGAGGAGAGAGAACGGCATGAAGGGCTGTGTGTGCAGCCAAGGGATGCATCGCGTGAATGTGGTGACGTAGGGACGAGGACCAATAGATGCCTGACGAGGGCGGGGGCTGCTAACTCATGGTGTGTTCAAGGAAACTCGTAACTCGTGTTTTTCCAACCTGTGACGTCGTACCAGTTTGATCTGGTACGAGTTCACGGGTTGGAAGTTATGAGAGGCCGTTATAGTGACTTTCACAGGCAACAGGACGGTAAAAGCACGAGTTACAGGTTACCTGGAACGCTACAAAGTCGTAGTCGTGGCTTGAAGCCGTCAAAAGCCTGCCTGGAACGCAGCATTAGCCAAAACGACCGGATCGCTGATATCTGCTTTGAAGGGAACCTTAGTTTTTTTCAACCTGGGCCCTGTTTTCCTCTGTTTTTCTGTCTAGGTGAGTGATGCTAATACTTGTATTGAGGTGTGTCCAGTATTGAGGCGGCAGGCAGCCTGCAGCCCAGCTAACGCTCTTCAACCGGCCAAGTGGCTCCGTCAAAGTTCACACACTGACAGACTCAGAGAGTTACAATGAGTGTCCAGCTACACACTAGAAAGGAGAAATGAACCTATGTCTCTACCTTTAGCTGGAGGTCGCTGTTTGCTGTGATCTGTGTCTCACCACACCAGAAATCTCATTCTGAAATCTCGCGATAACTCGCCGCAAAACACCAGTGGGGAATTACTACTAACTGTGTGGCGATACGAGTGGTTGGACCTTCTGAAATGACTAAATTAATAAGAGAAACTTATCCTATAATCTATAATCTTATTTTATAACCTAAATTGACAACGCCATCTGGTGGGTTTCACCCCAGGACCTTTAAAATGAAATGTAAATAAATCTAACAGTAAATAAACAAAACAAAAAGGACAGGGAAGTAACTCAAATGGCAGGAGACGTGGTTCAGTAAATTATAACAATTTTATTTTCACAACAATATGTCAATTTAAAAGTCTAAGGGGGGCAGTAGGGGGGCACAACTCCTGTCCTGTAATGATGAGAAAACACAGCAGGGAGGGGTAGGAGGGGAAGGGAACCCTTCAAGTTAAAGACACCCCACTCACACGTGAAACAAACTCAGATGATAATGTGTAGAGAAAACAAACGAGAAAGTGTCACACAGCACGCCGAGGGAAACCATCACCCAGGGACACCACCTCCACCGCTGGCTCTCGTACTAGGAGCAGGAGACAATTAATCAGGGAACCACTATAAACAATAAACGCAAACAAATATAACAATTTCCACAAAAACAAAAATAGAAAACCAACTTATTTTAATACCAAGTTAACCAGGTTATAGGGAACACAAATTAACTCAATAGGTCACTAATTCTTAACCAAAACCGAATGAAATAAAGAAACCAAAAAGAACCAAGGAAAATAACCTCTGGCCAGAGATAGATTTATTAATTAATCAATCAACCATGAAACAAATACTGAACCCAGAAAAATAAATAATCAACAGAAATTCTTAATCTGATGGTTCACCTGGGCCCCACCTTACCCACATACACACTCATCAACACGTTCCTCTCACGCACAGACACACACACACACAAACACACAACGACCACGAGCCCTCGTGGTGCAGACGCTCTGCCCGTAGTGTCGCTCGCCAGACCCTCCTCCAGAGAAGAAGGAGAGTCTGGCTGGTCCACCTATGATTCTGCCATCAGAGAAAAAAACGCTCTGGCCGTTTGGAATTTTTTCAACCAATCACAATCGTTGTGGTCGGTGCCATAGCAACGCCGTAGTAACGGCGCGCTTGCAAAATATTGCCAGTTGGAAACTGGATTTGGGTCCGCGGTGTAACGACGGTCGGCAATCGTTGACGAATATTTATTCTTTTGTTCGGTTTAACGGCGGTTCGTAACCGCTGACCGACATTTCTTCTTCTGTTCAGTTCAAGACACAGATGTATAATAGATCAACGGTTCTGTTCCTGTTGTTGTTTGTTGATGTTTCCCTTTACCGGGTGGACTGTGAAAGCTGCAACACGGAGGCGGGACTTCCGCCGGGTGGCTTGTTCCGACCAATCAGAGACTAATCGCAGCAACGCACTTCCGTTAGGCCAGACTACTCTGCCCGTAACAGAGGACAGGACAGAGGGAGCGTCTGCAGGCCGCAGGTATCACAGTGTTTGGCGAGCAGAGAACGCGCCGAGGCGCAACGTGGAGCGGCGATGAACTCCGCCAACAACTATAAGAAAGTAAACAAGTCTATACAGTCTGTACTGAGCCGCGGCTCAACTCAAGAGAGAGAGAGAGCGAAACTTAGCACCTGGCTTACAGCGATTAAAAACAGAAACTCTCAGTGACTCACCTACGTGCCGGTCAGCGGCAGCTAACGACCCGTTATGTCGCCTCGCAGCAGAGATGCTGCATCTATAGGAGTTACGATTTGAATTAATTAAAACACTCACAATATATGCAAACAGCACGCTAAAGTGTGCCTACCTGTGCTCTGCTGCAAGCAGTGGATGCAACAACCTGTCAGTGGGCGGGCGAGGAAGCAGGAAGCGAGAGGCCAGGAAGAGGGACACGGCCCACCTTTATACTCCAGGCTTGAGCGACGATTGGCTACAAGCTAAACGAGTGTCTAGTGCAGCAGAAACCTGCGTTCAAACAGTGGGGTCTCATACCACTACATGTGCATTCACACTAAAAGCTTCCAAAGCGTCAAAAACGCTCAAGGGTGGGCTTCAGACAAGACAGTTCCCAAAACAGCAAATATTTTCAGCCGCTTTGGCTGCTCATCACGTGAATGATGTCAAAGTTCGATCGCGCTGGTCATTGGGGAGCCGAAATACAAAAAAAGAAAGAAAAAAAAAAGGCAGCTGACGGACATATCGTCATAGCTAATTACCCTAAAGTTAACCAGGGCTCAGCTTCTCGTCTGGTGACACTTTGGACACTTTGGAAGCTTTGGACGCGGCAACGCCTGTTGACGCTTTGGACGCTCAGTGTCACTGAAAATTAATTGAACAACAAAATGTTGGGCAAGGCAAGTTTTATTTGTACGCCCTTTTTCAAGCTTTGTCTCAAAGGTGTGACATCGCACTCCTCTGTCCTTAGTAACAACAAAATGAGGAAAAACTTGGAAAACCCTGGACTCTTCACGCAGCTTTCACAAGTTATGGGGGGAGCATACGTCAGTCCGACTGCCCCAAAGTCCGATGGCTCATTTCTCCGACTACCCATTCTACAGCGTTAAGGTTAGGTTTAGGGTAAGGTTAAGGGTTAGGGCTACTTAAGTTGGAGAAATGGGAGGTCGGACTAATGGACACAAAAATAAAGAAATGTATGGTCGGAGAAATGGGTAGTCGGACAGACGTCATGCGCCCAAGTTATGGCTAACAGTTAGCTGTGCTACAAATGGATGCTAACACTCCTGTGGATGCACCATCGCCGTGCCGACCACAGGGTCTGCTGTGAGCACTTTGACCTGGATGACTACTGCCAGTCAGAAGAAGAAGAGACATAGGTTCATTTCTCCTTTCTAGTGTGTTGCTGGACACTCATTGGAACTATCTGAGCCTGTCAGTTTGAAAAACATACTCATTTATACGGCGAAATGTGACGGAGCCACTTGCCCCATGGAAGAGTGTTAGCTTGGCTGGGCACAATACTGCAGCCACCTCAATAAAAGTATTATCATCACTCACCTCTACAGAAAAACAGAGGAAAACAGAGCCCAGGTTGAAAAAAACCAAGTTGCCCTGTAAGCTAGCACTCAGCCTGAATGCTGACCTTGTGCTCTGTGGGAGGGGGGCTCGGCCAGCTGGTGTCCAACAGGATACTTTTGGCGCGTTTCCACTAGCACGGTACGGCACGGCTCGGCGCGCTATTTGCGTGTTTCCACTAGCCCTAGTACCTGGTACCAGGACCCATTTTTAGTACCTTCTCAGCCCTGGTTCCAAGCAAGCCGAAGCGTTACTATAACGTGACGACATCCGACTGCCTTCCACTGATTGGGCAAAAACAGAGGAAAAAAAACATTGAGCCCAGGTTCAGACTGTTGTTATTCCTTCAAAAACTGTTGCTGTGTGTGAATCCACACTTGTCTGTTAACGAGGTGCAGACCAGTGAGTTTGGAGCCTGAATGCTGACTCTTTCTCCACGAACACCCCCGTGTGCTCTCAGCTGGGAAACACAACCAAACCGAGCCGTGCCGTGCCGTACCGTGCTAGTGGAAACGCGCCATTAGACTATTGTTTTTCTGTCATTGTCAGAAATCAACATGTCTGAGACAAGAGCACTGTGGTTCACTTGACTACAACACAACACAGAGGACACACACTGGTTACACACTGCATGATGATTGATAACTGACCAACCAATCAGCAAATCAACACCGATGCACCACCACAGGTGTGTGTGTGTGCGTGTGCGTGTGCGTGTGTGTGTGTGTGCACCTTTACAAGATAAAAACCATGAATCAAATCCTCACAGTTGCTAATGTTTCTGGTCAATGTTGTTGACAATCACCCCCTCACCCCTCCCCCCCGCCACCCTCGTTCTGTGTGTCTCTCTCCCGTCTTTTATTTTTATCTGCCATGCCATGTGGGAGTTGTGAGCTCCATCCCTGACTGTTCAGGCCATATGTGCTCCCTTGTCTCTTAGCCATCCCACCAACACACACATACACATGTACTCACACACACAGCCATTCAGCCCCCACACACACTGTAGGCAAGGACCTGCACACTAACACACACACACTCACACAATCTGTGTGGCAATTAAAACGTGGCCAGCGTGTGTCTGTGCTTCCACTCCATTGAGCGTTATTCATTTCTGTTTCCTGTTTCAGTGTTAAAGGGATAGTTCACCCAAAATTCAAATTACACTCATTATCTACTCACCCTCATGTCGACTAAGAGCTGTGAGAATTTTCAGAGTCCTCCATTCTTTCTCTGAGTTACAGGGGGGTCGGTGCAGCACTGCATGTCCATATGACGGTTGCAAACGGGGCTCACTTTTCTTTATCCAAAAAGACACACCAAAAAACATCCAAATACCTCCATACTGCTCGTCTGTAATGTCCCTCTTGTATTGAAGCCCTGACATGAGAAATTGTTCCGGAAAAATTAAATAAGTGTATATTTTAAGCTTGTTTGTAGCGGAAGCTCCCAGTACTTCTCTTCCTGGTCCGTCCAAATCTTGCGCAATTTGCACTGACGCCAGCGCAAATCACGTGAGATTTGGACGGGACATTATATACGAGCAGTATGGAGGTATTTGGATGTTTTTTGGTGTGTCTTTTTGGACCAAGAAAAGTGAGCCCCGTTTGCAACCGTCATATGGACATGCAGTGCTGCACCGACCCCCCCGTAACTCAGAGAAGGGACGGAGGACTCTGAAAATTCTCACAGCTCTTAATCGACATGAGGGTGAGTAGATAATGAGTGAAATTTGAATTTTGGGTGAACTATCCCTTTAAGGGGTTCAGTGATTCTTCTTCTACCTGTGAATAGAACTACTACACTCACATTTTCTTTTCTTTTTTGTTCAACAACTGTAGCCAATTTGTTACATTTGACGGTCTGGATGATCTACCAATCATCAGTTTACAATCAAAAATGTTTCACAGCCCGTCTGTACTGTTACTTAAAGGTGTACAGAAAAGAAAACTGAATTTGAGCCCACTCTGGGTCATAAAATTAGTGTAAAAACTCATCTAACAGACGATGTAGGCCAAACTTTGTGCAAAATTCTATTTTTGAGTAAATTCGGGATGAAAGTGTTGTATTTTTTTTCACATTGGACAATGCAGGCGCACGGATTATACGTCAGCCTGCTCACGATTCAAAAGCCACTGATATTGGATCTGTCATCCGTCATTCAAACGTGTAAACACGCACACAGACACGGAGCTCGGACTTTTGAATATCCCGCCCACTTTCAAATCCGTTAAATTTACTCGGGTAAAGTCGTGTTGCAGCTCGGCATAACTCAACGACAAACGGAACAAACGGCCATTTCTGTACACCTTTAACTAGATATTTGTCACATCAAGGGGATTCCTGGGAGGAATTTCCCATTTTGATAGGAATAGGAAGAGAAGCAGAGATAGAGAAAAATTCTGAGAAATGAAAAGAATTGCACATAAAATAAAGTAGTGACTATGGCACAATGTGGCCATGGAGGTTTCAGAACTTTACAGGTGAGTGGTTAAGATCAAGTGAAGGTTTAAGTTAAACCCCAGACTGGAAACTACTGTCTTCAATTATAGCTGCTGTGCAGCGATGGGTCGGGTCTGGGCTAATTTTAGTAAATTTAGGCAAATTCTGAGCAACAAAAAGGAGAATAGGAAGACAAGGCTGTTGACCATATAATGTTCAATTTGCACCAGTTGAGGGTCATACCCACAATATCTGGAACCAAAGACCGTTGTCTATCGCATATTTGGTATCGATTTTCCAGCAAGAGGAGAAAACATCTGTTCAACTGGACAACGTACAGAGCAGCAGTAAGGGCTGGTCATTCTACCGTCTATCAACCCACCAAGACTTAGCTCATCTCACTGGTTGTCAAACTGCAATCGTTTCAGTCAGTGAAAGCAGCCCCTGCCTGGAGGATCCCTCACCTGAAAGCCCAGGTAAAAGCCCTAAAAGTACAGCTGTCATGTCGGAGGTGAACGTATGGTTTTCCCCATATTTACACTTGGTCAAGTTGAAAAAAAAGTCAGCTCGTATCTGAGCATCTCTATATTGTTGCTGCCGCTGCCGTAGCAGCAGCAGCAACAACAACATCCTTCTCTACAAACAAATGTCCACAATCATCCTAGGTAAAAGACTCACTGCCAAAGCTTGCAGCTGTTACGGTTGCTAACGGAGGACATAGCCGTTTGTGGGAGGAGTTCGCAAAGGGTCAATTGCTATGTTGTCCTTTTCCTAGCTGCTTTAAGTCTGTATGCAGTAAGTCCACGTATGATTTTCAACCAAAATTGAAACAAATCTCTCAATCCTATTATTCAATACCCCAACATTTGTTTAAACCTGAATACACGTTTCACAAAGGTTGATTGTGGTTATATTTTCACAGTGATATGTTTGAAGAGATTGATACTTGATTGACACTTTATATGTCAAAAATAAATCACAATGTCACAATCATTTCATGTAAAAACTGTTTTTTTTCTAACTTAATGGGCAACCGTGTATATAACATGATTTGATTTTTAATACTGATACTGTGTGAAGCCATTTTCAGTGTAGCCACCAGATGGTTCATAATGAACAAAAATATTGGTGTTTGTGTTTATGAATTGTGATATTCAACAATTTTCTTCAGTGTTTGCAAAGGTTACGGCGATTCTGGTCTGGCAGATAAGCTCATATTGATTTAATGTAAAACATTTCTCTACAGTGTCTACATAAATGAATACATAAATAACTGTATATCCCATGGGTTCCAATGGAAAATAAAATGCAAAAACTCAAACACCTCAAACTTCATAGACACTTAGGATAAACGTTAACCCAAACTGTCAAAATCTTGTTTGTTGCTGACTTGTTGACCAGATTTGTTTTTCAGTGGCTACACACAACAGCTTTCTCCATTGAAAACTATCCCAGTGCACAGGAGGGGTCCAGCATCAACCATGGTCTGTCTGGACTCTGGAGTAAAGAAAGGTAGAATGACTTAGAGTTGTTGTAACTGAACGGATGAAAAACAATAACACTGCAAAGCAAACTGGACCCACTGATTACTGCAAGAAAATGGACGCCTAGCATGACTGAAGACACAGTTTGATCACTAGGTAACCTGCTGTAGCCACAACAGTACAAATATACATCACCAAACAGAGACCTCGCATCATTTCTGGTGTTGACATGAAAATATCATGGAAAAAAATAGCGGCAGAGGCAAATGATTACTCCACTGTTTCGGGCTATTTCATCACCCCCCATCTCCCAGACCTGAAGCCAGAAGGATTTTCTTGGAACATCTCGTCTTTCTCTCTGCTTTGTAGATGGAGGAAAGGCTTTGGTTCTCTTGTTGTTGTTCTGGATCGAGCAAGGAGATGTCTCCACTGGCCCAGGGCTAAATACTGGCTCCAAATCACCTGCCTGTGCTTCTTCTTACAGGATTATAGTGTATTAGACCAAGAGAGAGACAGACAGAGAGAGAGAGCGAGCCTTTCACACTGTGTCTGTGGAAATGATCGGTTTGTTCATATACAAAAACACAATGCACCATTTGGACTCAGTCATTCTCACCAATAAATGAGAACAACTAAATTGACATTTCTACTGATCTACATCATGTCTGTGCAGCTAAAATACCACGGTGGCACCCTTTCAAACATTTCAGAAAGCTATAATTGTCTCCTGCTGGTTTGTCTGAAAACAACATCTTGTATCTCTGCACTGTAGCAGATGATAGCTTCATAAATTCACAGGATGAGTCTAGAAACCTTTGCAAAATGAAATCTACGGCACAGTAAGTGTGCGCAAAAGTGAAAGGGTGAGCTCTTTTTGTCATAGGCACAGTAATTAACTAAATAACTGATCTTTGTTGTCTTGTCTTGATGCTGCACTCGTAACATTTGTTAAACAGCTGTTTCTTGTCTTTACATAACATTCATTACGCATTTGACCATCCTGTATGAGATCCTTCCTGTCACTCACCCTGAAGTTTCTCCAGTTTTTCCCTGTTAAAGGTTTTTTGGCCGAGAGTTTTTCCTCAGTCGATGTGAGGATCTAAGGGCAGAGGATGTTGTAGTGATGCTATGTGAAGCTATACAAATAAACTTGCCTTGCATTGCCTGTCAACGGTTATGGTGGCTTAGTTTGTAGCATTAGCAAAACTTACAAATAGCTCCCTTAAATAGCTCCCTACCATGCTAATATATGTTAGTTGCTGCTAACCACAACACAGCTGAGCGATACCACAGCCTTTAAGTCGTCAAGTGGGTTCAAGTTTTAAACAAGGGGGCAGTTGTCGGTCTGAGAAGTGAAGCTCACTTCCACGTTCAAAAAACTGCATTCCCCTGGGCTTCCTGTGGGGGCTGGTGTCAGAAAGCAGCATGTCTCCATAGACCCCCATGTTAAATCACTGACTTTACATCCTGAATAAACATGATCCAAGCCTGGTGTCAGCACATTTTTTGGTCTCAATCGATAGTTTCTACCCCCGTACCCACTCTGAGGGGGGTGAATTTTTAACGCCACCGTTTTACTGTTATTAGGTTAAGATTCTGGCCAATTAGGGAGCGGAAACGTTGAGTGACAGGTCCGCAGCGGTCCGTGGACAGCTGCTTCGAGGCCAGTGGGCGGGGTCTCAGCCGGTAAATCCAACATGGCGCTGTTCAAACCGCCATATTTGAGTGACAAGAACGACTCCACAAAACCAGTGGGTGACGTCACGGATGCTACGTCCACTCTTTTTACAGTCTATGATTTTCAAGCATTGTTTGTGGTGTAGACTTTAGATCCTTCATGAAAATGATGCTGTCGCTCAAGTTTTGTTTGTTTGTTTTTAGCAGAAATCATGTTCCAAAGAAGCTTGATTTGATTTCTTATTAAACTGTTTGCTTTCTATTCCCCACAGATTGAAGACAAAATTGTGTGTGTGTGTGCGTGTGTGTGGTTGTGAACATGTGTTTTTGTATGTGTGTGGCTGTAACCGGTGCCCTGGTGTTGCTGCCCGGTCTGGCAGGCTTAGCACCTGAGGAATGAATGGAATGTTGTTTTACACACACACACACACACACACACACACACACACACACACACACACACACACACACACACACACACACACACACACACACACACACACACACACACACACACACACACACACACACACACACACACAAACAAACCACATTCTCAGTCACTTGCATCCACCTATTCTTCCTGGGTCTTCTCCTTCTCTGCTCGTTGTTTTTGTTAATTAAATATGTTTTCCATTCACCTCAGTTTCTTCCTACTGACACTGTGGGAGTGGGTGTTTGCAGAACTTTGTAGGGGTTATTGACTGCAGACTCCTGAGTTGTGCATCAGGGTTGTGTACATCGCTCCAGTATCCATGAACACATGGTAAATGTACCGGACAGGACACTGCACAGTGCAAAGGTACAACAGTGCTACAGATGGCTTTAAAACTCGCAATCATCCCTATTAAACACCAGAGTTGTTTCTGAGTAGTTAAGTGATTATTAAAGGATGTTAACAGCTGTTTTCATTGGATCTGCCTGTGTGTTGTGTTGTGTGTTGTTCCTTTACACAAAGGCACAAAAGATCACTTGTTGTTTCCCTCTCAAACGAGGCAGAGACATCTTTCTTTTCTTTTCTCATTGTCACGCCGGTTTGTCTGCTCACGACTTCAAGTGTGGGAGGTAAAGAATGAGTTTACACAAAAGGTACGGACACACACGCACACACACAGATCTAAAAGCTGGGAGGAAGTATTGAGCGTTGTAAAAATCAACAGGGCAAACAGTGATGTGTGTGCGTCTGTCTGGCTGCGTGCTGCGCCGTTTGTTACATCATAAACCAGTCAACCAGATTTCAGACCCAACACAGAAAATGGAGAAATGTGTTTGAACCTAATTTGAGGATTTCCTCCCACACTGACACCACATACCTCCTCCTCTTGTTTTTCCACTTGGCCCTTCCTGCCTCCCCCTGCACTCACCACACTGACTTCCACAGCGTTTTGACATTCAGACCGCACTGCTCACCCTGTCATGACCCCTTAACACGCGCATACTGAAACCCAGGGGGAGAGTGGGGCTCTCCTACCCTTTGGGCTCTTTCCGGAGACCCCCCTCCCCTCCCCTGGCGTGGCAGAGAGGAAGAGAGGGAGAGAGAAAGGTCCCTGCCTGTTCTGCCTGTCTCTCTGGCTCTCCCTCAGTGGAGGCTGCTGGGCTGTTGCACTCCACTGTCTGTCTCTAAATATTTAATGTACGAGGCACACTGCCTCTGAGACTGAGATAAAGACAGAACGGAGGGGGTTGATATATTGATGAGCCAAGGGGAGGGCTGAGGATTGAATGGATGTAAGGAGGGGTGTGAGGAATGGAGGAATGGGGAAAGAGGGGGGAGACAACCTTGCCTCTAGGGTGCACCAATAGTAGTTGGTAAGAAAGAGGGGAGACAATAACTTGCTTGCTATCCACACTCAGACGCTGCACCATCGATTCTCCCAACTATCCTCTGTTTAAATCACATTTATTATCATATCGTCTACATGTGTCCCCTCAAACCAAAACTGAATGAACCATGAAGATCTTTTCAAATTCTCATGCAGGTCCACCCAATATTTTACTGATGATAAAGTGGTGTGCCATCACTGCAGCCATGCCCACTAGTGTTCCTAAAGTTTATGGCTTGGTTCTCATCTTTGCTGCAGGCAGTAGGCTATAGCTACTCAGGCCAATTACATCACACTCTCCAACAGTTCAACAGCGGAGTTGCATAGTGAGTAATGTCAGCTCCAGGTTTCTGACAAGGAAAAAGAATGCATGGAATTAAACAAACATATCTGCTCTGCTGCTTTTGATAATTAGAAGAAACATGTAAATGTCCATTATTAAGCAGTGGAGTAGCAGGAGGTTTCTTCTCAAGCTACAGTAGCTTGATGATTCCAACTTGATACACACCAATGGAACCCCATGTTAGCTTTACCTTAAAGGGATAGTTCAACATTTTGGCAAATTGGCCCATTGCCATAATCCCTATAGTCTTAGGTGCAAGCTATTTTTACTTGCACCTAAGTCTCATCAACTCATCAAATACACAATCTAGGGGCAGTGTTTAGCTCAGTTGGTAGAGCACCCGCCTCATGTGTAGAGGCTATAGTCCTCGCTGCAGGCGGAGGCTAATGAGATTTCCCCATCTGGTTTTCCTGTCATCAAAAATAAAGGCATCAAAAAATATATACTTAAAAAAAACAAACACACAATCTAACAACTCCAAAATGCTCTGGTGGACAAGTTGTGACCTACACATTCACCACGCTGTACGCAGATGACATCTGTTTGGCACTCCAAGCACTAAGCTGGAACGGGGGCTTACTGAAGACCTCACCAAACTGGACCAGTACTGTAAAACCTGGCGGTTAAACCAAGCCCAACGAAAACAGTTTGCAGTGCATTCCATCTCCACAATGCAAAAGCTGCCAGAGAACTTAACATCCACCTGAGCGGGCTTCCACTCAAGCATGTCCCAAATCCAACTTACCTTGGACCCTTGACAGGACCCTTTCCTTCAAGGATCACTTAAAAGGAACAGCAGCCAAGGTGAAGTCCAGGAACAACCTGCTCAGCAAGCATGCTGGTGCAAAATGGGGCGCTTCAACCTCCACTCTTTGAACCTCATCACTGGCTCTTGCATACTCAGCAGCAGAATATTGTGCCCCTGCATGGTCCAGGTCGTCCCACACACACCACGTGGACACCCAGCTTAATACAACCATGCGAATCATTACTGGAACAATACGCTCAACACCACTCCCCTGGCTCCCCGTCCTATCAAACATTGCACCCTCACACATCCGGCAAGCAGCATCCACTCGAAAGATGCTTCAAAAGCTCGAAAACTCCCCCCACCTACCATTCCATGAAGACATCTTCAACCCACCCACTACTCAACGCCCATCCAGACGCCCTATCTGGAAGAACACTCCACCCGCTGATTTCACCACCCAATTAGCCTGGAAAAAGGAGTGGGCGTCAAAGGAGGTCCCTAATAAACACCTGGTGTTAGACCCTGCTCAACAGGTCCTGGCACCGACCTCCCAAGGAGACAGTGGTCAACCCTCAACATGGCCCGTGCTTGGCCAGCCTTCACAGATGGGGCAGCAGCCCTAGCCCACTGTGTGCTTGTGGAGAGGAGCAGACCATGGAACACATCATTGAAGCCTGCCCTCTCCAACGACTGAGAGGAGGACTGGTCACTCTCCACACGGCAAATCAGGAGGCAACTGCTTGGCAAGACTTGGAAAGACTTTGCATTCGCTGAATAAAAAAACCACCATGCTGTGAGATAATAACGGAACGTTACAAGATGCAGTTAGAGGGGACATATTATGCAAAACTCACGTTTTCATTGCTTTAGTATGTGTATTTGCGTATCCAGAGTGCCTCCTCACCCCTTAAAGTGATATTCTGGCGTAAGTTTAACCCATGGTCTAATGCACTGTAACACCGAGTTAGACCCCCCTCAAGAGATGAAGTCTGCTAACCGCTAGCTTCTCTAGTTGTAGCAACTTTAGCAATGACCGCACCATAACAAACAGCGCAGTATACGATTCCACGCGCAATGGATCAAACAGCCGCTTACAGCCACAAATAATGCTCAGACCAGCACCAAACGTCATCAACAGTACAAACAGGGTTCAGAGTTTCATTTTGATGGACACCACTATCAGTTTGAGACCGAGTTTACTGAAGACAAGCTGAAGGAAATGGAGGAGAAAAGTGAAAGAGGGAGCGCTGCGGGAGAGGCTATGTCCTGGACATGGAGGCAAAAGTGACAGAGGGAGAGGGTGGAGTCCAAATGCTGGACCTGGGGGAATCAAGTGGTCAGTGTGGTGGTCAGTGACTGTCGGTGGCCGCTGACACCAGATGTGTGTGCTGCCAGTCGGACTCGGACGTGTGTTGTTAGTACCTGGACTCTATGCTGGACACGGAAAGTTGCTGCATAGTGTATAACTGGAGCAGAGTGGGTGAGTTGTTTTCGTCTCATTTCAATAGAAACCAGACTAAGCTAACAGATGTTTGATGCCTCCTATTATGTGCTGGGACACTGTTGATGACGTTTGGTGCTGTTCTGATGATTATTTGTGGCTGTAAGTGCCTGTTTGGTCGGTTGCGCGTGGATCCGTATACTGCGCTGTTTGTTATGGTGCGGTCATTGCTAAAGTTGCTACAACTAGAGAAGCTAGCGGTTAGCAGACTTCATCTCTTGAGGGGGGGTCTAACTCGGTGTTAGGGTGCGTTGGACCATGGGTTAAACTTACGCCGGAATATCACTTTAAACGTAAGTTTTGACAATTACGTCAACATTTTGTAAACTGCCATAGTCAGAAAATGTGTCTCTTAACGAGCCGTTTTAATTTCATCCGGTTTATTACATCACAAGCCGAGTGATGTGAATATTCCAGCCCTCGCTCCCATGGTTACCTCAGCTACTAGAGCGAAGATTCTAAAGCGACCGTCTAGAGCAGGGCTGTGAAACTGGTGTGTAGAGAACCCAGCTGTGCTCAATCTTTTGGTTTTTCTGACCAAAGCATGTTACTGACATTACTTTTAGACATCAAGGTAAATAAATAAATATAAATATGTTCCCTTTAAAGGTAACAAATGTACTCCTAAAACTAAAGGGATTATGGCAATGGGCCAATTTGTAAAAATGTTCAACTATCCCTTTAAATATTAACACAATCTCAATCGTCACATTCAGCTCAATATTTGTCATCTATATTAGATAATCTAACTATCCCTTTAAAGATCCAGCTTGGATTGTTTGATGTGGGGTCGCAATGCATGACATACTTATCCAAAATCAGCATAGCATACTACCTGGACTTGATTTGAGTTTACACAAGACAAATCAGCAGGAGTGAATTGAGCAATGAGATGAGAGATGTGGACAGAGGCATGAGCAGACTTATTTCTCAACCATTTCAGCACATGTCTCAGTTTCAACTTCAATCTACTGCATGTTATACACAGATTATGAATAAATACATCAAACAAGCCCATGTCTAATAATGCAAACTATCAGATCGCTACAGTATGCCACACAAAATTAGGACTGCGGATTTCATCGCTGTCACTCATACTTGTTTGCCTGGACAGTGTTTACTTGGTAACAATACAAAGACAAAGATGGAGATACTGTTGAAGGATTGCACGGACCAAGTGATCATCATGTGTGTGTAATAAAAATAAACTTCACAAAAAATCTTTTTTTTTTTTTTTTAAAGATCAGTGTTGACATCAGTAAGTCTTTCAAGTAGCTTCAGTTAACATTATTTCTTGTTTACATGCAATGTACAAGTGCAGTAAATTAGCTGTGCATACAGTAGTTTTGGTGCACATTTTCATCATGTGATGTGACACTGTCGGGCACTAAGAGACACGTCTGAACATGCTGGCTGAAGGAGATCATCAATGATTGTGAAAACAAACTGGAACAACACAACACAGACGAACGAGGTCATTCTCACAATGATTGCTTCACCTTTTTCAAAGAGACTTGTCCTTTCCAGCGTGATCATTCAAATGTGATAATTAGACAGCACCAGTGGGCCAAGATTCTCTAATATGGAAATAACATCACAAGGTGCTCAGCGTTTGCTGATGACATCTCTCTCCCCATGAGGGAATAAACAACAAGCCGTTAACCGTCTAACTAAGCTGATACGTTTGCTCTTAAATCTTATCTTAATATTTTTAAAAGACGAGTGATTGATGAAAACATTATGGTGACTCTTCAGAGCAGTTCTCATCCGCTGTTTGCACTGGAAAGAGCACTTGAATATAATTATGCTGCATGTTGTGAGTGGTGCGGCATGGTGGTTCAGTGGTTAGCGCTGTCACCTCTCGGCAGGACTCCTGGGCCTGGAGCCTCTTTCTCTCTGTGTGTGGAGTTTGCATGTTCTGCCTGTAGCTGTGAGGGTCCTCTCTGGTTCTCCTGCTTTCTCCTACAGTCCAAAGAAGACAGGGGTTAACTAGCGACTCCAAATGGCTCGTAGGTGTGACTATTATCATGTTTATCTCTACATGTTAATCTGTTGAGGGTTTACCACACTATGTTGGCCGGGATCGGCTTCAGCCCTTTGCACAGATGAGCAGAAAAGCTGATGGCTGTGTGAAGACTACAAAATGTAGAAAGTGTTTGTGGAATGAATTTGCTAATTTCTCCCAGGTGCCAGGTAGCATTCAAAGTTAAAGTTAAATTCCACAATTTATGCACCAAACCAGATTATTCTTTGTCTGAACATAACATCATTTTCCATTTGATATCTTCACTTTGTGTTGCTCACGGGAAATGGAGAAAATGGTTTTGAGAAGAACAAACAAAAGATCCCTGAGAAATGATTCAGGCCACAATCCTGCAAGACTGTGAATTACACTCTGCTGAGCTGCAGAAACTCACACTTTTCATACAGGAATGCTGTTGTTACCCAGACATACACATAGAGCACCACAGTGTTTATGTCTTGTGCATGGTGCCGCGACAGTCTGAAACCTCTGGCTGGGAAGGAAGAAGAAGAAGAAGGAGGAGAGGGTGGGAGGCTGGAGAGCAGAATTGTTTTATTTCTGCCTGATCAGCTGTTTCAGAAGAGTGGAAAGCAAATATCCCAATGTTAAGCTAAGTGCTAATTTGTCGGACTCAAAGAGGCAGAACACAGGCAACAAGACAAAACTAGTTTAAAAGCAGCTGTTAACTTAAGCTGAAGTGTAGTGGAAGCAGAGTGGAGGCTGGACGGGGGGTTTAATGGCTGGAAAAGGGGAGCTGGGTCCGGTTTGGTCTTGGTCTTGACTCGGTCTCGACCCCCTCAAAGTCTTGTGCCCAATTCCATTTCTATTTTTCATTCCTAGCCCTAGCCCTAGCCCTTAACCCTTGCCCTTGAAACGGAGCTACAAGGAGTAGGGGTTGAAAGTCAACCCCTATGAATTGGGATACCACTTCAACACACGCGATACTGATCTCTCTGCTTTGGAGGAGTTTCATGGTGACATGCTATAAACCAAATTAGGTTTTTTATATTTTCCCCATAAAACGGGACAAACTGTGTCCCGGGAGAGATTTCTTTTTCCCCGGGACAGCTGATGAAAAAAGAGAACAATTCTGGGAAAAGCGGGACGGGGGGCAACCCTACTTGACACAGCTGCATGGGTTCTTCTCAAAGGAGGCAAGGTGTAATGTCCAGTAATAAATGGGACTAGTTAAGGCTGCGTAGTGATCTGTGATTGTAGGCAGCGATCCTAGATCTGTGTATGTTCCCAACTCGACTCTGATTAAAGTTCACAAACTGAGAACTGACTGATCATTGAACATTACAATAAGAATAATCTTTCTATCACATACATCTTCGTCAGGATGACATGGATCTTGTGTGGACTTCACCCTGTTTCAACATGGCGGCCGGGTCACATACGATCTCGTTTTACAGCTAAAAAATACACTTTTTGAAAACATTTGAGGCGGGAAATGTGTAGTGCAGTAACAGAACCTTGCTGGATATTCGATCAACACTGCCTCGTTTGATAGTTTGATCCAAGTATTGGGAGCTGGCTGCATTCTGTTGGACGGACGTCATTTGCATAAAGTACAGGTCCAGTCAACTTTACGCAAATTCACATCTGTCAACTTGACGTGCCGTATCCATCATGCACCACACGGCCGCATCTCCCACTCTCCATAGAGAATGAATGGGATGAATGGGTGTGTCTGCACCATGAGCCGGTAGCCGGTGGATCGGCACAGCTCCGGCGTCCTCTCTAGTAGTGTCTGCGCTAGTGCTGTCAGAGTCGCTCATTAATAGCTTGTTAGCGCTATAGCATAAGTGTCGATGTGTTTTTATTCCTTTTTTTCCCCTCCTTTCCTTTCTGCCTAGCGACTCTTGGCTGAAAACCAAACTTGCAACATAAGAACCACCGGCTCTCATTTGCCCACTGTGACCGCAACAGGGGTGACATCGCCATTCAGACAATTGGACTTCCCTGTCAGCATTCCAACTTGGTCTGCCAGTCCAATGATTTTTCAAATGTCCTGTAATCATGGAAATTTCCCGAGGGGCCGCTGTAATAATTACACATTTTCTCGGAAATGTGTTTTATTTTGAAAATTGACCGGATTCTCTCGTGGTTTGACTTCCTGATTACAATAGGAACAATGTTTCTACACGACGCATCTTCGTCAGGATGACATGGATCTTGTGTGGACTTCCCCTCCCCAACATCCCCGCATCCGCCTCCAAAGTTTCACCCAGGTGCGAGTGCAGTAACAGAACCTGCATATTCGATCAACACTCCTGCTGAAAATAAATGTCCTTGCTCTGTGCTTTGGTCTAGGTTTAGGCAATGTAGAAAGGAGTTGGTTAAGTTTAGTAAAAAGATTAGGTAGAGGCCAATAAAATCACTATTAATAGGTGTTTCCCATAGCATTAGCGGGAGTCGAACCCCAGATAATCCACCGCACCAAAAACATGCCATACTCTAACAACTACACTACCAATGCATTTGCTGGAGTGGGGCTACCCTGCTAAAACCATTCAACTTTTTTCAGGTTCGGAATAGCACCAAACTTTTCAGGTTGGAATGGCACCCCTTTCCCATAAATAATTCCAGGGTCGGCATTCCGACAAATGAAAGTAAACGTTCTCTGCCTAGCGACTCTTGGCTGAAAACCAAACTTGCAATGGCACCCTGGAACTGCACTGTGACAGAAACACAGCCTGTAACCTGTAATCTCTTGTTTATGAAAGATAAGACTACACCAACACATCGTAATGGATATATAAATAACGTGATCCACTGCTCCAAGGATTGATTTCTCACTGGCGTTGAAACCTAGGTCCAGAGTTGGCTGGTGTGTTAGCACAGCACCAGACTGATGATCTGGAGAGGTTTGTCGCGTTCATGTGATGATGAGTAGCAGGTGTACAGTTAGTGAGACCAGATACCACTAAGCACACACACACAAACGGAGAAGCATCAAATCACAGAAGACGTTTTATGCCGATGACGATTCAAAAAGACAGGCTTCATTTTCATAAAGTACAAGAAGCCTCAATGAAGAGAAAACGCCTGAGATGAAGAACGTGGGGGAGGACAAAACAAATCTCCCCTGCAAACAATACAAACACTCACAAATTTGTACTCTTATACGCACTCCCACATATGCATGTCATAATTACAAAGGATGCTGGGTAATTATGCTAATGATGTCATAATGAGATGCATGTGCCCTCTCTCATTAAGAAATGACATCTTGTTCCTTTCAAAATATGGTAATTTCTTAAGTACCATGCACATGCAACCAAGCCATACACACACACACACACACACATTAACAAAAACGTACAGAGGCTTATATCAAATACACTGATGGCCAAAAAAATTCAGACAGAAATACACACACTTATTTTTCACATATCCACAACACCTGTAGACCATGTGTGGGTCCACATGACCAACACATACAGAAGTGGGCTGCATAAAGGACTAGTTGAACTGATCATACAATTGAATGATAACCATTTCATTTAATGAAAACTGCATAAATCTAATTACTGCTGTCAGTGTAAATCACACAATTACACACACATTGGCCCGACTCCTATATTTAGATGATAATGTGTTTTTATGACCTCATGACTGCGGTGGTTATGACTGTGACGGTAACGAGACATTCACTGTCCACACACACACACACACACACCACAACTTACCAAAATACTGAATATCCTTTAATCACTGTTATTGGGCTCTCTCTTGCTTTGTCATGGTGACGCAAGGCAGAGAGAACCATGAGGTAGGCTTCAACTGGTTTGTCTATGTAAGATGATCAAAACAGACTCTGCAGCTCGGAGCTTTTTTCTTATTCATTTCATATTTCACACTTTTTGCATTAGGACTAAACAAAGCGGTGTACACAGGTGACTGCAAAACATCATCACACAGAATTGGAGATCTTTCAGCTGTGAAGCTGAGGCTTGAAAAATTGGTTGCGGATGAATAGAACAGCCACGAATGTTGCTGTGAAAAAAACTCAAGTGTGATTTTAGTGAAACTGAGATGGAACTGCCAATTTCTTCTATGAAGTTAAAGGGATAGTTCACCCAAAATTCTAATTCTAATAAGAGTTACGGGGGGTCCACGCAGCAGTATTTGTCCATATAATGGTTGTGAATGGATACCACTTTTCTTTGTCCAAAAAGACACACCAAAAAACATCCAAATACCTCCATACTGCTCGTCTGGAATGTCCCTCTTGTATTGAAGCCCCCACATGAGAAATTGTTCCGCTGGTGACACAGGAAGAGCAGTGACCTGAGACACTGGGAGCTTCCGCTACAATTTTTTTTTTTTTCGGAACAATTTCTCATGTTGAGGCTTCAATACAAGACATATTATTTGGTATTTGGATGTTTTAACTCAGAGAAGGAACGGAGGACTCTGAAAATTCTCACAGTTCTTAGTTGACATGAGGGTGAGTAGATAATGAGTGAAATTTGAATTTTGGGTGAATTATCCCTTTAATAACTATATAATAACATTGAAATAAAGGAGTGTTTGTGAAGCCAGCCCACCTGGGATGTTAGAATACAGCTGTCATACACACACATCAGTGACCAGTTGTTTCTGGACCGAGTGCGTGTGTCTCTGTGTACTGCAGCAGTGCATGTGTGACAGGTCACTTTTCTCAGTCAATGTAGCTCCACACTACCATGGCTTCATACTGTATATGACAGACGACAGTCAGGTGGATTACAAGGGGTTTATTTTCCTGCAACACAGCAGACAACACAGCATCGGCATGGGTTAGAGTCAGTCTCGGTCGGGACAATCAAAGTCAGTGCAAGATCCTCTCTCCTCTGTGCTCAGCTCAGCAAACAGAAAAATAACCAATTCTGGTTATATAAAACGGAAACAAAAATATAAATTACAGTGATCGTATAGTGTATTTTGGTCTATAAAATAGTAATTAAAACCCCCACATAATCCATTATATGGCTTTAAATTGAAGAACACATTCAACATTCACCATGAAGTAAATACACAATTCAGATGTGGCATAAACACTAAATCCAAGCTAGTAAATGAATGAGCCACTTAACTTATCATGTAAAGAAAACAGTTCACAAGCGTAATTTTCAATAAAACCATCTTGAAAACAACATAAAAAAATATACAGGCTTTTGAAACAGCAGACAACACAGCTTCAAGTCACAACTACGACTTTGTCCCTCCCCCTAGCCCTAGCCCTTCCCCTTGCCCTTGAGGTAACCTAGGTAACCCGTAGCTTGTGTTTTCACCCATCCATCAGTTGTCTGTGAAAGTCACTATAACGGCCAAATCCTCAAAACCACGTAACTTAATAAAATAAAATAACATTTAATCAGGACTGACCGGTTCATGGTAAAACATTTATTTAGATCAAACTGGTGATTTCTGTACACAGGAAGGAAAAACACAAACTACGAGTTTCCTTGAACGCATCATGAGTTAGCAGCCCCAATGCCCTCCGTCAGGCATCTATTGGTCCTCGTGCTAATTTAATTCAAACAAACTAATGTGACCACATTCATTTCATCAATGAGACCAGCATTTATCTTGGCTGCACACACAAACCCTTCATGCCGTTCTCTCTCCTCATTGGATAACACTTGTATCCCACAAGGAAAGTTTTCTCCTGGTTTACAGCAGAGCAGAGTGATGGAGAGACTCGTGTTACGGCTGAAACACTCCATGTAAGTGATTGCTGACGGAAAATAGGACTATTTAGGACTTATATTAACAAAAACATTCCACTGATATCTGCTTTAACTTATCATGTAAAGAAAACAGTTCACAAGCGTAATTTTCAATAAAACCATCTTGAAAACAACATAAAAAAATATACATTACATTACCTGCAACACAGCAGACAACACAGCATCGGCATGGGTTAGAGTCAGTCTCGGTCGGGACAATCAAAGTCTGGACACGTAAAATGAAAACAACATTCAAGCTAGGTTAGCTTCACTAACAAAGTCTCCAAACAACGTGTTTTGGGCTACAAATTACAGCAATGCTTAACCCGGTTGGCATAAAACATAACGAAAGTCATACACAGTAAAATATAAAGTATGAAACACAAAAAAATCAATAATTGTCTCGGACCGTGCGAGAGCACGTCTTACCAGTGCAAGATCCTCTCTCCTCTGTGCTGTTCCCACACCCCCCGCTATGTCAGTAGGTGGCAGTGTTGCGACTGTTTTGCCATAATTTAATATGGACACATCTACTCTGTTACACATGTGTTCTTTTGTGTGTTTGTTCATACAGCTGTGTATACGTTGCCGTTTCTAAGCACACATTTTCTTGGGGAACAGGATGCACATACTTTGAGATAAGTTTAGACACAGATCATTATTGATTCCATCACGCTTAGAGATGAAGAGATGTGGTTGAAGTCACTCTGCAGCATGTAGCTAATGGTGGTGGGTGGATTGAGCCCCAGGCCCCTGACTCACAGGGAGCTCTTCAGGTGTCTGCCGTCTCCGTGCTGTGTGTATAATCCTTTGTACTTTGTAAATGCCACTGTTTCAAGTAATGAGATAAACAGCCTTGTTTTCAGTTCATCAAACTTTCACACTTGGCTTCTGAGGGAGCTCAGTGTTATTAAAGAAGTGGTTTGATCTGAGAGACGACCCTGCACTTCCCTCCATCAAAGTGAAAATATGAACCCTTAGTTGTATTAAAGTTTGCATGAAAACTGCGAGTGATGTGGTGCAGTGGGCAGAGATGTTGGTTATTCTGTGCACGGCTCTGCTGTTGAGCTTTTAGGATTCACTTCGTCTTTGTCAGTTCAGGCTCAGGCAGCTCCTGCTTCTGTTCAATCCCCCTGATGTTTCCTCATGCTCCCATGCCTGAGTTTTTCCTGCAGATTGGATTTTCTGAGTTTTGTTTACTTGCCGGTTCCTGAGTTTTTCGTCACCGATTTGTAAGTCAGTTTTGCTGCTCCATTTTCCTCTGCACCTACTAGGTTTTGTGTTGTCTGAATTGCATTTAGATCTTCAGGACTTTTGTGGGACAGCTTCCTAATAGATGTATACAACATCTATTGCACATCTGTCCGTCCTGGGTGAGGGATCCTCCTCTGTTGTTCCTCTGATTTTTCCCTGTTAAAAGGGTTTTCTATGGAGTTTTTCCTCAGTGGATGTGAGGGTCTAACATCCTCTCATTATATTATTCAGTGTTTTTCATTTTAAATTAATCTTTTTCACTTAAATAATTTAATGTTAAATATATTGTCTTTACTGTAAAGCACTTTATGCTATTTCATGTATAATAAAAAGTTCTTACCAACATTTCACAGGCCATGAAGAGCTGGTTTCAGCCAAAGTTCCTGCGACCAGTGTCATTGGGTACTAGGGTTTAATATTTTTCCCGAAAATAACATGAATCAAATCCCGGGATAAGACGACCCATTTCCCGGGAATCCCAGAATTTTTTGGGGTTCTTTTTTTCTTTCTTTTTTAGCCCATAGGCATATAGTACGTATCATTCAAATATGCGTTCCTAAATCCCAAACAGACATTTTGTATCAAATCATTACACAGTATTTGTATCATTATTAGGGCAAAATAATAACGTTTACGCAACAGCCATAATAAATCAAGCTACTGCGCGCCCTGCTCAACATCTACAACAGCGCTATGGCCATGGACGTCAGAACTATTTTCTGAGAGGGGGGCAGGATTTTTGTTGGGAGAGTCGGGGGAGAGACGTACACTTATCAATGATTAAGGATTTGATTTGAAATTATTTTATGAAAGCAATTGTTTACATCAACAAATAAAGGCCGACCCTAAATACAAAAAAACTGACAACGATATGATCAGAAACTCTTTCAACTTTGTGGACTGTCTGCATGTGAAGACTGACTGAAGTAAAGCTGACCTCATCCTCTGCTCCAGAGAGGGACAAAATGCACTGTTGGACCTGGGTCTCTGCTCTGTCTCCGGTCCCGAACGGGCTCCGGACACGGAGCAGAGAGTGGGGGTGAAGCGCTACAGCGCAACGGTGAGACCCAGGAGGTCCGACAGCACAGCGAGGACAGTACGTGAGGAAGATGGAGATGAACTAATGAACGATGAGCTTGGTCGCTAATGTGTAACAATAAACTGAGGGATGTAGAAATAAAGGCCGTCGGCCGTATAGCCTACATCATACTGAGCTGTCAGACAGCCTGACTCCATACGCCAGATGCCAGGCTGCTGTATGGAGCCAGCTGCTGCGTACCACACCAAAAGCAGAGATCTATGCATTATATGAGATAAATGTCAGTCAGACAAATTGAGTTTAAATTCAGATTCTTTTTTTAAAAAGCGTAATTCTGTGGGTACAGGGAGGTTGATGGAGTGCGGGAGGGGGGGCGGACGGGAGGTGGTGCTGCCGCATGAGATTCTAAATGTTTGCGCAAACCACTTGTTGATCCCCCGGATCACTTGGACCCGGTCACACAACTTACACTTTGCGTTGTCATTCTCCAGTTTTTGAAAATGCCTCCACAGAAACCTGGTCCCAGAGCCAGACATTAGTGGGGGCAGCCTGCTGCTGAATAGTGAGCCTGTATTACCGTAGTTACGGTGGCATCGTCGTCTCTAACGTTACTGCATTAGACGCGCACCATTGATTTTTTTTATTAGGCTATTTTCCCGGGTTCCTGTCATAACATTTCCCGGGAATCGAGAAATAGTTTTAATCAGATTTCCCGGGAATCCCGGATCCCGGGATTAAACCCCACTGGGTACGTTACATGGACCGTTTCAATCGGTTACAGAAAGGTTTGGTTTAAATCAATCTGTTTGAAGATTTCAGCTTGAGCGTATACATGGGTAACAAAGTAAACTGGTTGGGTGTTTACATGCGCCGACAAAACACGCTCACGGCTGCGTTACTATGGTTACAACAGTATTGATTAGGGAAGTGCTACAGGTGTGCTGAAATACAATGTTTGTTGAGCGCAGTCTTTGCTGTTATGGCCTAATATATCTCTGTATTAAACAGCAGCGTGGCATATTACTCATTTTAGCAGGAAAGAAGAGAGAGCGTTTGGAGTCGGGAGTGCGTATGTTACCAGCGTTTAGCCGAAATGAGACTACCTGCAGAAAAACAACTGCTTGGGCAGGCAGTCTTTTTTCGGCACAACACCGGCGGCGCACCGCTTCCTCCTCCTCCTCCTCTCTCTGCATACATTTTCGGACACCAAGTGGAAACAGAACTTCACATGACCCGCCAGTCTGTTATGAAATTTCTTGCTCGACATTTTTCCATAGGCTACACGGACATTTCACTGTCCCCTTCAATCTGGTTGGAATTTCAACCAGTTTGGGGTAATTGAAACGGTTTGAGGTGTTTACATGAAGTCTCCCAAACCTTTCTGAAACCGATTGAAAGTGTCCATGTAAACGTAGCCAGTGTTACTCTTTATGTTGAAACTATGCACCAATGAAACAACTCACACTTTACAGGCAGTGGGAAGTTAATTGTGGGTTTACTACGGTGACATTTCCAGCAGTTTTCTACTTTTCACTCTGTTCACTACAGGTCCCGTTATTGGAGGCAATAACTGCAGAAATTCTACAACAGGTTTATTACACTGAAAGTACTTTACTCTGTCAAAGTACTTTCAGTCATTAATGTTTATACATTAATGACTTGCCTTCTGTCTGTAAGGATGTTAACACCATAATGTATGCCGATGATACTGTTCTGTTTACTCACGGGAAAAATGTAACGGAGGTGGCTGCGAAATTAACAAAGGCAATGAACAAGGTCAGTGATTGGTTATATAACCCCCACGCTGAATGTTGTTTTTTACAAATAGGTGTAAACTTAAAAGTTACCCAGACATCATAGTAAATGGGCAAAAAATAAAACATGTAGAACAATTTAAATATTTGGGGGTAACATTAGATCCAACACTTAGTTTTAAAGGGCATATCAAAAAGCTGAGCAACACATTGAAATATAATTTTGCAAATTTTAGGCACATAAGAAATTCTCTCACCTGTGAGGCATCAAGTACATATTTAAATGCAATGATCAATCCTCATTTTTTGTACTGTATTACATCCTGGTCTCAGGCCTGTAAAACAGTTACAAAACCATTAGAATTATTGTACAAAGTAGTCTTAAGATCCATGCCAAAAAACCACGGCATTACCATCATTGCCATGTGCTCGCCAAATATGATATTTTGAGCTTTGAAAACTTGATTTTACACTCAAATGTTTGTTTAATTCAAAAAATCATTCACAACGCTTATGCCCCCCCCCTGAAAAAGTTTGTGTCGCTCACACAGCACGCACAACCAGATCTGTAACAGGGGTGAATGGAATCAACGTTTGGTAGCTCTTCCTTTTCATGTGTGGCCACAAGTCAGTGGAATGTCCTTCCCACAGAAATCATTTCATGTACAAACCCTCACATATTCTCATGCTTGTTAAAGCGCTGGCTATTGAGTAAGCAAGTTTGTACACATTATTGAGCTGCATGTGTGTGTGTGTCTGGTTGGGAGTGTGAGTGTGGTGGTTTGGAATACTGTATGTTGTGTGTGTCTGGATGTGTGATGAGAGTGGGAGAGAGTGTGTGTTGGCTTTGCTGTGCACTTCCATGGCCTGGCGTTGTTGTTCCTTGTAAGGTGTAAATTTTTTTTTTTTTTTTTTTTTTTAAAACATAATGTTCATTATTTTCATATTCCATTTTAACTATTGTATCTGTCCTCTTAATACCTGCCCAGGGACTACAGGCGGAAATTAGCAATTGTGCTATAACCTGGCTCAGAGCATCTTCTCTTGTTTTACAGGATTAATGTGTTTTCTGTGCACTGTCCCTGTTTAAATAAATAAACAAACTAAACTAAAAAAAAAAAAAAAAAAAAAAGAAAAAAAGAAACTGGCTGCTATGTTTATTTTAAGCAAATTAGTTGGTGTTACCTACTCTTTACAATGCAATAAAGTTACACAGTGTTGAATGCTTTATACACTGTTAATAGCCTACAACGTGCACGTTTGTGGTGTGTTATTGTGTATGTCTGACAGCGCCAGCGGAGCAGGTGAGGTGTATGACTGAGGAAGAGTCCACAGCTCTGTGGACTGTGGTTTCCAGCAAAACAAATGGCAGCTCAGTGAGCAGGCGTCTACTCCACTTGCTCCGGTATGGTGTGTGCATGCTCCCCCCACAGAGTAGCAGAGTCATGTGTGAGTGGGATGAGACTGAGGCAGGAGAACAGAGTGAGGAAGACGGTGGAGGGGAGGGGGGGCTAGGCTATACGGTGGAGATCATGAACTAACACTGTAGCCTTTCATGGCTGCCTGCAAACCCTGGAGTGGACTTTGGATGGATAGATGGATAGATGGATAGATAGATAGATAGATGGATGGATAGATAGATAGATAGATAGATAGATAGATAGATAGATAGATAGATAGATAGATAGATAGATAGATAGATAGATAGATAGATAGATAGATAGATAGATAGATAGATAGATAGATAGATAGATAGATTACTATAACTTTATGTACCTGGATTCTCACACTGCATTCATTTCCCTGTTGTTTATTAATATGAAGGTTCAACACATTTTCAGTCAGGACAGCAGAGCTCCAAGTAGCTCTCAGATAAAAAGCTGCTCACCCCAAAAGACAATAAGCTACAGAGAAGGGAAGAGCTGTGCAAGAACAGGTGTGAAGCACTGGAGGCAAATCTGCAGCAGGAGTCGGCTCAGAGAGATGAAAGCTGGGGGAGGAAAGTGCAGCAAATGGAAAAAATAAGAGGCCCCTGCTCTCTTTCAAAATGGCTCAGTGAGGCAGCAGGGATGAAGGAGCAGGAGGAGGACCTGCAAAAATTGATCAGTGTCAAGTGTGATGCCTCAGCTGATCCTCTGACCTCAAAACCACCTTTGATCCTTTTTGGATGCTTGTGATGATGAATACAAAGAAATTGGAGGAGAAAAAATATGATATGGAGAATAATGAGACAATGAGAAGGTAGGAGGTGAGGTGGAGGAGTGGAGATAATCAAATGAGAAACATCCAGGTGGTTTTCTCCTCATCCGTCTCTTCAGGTTCACTGTTGTGTATTTATCACCACGGCCTCACGGGGCCACTGTTGTGCCTATAGACTGGTTGTCTTTTGAAAGAAAAGAAACTCCTACATGAAGGATGTGTTTGTCAGAAAACACTAAAGTATCTACGAACAAAACTTTTTCTCAACTACTTTGTTGGATTTGTAGTCATACACACAACTGCTCACAACTTAAAATAAAACACAACATAAAATGCGATGCACCATCTGCTTTGCAAAGTTTTTCAAGAATAAAACTTGAAAATTTGCACACAAAAAAAGAACAATGGAGACAAGACAGTGTAAAGTGTAATGACTTAACAGATTACAAAGCTGTAGGTTGTAGGTGGGGAATGATATCGCAACCCGGTGTCATTTGCACCTGATTTACAGTAATAAAGGTATGACAGGGGCCAGCTGTGTGTCATTGCACTGTATTCCCTGTATACAATATTTATATCAGTGGAGAATGAATGAAAAAATGTGATGGTTCTCAATGTGAAGTGGAACAACAGCAAATTAGACAAAAGAGGAACAAGAACAGAAACCATTACCCTGAGGTGGGGGGGGTACGTGCAGCAGTATTTGTCCATATAATGGTTGTGAATGGATACCACTTTTCTTCGTCCAAAAAGACACACCAGAAAACATCCAAATACCTCCATACTGCTCGTCTGTAATGTCCCTCTGTGTAACGGAGGTCCGCGGGTGTGCCACAGTCACGAGGGACCAGTGAGGTGAAGTGACGGGTTGTGGCGGTAGCGGTAGCGGAAGTAAACTCACTCACTCTTAAAAGACGTGCTAACCAACCTGCCAAGCGGTTGTCAACCTCTTGGCGAAGCGGTTAGCATCGTTCGATCCTCACTCAGGGCAAGTCAGAACCAAACAACATCGGTCACATCTGTATTGAAGCCCCCACATGAGAAATTGTTCTAAAAAAATTTAAATAAGTCTGTATTTGAAGCTTGTTTGTAGCGGAAGCTCCCAGTGTCTCAGTTCACTGCTCTTCCTGTGTCAGTGCAAATTTTGCGTGATTTGCACACTCATTCTTTACATGCTTCCATTAGGTGTGAGAGGCTGTTTAGGAAATAAATCATATTTGCTCTCATGTTACATCATACTCTCTTACAAACACTAGTATAGTCACACACACACACTTACTATCATACTCTCTCACACATACTATTATACTCATACACACATACACACTATGTGAGAGAGTTCAGTAGTGTGTGTACATGACTATACTAGTGTGTGTGTATGAGTATACTAGTGTGTGTGTATGAGTATACTAGTGTGTGTGTGAGAGTTTGAATGAAATTTCCAGGTTCTGATTGGTTCTTTGCAACACCACAGGAACTAGGAACTAAATTCATTTCCCTGTTTTTTATTTTATTTTTGTTTTTGTTTATTTGTTTGTTACGTTGATCCATTCGATTGTTTTCCACCATATAAAAATGTAATCATATGGGATACAATATTCACAGAATTGAGGGATGAAGCAGTTATTATCCCCTTTATGCTGTAGTGTATTAGTGATAAGACGTGACCGAAACATGGTTGTATTCAGCCGCCTGGTCAGGGCCCATCACCGCCTGGCGGCGGAAGACGAGCCCAGACTCATTCTCCCAGCTTGGTTCTCTGGTCTCAGGAGACACTGTGTGGGACCACAGCCGCCTGCTACCGGAGGCTCCGCTGCGGCAGCGATCCGACGACGCACACGGGGCGGCTGGGTTTCGCTGCTCTCCGCCGTCCTGGTGCACCACAGTTATCAAGACCGAGACCCGCATCAGCCGAAGCAGACGTGCTGCTCACCCTGAGGTTTTTCCGATTTTTGAGGGTCTAAGGACAGAGGATGTTGTTACGATGTCATGAAGCGCTTTGAGACAAACTGTTTGTGAAAAACGGGCTATACAAATAAAATGGCCTTGCCCTTGCCTTTCCTAGATAATGAGTGAAATTTGAATTTTGGGTGAATTATCTCTTTAAACTCACAGGTGGGAGCATCGTGCACACTGGCAGGTGAACAAGTGTGTTCAACTGTGTTTCTGCCATAACTGCCCACAATGCAGAAGCAGCTGTGTGTCTCTAACAAACATTTGAACGTTGACAGTGGTGAAAGAACATTTTGCGCTGCTAATGCCCCTCTGTGGTGCAGCTGAACTGGGAACTTGACCTCAGTATATCCTTGCCTCAGTGGGGCCCAGTGGCAAGGTCATCTGAGTGTGTGTCTAGACAAAGTCATACAGCACACCTGTTAGATTATCCTATATAGATGACAAATACTGAGCTGGATTTATTTTTTTTAATTTTTATTATTAACATTTTTTTCCCTTACTGAGCTGGATTTGACAGTCGAGATTGTTTTAATGTTTAAAGGGATAGTTCAACATTTTGGCAAATTGGCCTATTACCATAATCGCTATAGTCATAGGTTTGTTACCTTTAATTGTCGGTGCAAACTATTTTTAGAACGGCGGAGCAGAGCCGTGAGCTGCTCAGAACTACGCTACGGAGGCTCATGGGATTTCTTGGTTTCCCTCATCAAACTCATCAGATACACAACCCAACAACTCCACAATGCTCTGGTGGACAAGTTGTGAGCTGTGTATTCACCACACTATGAGATAACACAACGTTACCACACAGAGTACTAGGTAAATTCACACAAAACCGCTGATGCGCGTTCGGGGGCAGTTTTTCAGCAAGCAGTCTCTGCATTTGCCTGAAAACAACTCTGTCTCATAAAGGCCTTTAAGTTTTTAAAAATGTTTCAAACTCGCTCAAATCACATGATTCCATCACATACAACCCATCTGCATTCTGTTTTTTCTTGGGCTGAATTAACTAATTCATCTCACAATTTTCTGTAATTAATCGCAACTGCATTTGTCCTCTTATGACTTGAGCTTATAATGAATGTATAATCATCAAATTAGTGTAGAATAAACACAAAAAAGTATATTTACATTCAAAGACTATTTTAATGGCTTTCTTTAAAATCTAAACACAGTTTCTCTCCTGTGAAGAACAAATTTAGCACAAAAAGTCCACTTGCTTATATTCTCCAACAGAAATAATAACAAAACAACCCAGGCCTACTTGAAGGGTTGAATATCAAAACCATCAAGACCACTCCAGACCACTTAGCATGTGCCAACATATTTTATTTTTCCTTTTTTCCTATCAAGCCATGCTGCTGATGTGCACGAAAAAACAACCACATCACTGAACTTCCCTCCGTAAATTAAATTGAATAGCTATAGACCGATTGGTTCATTGTTTTATTTATTGATCTGTAGGTGGTGCTTTGTGTAGCTACATCTCTAAGGCAGTGCTGCTCTTCTGTCCAATTCACACATGAAGCTTCACTTTTCATTCAATCAAACTAATTAACAATGAACATTCAATAACTCATCTAGAAAGAATTAAACCAGCCGGCGGTGAACCTCTAAAGTTAATGGGCTCTCTGTCTTACCCCGGGGACGACGCTGTTACTCGGCCGACTGGCTCCGCAGATCGGGCTGTTGCCTCGGTGATGCTCTGCTACCGTCGCTGCTGGTGGAGCATCAATTCTCCCAGAACGTCGCCGGAGCAAACTTCATCATCATGTGGATAAACTAACCGCGTATTGGTCATCTAAACGGTTACTTACTCGCATGAAAAATATTAAAAACCGAATAAAGTGAAGAATAACAGCGCTACAGCCGGTACATGCTTTGCCTGCACACAAATTAATTAATTGCGTTAAACACATTTAATGTTTTAAATTAATTTCCAAAATGAATGCTTTAACTTTGACAGCGCTAGCAAATATCAAGACTTCAAATGTTTTAACCACTCTGTTGATTTCTGCAAACACAACAGGAAAGAAACATAAACAATCTATTAATAAATTATCCGGAGAATATTATCATGATAATAACTTTGACCACTTTCTGCAATCCCTGAATTACAGAAAGGCAGCAATTTATTAGAATTTTTGCACACTGCTGAGTTTAGCTTACACACTGCGGAGAAGCGGAGACATGCTCGCACACACACACGCCGAGGACGCCATGGGGACACACAAACAAGCTGATGTGCTTAGTAGCAGAGTAGCTGGGAGAAGGACAGATGGACGAGTGCTCTTTTACAGCCTCTTCCCGGTGAGTGTGTATGCACATGCGTGTGTGTGTGTGTGTGCACGTGTGTGTGTTGTAAGTGTATGCCCCATGCCTAGCATAACACTGGCAGAGCGCTGGTGCCAAAGTGGGCATCTGGTCTGTGGACGATCACAGGGGAGAGAGAGAGAGAGACAACAGTCACACCAATACACTCCCTCTCTGTGGATGCTGCTAATCCTGCTACTAATCTTGCAATGCTTCTTGGACTTGGATGTAGCTGCACAGCCTTAACACACACACACACATGCATACACACACAGACAAACAGATGGACACACACACCGACACAGACATAATGAAAACAACATTTCAAAATGTAATCTGAACTCTGAAGAAGCTGTCTCAGTCTGTCGGGGACCTCAGCTTCCGTCCTCAGGAGTCCCAACATGTAGGTACATGTTCACGTTCACGTCCCCACGAGGACATGAAAACAAACCCACACACACACTCACACAGGGGGCAGGAAAAAGGTCACACATACTGTCTCACATTGGAATCGTTTTCTGCCAGAATCAAGCTGTGGTGTGTGTGTTTGTGTGTGTATGTGTTGTGTGTGTTGGGGGGAGGGAAGTGTACCACAGGTGCTAACCCACTAACCATCACACACACACATCACTCTACACGTTTGTGCTACATTTGTTTTGGAGTGTTTATTGGATGTTTAGGGTGAAACAGCATCTTCACTGTCACCTGTTTAGCTGGCAGTGACAGGACTAGAGCGTGGGTGGCTGTAGCCTGGAGCTCAGGTTGGGCCTGGCTTGACCAGGTTTAGGGGAGTAGGGAGTAAATTGTAGTTTGTAAGCAGCTATATCCTTCACTGTGAGGTTTTCCCCCATAAATGTTGGCTGGGGGCAGGTGAATCCCATACAAACATACACACACTCATTACTGAGAGAGTCAAATAGAGAAGAGCAAAACTGGGAGAAAATATGCACATGAACACAATATAACATCACAGACACACAAACTCAGACATATGCAGATGCAAACACATATTGTCTCCCAGACAACAAAACCACGTTCTGCTGTAACTCATACTGGCACAAAGTAAGTAGTTATTTGTAGCCGGCTGGACGTATTTGTGATATAATAGGACAAATGATTACAGTCCTTAGCAGCACACAATCCTACAAGAACACTTGTCTTCTTCAGCAGTGGATGGATGGATCAAGAAAACAGAGTTGAACCCAAGTGCTGTTTGTTTTTCCACTGATAGTCAGTCTTAACCATGATCATTCTTGAACCTTGGCCATGTATTTATTATTGTGACTGTGACCATCAAAGCTGTTATACTGTAGTATAGCATTGCCAAGGAGGACCAAGTCTGGAAGTGCACCTCTAGGTTATGTCAGAGGAGTTAGATAGGTAGATAGAGCACGGCAACTTGGGTCTCGCACGAATTAGATCTAGTTTTACATGTCGGCTTGCTTGAAGTAAACGTAAACAGCCTAAGCAGCGGAACTTGCATCCACTTCATTCATTGCTGCCGTGGCGATGCAGGGACAGACACAACAACTGCAAAACAGGAGACATTAAACTGAAAATCTTCAGATTCCTTCTTTTAGACCCAAAATGTTAGGAACATACAGCCCTGAGTTGAATTTGCCCGAAATTGTCCTTTAACTGATCTATTTTCAACTCTTCAAACTCTTCAGCTGTTAAACTTAAACATGCATACAATTTATTCTACCATTTTAAGATTTCTATTGCTTTTAGCCCTTTAAAAGGCATGCAGCTCTCAGCTTCAAGTTCAACGTTTCAGCTTCAGCCTTTTCAACTTTGCTTCAGGGAATTTCTTCAGCTTATTCAGCATTGCTTCAGCAATCGCATTCATCTTTCAGCATTCACATGTATTTTCTTCATGAAATGCTCTTTCTAGCTGTTTCTGTTATATCTGTATTTTTTTCTCCCACAGCTGCAGCAAGGTCAAAGTATCACAAAAATGCAGAGTCGATGTACCACTAACTTAGTCTATTAAAAAAAAAACAATTTGCTATAAAAATGTTCTTATTGCTAGTGTTTAAGTGGTTTCTATTCAGCAAACAGTGATTGGATGACAGGAGCCAAAGGTCACCAGCGTTCCTGTGCATATCCAGTATGTGTAAATTGCACCGTCACTGATGCTCTAAGCTGGAACATGAAGGAGTCTCTGCTGCTTGACAGCCACCTTATCTGCAGTGCTCAGCATTAACCAGCAGAGAGCAGGCCACTCCCACACATCTAGTGGAACCAGTTTTCTTACTCATGTCCCCTCCAGTTATTTTAGGTCAACCTGCTCTGAAACCTTTCAAAGCCAGATTCATGACAAAGGACTGACATCAGTTTATACTATGCTGTGTGTGTGGCTTCCTTCCATGTGAGTTTACCAGATGTTCAACTTTGACCCTTGGTAGTTTTCCTTCAGGCTGGACCAATTTGCCGGTCTGTTGTGGTCCAGTGGTTGCCATAGTGACCCATTCCCATGACAGCTCCAGTAACCTGAGTCGCCAGTCAGGTAGGGCAGGTAACCGTGCCAAAGTGAATGATTCAAATGGCAGGTGTAGATGGAGGCGGGGCCAACACACATGAACAGAGACAGAGACAAGAAAAAGGAGCAAAGGTGAAACAAAGAGAAAGAGAGAGAGAGAGAGAGACAATTGAAACACTAACGAATGACTCAGTGAAAAACAAAAAAGAAAAAAGAAATCAAGCGCGAAGAGGGAAAGGAGAATCGCGCCATGGAGAACGAGGTGGACAAAGATGATGGGACATTCACCAACATTTCTCTGACAGACGACGCAGGTAAATCCTCAATGAAACACTCAGTTGTTTAACAGTATTTTGCAGGCACTTTTTCGGCCCTTCATTTTTCATGAGCACACAATCAAAAGGGCCAGTTTCCTGTTATCAGGTTCCAGTTTCATTCTGGACAGCTGCTCAGCGGAGAGGAGAGGCTCCAGCAATCATTGTATCTCTGAGACAAAGACATAAACTTTCTACAGTTCTAAACTTTTCTTTGCAAACTCTGCTATGATCTTAAAGACTGTACATACAAGTCAAAATACCTACAGGTGTAACCAAACACATCATTTTGAAATGCATTTCTTCTGTGTAAGTATGTGACAGACAGTTAAAGCAGCTGTAATAAATATGTGACTGAACAAAGGACCATTGCCCTCTGTTCAGTCACATGAAGAAACAAACAGCTTGTAAAACCAGAGTGGTACTGTGGGTTCTGTGACAGGAATGAGATGTGAGATGTGTCTCCTAACAAATATGCATCGCTTTGTTTTTGGCAGTCAGTGCTTATGTACATTTGTTGTTTACACACACACACACACACGCACACACACACACACACACACACACACACACACAGAGCGAGATGGATAGAACAATTGTTTTTCAATTGCTGCTTGATAGTTTGATAGTTTGTGAAACCCTTTAAGTAGTGTGGATTTGTCTGTTGTTTCACCATGATCTTCTTATTTTATCACCACCAATGTATATGAAATGTCAGGTTTATCAATTCCACGTACTTGTTTGAGGGAACTGTGTGTGTAGCCAGCAGTGTATGTGAAACATGGAATGCAAAAGTGAAGCCCAACTACACTGATAATGTCTAGTAGGTAATAGACTCAGGTGAAACACATGTGGGTGCTCAGGTCATCAATTAAGCAAATCAAATCAATCACTGCAATGCTATATGTGACTCTGAAACTTCTTATATGCCCTTTATAGTTGAGAGTAAAATGGCAACAGTTTGGCACCCAGGTTTTTAAATTGCTGACCACAGGCAAGAGGATATTCATTAAAGGAGCTTTATCGCAAAATCTCACACACAGACGCACACGATCCACTAGATTAACTGAAGAAAGACACAGGAGCATCAGATAGTAAACAACTGCATTTTTCTGATTCAGTTTTTCCCTGTTCAGTGCAATTGAATGCAGCAAGCGCCGGGCCGGCTTGGATCACAACAATAACAGATCATGCATTTGCCCCACGGAAACTACACTGGTGGCTATTTTTTGGGTAAATTTAATTATGGCTCCCCCCGAGCCATCTTTTGCATATTTCAGCTTATTTTATGCCATTACTGCTGTATTTGCGATAATGCACCTTTAAAGTTGGGGTCGACGATCCTGAAAACGTAGGGAGAGAGCTAGCAAGATTTGAAAATAGCACGTCCTCCTGCCTCCTCTACGTCCCACCCCCCTGCTCCCCCTCCCATCAGTGTCTCGGTCTCACAGGGGGGGAGGAGAGCGAACGGCAGGGACAGAGGGGGATGTGCGTGCAGAAGGATTTGGATTGGTTGCTCCCTCTCGGGTCTGGTGACATGATTGGTGGAGGTTTTCTCAGCACTGTAGTTGCCAGACAGCACAGATTTTTTTTCGTTCTTTTTCATTAAGTCATAACGTATTAATTCCTCTGGCAACAGAGGGACCGTTTCACCCAGTGTAACAGAACGTGCTTTTGAACAGGATCGTAGACCAACTTTAACAGCAAAACCTACTCAACCTCAAAGCAATTGCCAATCAATTTTATTTTGAGATTTGTTGTTAGTACTGTACAGGCAGGCAAGAATAATGACAGTGATCTGTATCTGTAGACTGCAAAAGGAAATTTCTCCAATATGAGCACAATGGGTCAGAGCCTGATTGATGCTGTGAACCTAGGCAAGGCAAGGCAATTTTATTTGTATAGCCCGTTTTTACAGTTTGTCTTAAAGGGCTTTACATGGCATCATAACAACATCTTCTGTCCTTAGACCGTCACATCCACTGAGGAAAAACTCCATGGAAAACCCTTTTAACAGGGAAAAATCGGAAAAACCTCAGGGTGAGCAGCAGAGGAGGATCCCTCACCCAGGACGGACAGACGTGCAATAGATGTTGTTACAGACAGGAAAACAGTTTATAACATAGAATGTGGGAAACATGGAAATGTTAAAGGGATAGTTCACCCAAAATTTCACTCATTATCTACTCACTCATGTCCACTAAGGGTTGGGAGAAGTTTCAGAGTCCTCCGTGCCTTCTCTGAGTTACGGGGGGGGTCCGTGCAGCACTGCATGTCCATATGACGGTTGCGAATGGAACCCACTTTTCATCTAGCCTCGTAAACCAGCCTCCCCCGGAAATGCATTCAATTCATTTCTCAGGGGGAGTCTGGCCTCATCCCCGTTGTAACCGTTTCGCCGAAACACTCCGCCTACCGAGCCAATCAGTCCCTGATTGGCCAACGTGCTGTGATTGACACAGCACGTTGGCCAATCAGGGACCGAAGAAGAACAGCGATAACGTCTTTTCCTCCAAGAAACTCAACAAGCGCCGACTCTTGCTCTTGTTTAAGTTCTGTAATTGATGGTATTTCATTTAGAACTTCCCTTACTGCTGTTTTTACGCCGCTGTTTGACGCTCCGCCATGTTTGTTGTAGGTGAGTCCAGTTCATGTAGTGATGTTTTCAGGCCCTGATTGGCCAACGTGCTGTGTCAATCACAGCGGCGACGCTGATTGGCTCGGTAGACGGCCGATTTTTGGCGAAACGGTTACAACAGAGATGAGGCCAGACTCCCCCTGAGAAATGAATTAAATGCATTTCCGGGGGAGGCTGTTTTACCAGGCTACTTTTCATCGTCCAAAAAGACACACCAAAAAACATCCAAATACCTCCATACTGCTCATATGTAATGTCAGCCTTGTATTGAAGCCCCAACATGAGAAATTGTTCAGATGAAAAAATTTAAAAGTATATCACTTTTGCACCGGCGTCAGTAATTGCACTGACACCGGCGCAAATCACGCAAGATTTCCACTGACACAGGAAGAGCAGTGAACTGAGACACTGGGAGCTTCCGCTACAAACAAGCTTGAAATTAATTTTTTTCGGGACAATTTCGCATTTCGGGGCTTCAATACAAGAGGGACATTACAGACGAGCAGTATGGAGGTATTTGGATGTTTTCCGGTGTGTCTTTTTGTTACGAAGACAGATGGTGTCCATTTGCAACCGTTGTATGGACATGCAGTGCTGCATGGGGCCCCGCTGTAACTCAGAGAAGCCACGGATAACTCTGAAACTTCCCCCAGCCCTTAGTCGACATGAGGGTGAGTGAGGGTGAGGGTGAAATTTAAATTTTGAGTGAACAAACTTTAACAAACTGTCTTTTCAGAGGGAGCTGGAGAGCACATGTTTAGAAATGTTAGCAGTTGGGAACACAACAGTTTTGACACTTTTAGCTCACGATCCCTCGCAGGGTTTGGGGAGACAGACACACTAAAACCAGAGAGTAAAAGACAGACTGAGAAATAGATGGAGGCAGATTAGACTGGATGTAGAAGTGTATTGGCTGAAGCAGCAGTGTCCACAGGGTTTGGCTTGGCTAACGAGCAGCAGCATATGGATCCCTCAGAGTGAGCAGAGACAGCACAGACGCTACAAGGATACCACACACACAGAAAGAGAGAGAGAGAGATGCATACATGAATGCCAGCAAACACTCTCTGCATATATATATGTATATATATATATATAGAGAGAGAGAGAGGGAGAGAGAGAGAGAGAGAGAGAGAGAGAGAGAGAGAGAGGGAGAGACAGATAGACAGGTGGACAGACAACCTGAACAAAACTAAAATACTGATTTTCCAGAAGAGGTCTGGGAATCACTAGCCAGGCTAGCGCCGCCTAATGTTTCCGGCCAATTTCATTTGCCTCAACCATATAGTCAGGGAACTAGTAATGCGTTTCGGTTTGCTCCGTCCGCGCTGGCGGACGGACCAATCAGCGAACAGATGTGAATTGAAGGCGAAGCCGTTTAACTCAAGCGTCAAGCTAACCTATGAGCTTAACCGGTGTATAGCCCACGTGACCACCAAGCAGCAGCGATTAGTTGAAGCAAACGTAAGCAACCGCCCCCCGGAAGCAAACGAATCCCTATGGCTCGTGTTCAGACGCTCTATGAAATGTAATGAAATAAGCGGCTGATGCATCAGGCTAGGGAATCACAGCCTTAAACATCAATTCTATCTGGACAAAGTCAAAATAGAGCATGCAAAAAATTACACCTCCACCTTATGCCATCAGTCACTGAAACTGTGGACTTTTACAATACAACCCTGAGAAACATTTTGGATTTCCATGCATCCATCAAAGTCAGGTCAGCAACATTCTCCTGCTCTGCTCCCTGGTATACAAGCGAGCTGTGGAAAATGAAGGCTTCTGGACTTACTGTCCACAAGCAGACATATCGGGACCACCAAACGACTGACTCCAAGTCCCTTCATGACACTCGGTCACATTTCTACTCTAACATCATCCAAAGCAGTCCTGGAAATTCCAAGCAGCTGTTCTCCACCATAAAGATATAAAAGATCCCTTACTTGCCTCTTATAACTTCTCTTTTGATGTTGGTCACCAGTCCGACACGCAAAAGGAAGGCTTAATTTCATTATTATTAAAGCATGATGCAGAAGGACGGGCTAAGGATCCGGTTAAATTGAAGAATTGGAGACCTCTTACACTCCTGTGCTGTGATGCACGCATTATGGCAAAATGTTTAGCACTTAGAGTAAAAAAGGTTATAAAAGAATTAATACATTTCGATCAAACAGGTTTTCTAAAGGGTCGCTTTATAGGTGATAATATCAGACGTCTCCTAGAAATAATTGAATATTATGATGAGAAAAACTTGCCTGGCCTATTATTTATAGCAGATTTTGAAAAAGCTTTTGATATGATTAAATGGGAGTACATATATCAATGTTTACAAATGTTCAATTTTGGCGAGACCTTCATAAAATGGGTTCATGTATTATATAAAAATCCTTGTAGTAGAATTATAAATAACCGTCATATTACAGATCCAATTACATTGTCTAAAGGTGCCAGACAAGGATGCCCCCTTTCGGCATATTTATTTATTCTATCAATCGAAATGTTGGCCATAAGAATAAGAAATAATGGCAATATTAAAGGTTTAGAGATTAATGGTTTAGAATCCAAATGTTCCTTTTATGCAGATGATGCTTCTTTTCACGTTAAAGCAGATAGCCTCTGTATAGGCTCTCTTATATGGGAATTAGAGCTTTTTGCCTCTCTATCAGGATTGAAACCTAATTATGAGAAATGCTCTATCCTTAGAATTGGGTCGTTAAAGAAAACTGACTTTCAAGTCCAATGTGCAGTGCCAATAAAATGTTCTGATGGCCCTGTAAATCTATTAGGAATACATAAACCAGCAGACAAAAGTCTTTTGGTGAAAACTAATTTTGATTTAAAATGGAAGAAAATGGATAAAATTCTCCAGGCTTGGAAAGGAAAATATCTGACTATTTATGGAAAAGTTACTGTAATTAATTCATTAATACTTTCACAATTTACACACTCTGCCTTCTCCTGATACAACTTTATTAAAAGAATATGATAAAATAATTTTAAATTTTATTTGGAATGGTAAAGCAGATAGAATTAAACAAAGTTATCTGTATAATGTGCCGGAGAATGGAGGCTTGGGACTGAAGAGCCTTTCAATACTAGATCTGAATTTAAAAGCTGTATGGATACAATCAAGAATGGTTTTCATCCAAATTATTTTCTTCTATTTTCCTTTTTTTCAATTATGTCCAGCCTCTGTGGTACGTTTATATGCCTTTTTGCCTGACCTCTCCCCCTTTTTTAGAAATTCACTTTCCTTATGGCTTCAATATCAGTTTTCTTTACCAAACAATTCCTTGGAAATTAGGCAACAGATATTATGGCTAAATGAAAATATCTGTATAGACAAAAAACCTGTGTGTTGACAAAGATTGTTAAATAATCATATTTATTTTGTTAATGATTTATTGGATAATGAAGGAAAATTCCTTACTTTTGAATCTTAGATTTTTAAATATGGAGATGTGTGTTCAGAATTGAATTACATGCAGTTATTATCTGCGATTCCTTCATCCTGGAGATCAAAGATAGAAAAACACCCAGAAGATCTCAGAGTATGCTGCCCTCATATTAAAAATTCTAAATGGTTTGGGCATAAGAAGATTAATTTTGATATGTATACATTTTTTTTGTATTCTAAAAATACAGCTGCCCAACCATATTATTTTCAAACATATTGGGAAAGCATTTTTGATACCCCATTACCATGGTTTAATTTTAAATATATGTATAAATCATCTTGTTCAACATATTTATGGATGTTTCAGTTGAAAATATTCTATAAGATATTACCAACAAGGAAGATGCTTAAAATATGGAGAATTACAGAGAATGACAAATGTAGATTTTGTGGTAAAGATGAAGAAGACATTATGCATTTATTTTGGTATTGTCCTGAAATCGCTACTTTTTGGCAACATGCGGCAATTTGGTTAGGTGACCAAGGTCCTTCTTGTCATTGTCTCCAATTGATATTATTTGGAGTTTTCATGACGAAAAAAATATGCTGTTAAATAATATTGTTTTGCTTGGGAAAGCATTTATTTTCAAAAATCAAGGAGACCTTAATTTGACATACTTCATATAATTTATTAAACATCATTATTTATCAATAAATATATTACCAAAAAACAAGAAAAACAGTACAGAGAAAAAAGATGGGAAAGCCTTGCAATAACAAAAACGTGGGATGAAGATTGAATCATATGTCTTCGTTTTTTAATGCACTTCCGTCCGTGCCTGTGTCACAACTCAAAATTGATCTTGTGTGTGATGATGTGACCAACATGAGCCAGTTCAGGATGAAGTCATGTGGACTGACCCAGTACAGAGTTTGTTTTTGTACTGTACAAGTGCTACGTGTAAAATGCAGAGGATTTCTGTTTTTTGTACTTTTTTCTTTTTTTTTTTACACTACTACACAAGTGCTAAATGCAGTTTTTTTGTTTTGCAACATGCATTTATGGAGGGAGATGAGGGGAAGAGGAAGAGGAGAAGATGAGAGACAGGGTGAAGGAGGAGAGGACGAGGGAGGGAGGGATGAACTGGAAAGAAAAGGGAAGGTTTGGGTATGAAATGGGTGTGGGGAGGGGGGAAGGAGGGCAGTGCTACCGTAAATGCACAGGTTTTTTTCGTTTTGCAACATATAAGCATGTAGAGAGCAGCTTTCAAGAAATGTGTCTTAGCAATCGAGAAAAACTTTAATAGTATTCCATTGTTCTGTTTTGGCACGCGCTGCCATGCCAGTAAAGCTGTTTACATTGGGAAAAGAGAGAGATATGGACAGAGAGAGAGAGAGGTTAGCCAGCTGCTGCAATGTCTGTCTGCATGTGGACCTGTACCAGGGGAAGACTGAGCATCTGGCTCAGCGCTGTGTGTGTGTGTGTGTGTGTGGGGGGGGGGGGGGGGGCAGGTCGTGATGACGCCGTCCATGGTGTAGGTGGAGCTGAGCTAACATCATCCCATCACCACCACCTCGGAGCCGCTGCTGCCGCTGTGTTGTGTTGTTGTTGTTTACACGGTGACTTCTCGCTGTCGGTGAGTGCAGACGGACTCAGTGACTTTCTTGTTGTGAGCGTGTACCAGAACATGTCGGGTAGATAAAGCCCCGACTGTATTGTTTTGCTCCTATGCAGCCGGAGCTAGCTGGTAGCAGCGGTTAGCTTGTAGCCGCTAGCAGCAGCTCCCGGGCCGACGTCCATGTCTGACACGGTGATATGGTGTTTATCAGACAGTTAGTGTGTGTACGGTGTGCAATGTACAGATTAGTAGAACAGCTAGTTGTTGTTGACACAGTAACCTCGTGTGTAGTGATGAGGTCGTTACGTTTACACAGTTAGCGATTACCGGTTTAGCCCGGTTCTGGTCTCCGTGTTTCACTGTCCGCCTGCCCACACCTAACCGTCCAACAGTAACACCTAGGCTAGGCGGCTGTGGGCTCTGATCTGGAGTCTGATCGGGCTATTAAATGTCAGACCGATGGAGGTGTGTGTGTCTTTTTTTTTTGTGGGGGGGGGGGGGGGGGGGGGGGGGCTACAATGCACACAGCGTTGTAGGTCTACTGTTGTAGTCTGCATGTCAGCTGTGATGTGTGGTGTTGAAATACATGGGGTTGTTGTCAAGTAGACAGTGACGTGGTCCTGTATCCTAAGAAGTGTTGGCTCCGTCACTTCACTGGTTGTTGTGTGGGTCAGCATCAGCCAACAGCCTGGGTGCGGTGCTTCACCCTGCTACCCACACACACACACACACACACACACACACTGTTTACTCACATGGTAGATCCAACATCTGCCAGTCAACACATGGGATGGAGGCACATTGAGCCTGGTCGCAGCAAGCAAAGTCATTCTGACAAATGTTTGTCCATATTGTTGAATCTTCTGGCTGAATACGTCGGACAGCCACACATAGCACAACTGTCAGATTCCCCTACAACATCTGGATTAATTATGGCTTGCACATACCACTTCTAGCTGGCCCACGTACAGCCAGTGTGCATCAGCCCGGGATGTGGATGTATTTTAGGCCAGACTCGAGCCATGATCTGGGCTCATTCTGGCTCTCACCAGAAAAAAAGTCATCAATCAGGTGATGTATGATAGCTACATTGCACTCACAGTGTCTTGTCTCTTTTGTTTTTAACAGTGGACGGTCAATCTGCAGTCCTGTATACTAAACAGGAGAACGAGCTTTCCATCATGAACTGCGACATAGACGGTACATGTGCTTTCACGACTTTCAGGAATAGTCATGAGACGGTGAGTTGTAACAGCATTTCAACAACATCCTTGATTGTGTTTGTTTTAGGAGACATGGAGAACCAGGTGGAGATGGAGGAGAAGACAAGGTTAATCAATCAAGTTCTGGAGCTTCAGCACACGCTGGAAGGTAAAACACACATATTATATAGATTAGCTTTAAAATAAGAAGTCCCTTAAAGGGATAGTTCAACATTTTGGCATATTGGCCCACTGCCTATAGTCATAGCAGTAGGTTCGTTACCTTTATTTGTCGGTGCAAGCTATTTTTAGAGCAGCAGAGCAGAGCCACGAGCTGGTCAGAGCTACGCTAATGAGGCTAATGGGATTTCTTGGTTTCTCTCATCAAACACACAATCCAACAACTCCCCAACGCTCTGGTGGACAAGTTGTGACCTGCACATTCACCACGCTGTGAGATAATAACGGATTGTTATGAGACAGAATTGTTTTTGAGGCAAATGCAGATGAAAAACTGCCCCGGACGGGAATGTGCATCAGCGGTTTGTGCATCCGTCCTCATCTCTTTCACACACAAAACTGGTGTAGAGAACATTTAACAGAAAACTTTTTCAGACGTGGAGATGTCTGTAGCAGATCTCACCTTCCCCCTGATGACTACACACACATACCTATTTCTCAAAACATTTGACATATTTTTAAGATGTAGAGGTGTGAGGAGAAAACATCAAAGAAACTGTTGGCTATTTAATTCCATCACGGCTATACTCACTCACCTTCTTCAGCCGTGTTATTGTTGATAGGGCCAGTGAGGTCAAACCCAACGTAGATGTAAGTTAATGAGACCTCCTCATCAGAACTGCTTGGTCAGAGCTACACGGTTGAGTAGCTTTAGAAACGTCCTCTCTCTGCGCACTTCTGTGTTGAAGCATTAAATCTTAAAGGGATAGTATCATTTTTTTAAAGTGGGGTTGTATGATCTACAAATAGCCCCTAAGTACTTTAATTGCAGTAGAAGACTCTCTGCACTCCTCCCGTTAGCAACGCCAGCCCATAGCCCTGCCCAGAGATTTACAACATACATTGTTGTGAATGGATCCAAAGAAACGGCCTATTTTCACGGCCTAAAAGAGGTTTTGCCTGAAAAAACCCCCCCCACAGTTCCATTGTTGGCTATAATATCATTTTTTGCAGCCCCTCAAACTGCAGGAAAAACACTGTTTTTATTTGGAGCTAACCAACTGCTAATCGATGGGCGCTAACCCTGGGCGGAGGGATACGTGAGTTGGTTAGGTCCAAATAAAAACAGTGTTTTTCCTGCGCTTTGAAGGGCTGTCCCTTTAATGTCTTCATATGAGAGGCTGCAGTCAAACAAGTGATTTGGAATACGTGCATGAATTCTAATGAATCAATCGTCAGTTGTGAATAAAACAGTTGCAGCTCTGCTCCAGTCCAACCTTTATCCCGCCATAGAGAGACAGAATCAGTTCTTTTCCAGCATAAACTGACCCCAAAGACAAAGATGATGTCACTGAATTACTTAACATTGATGAATTCTGAGCTTTATTTCATTGTTTTTTTTAAAATCCCCGTCTCAGACCTGTCGGCGCGAGTCGACGCCGTGAAGGAGGAGAACCTGAAGTTAAAGTCAGAGAACCAAGTCCTCGGTCAGTACATTGAGAACCTCATGTCGGCCTCCAGCGTCTTCCAGACCACTGACACAAAGAGCAAACGGAAGTGAACGCCACCTCTGGGAAGAAGAAGAAGAAAAAAAAAGGGAAGTCCCAGGTCGGCAGCTGGGAGAGGAAACCCACTGTGAAGAACCGGAGAGGGGTTTGTTTCCTCTGCAGACCTGGATGTTTTCTGTGTTTAACATTTGAGCTCCCTCACCCGAGTTAAAACTAACATTTCAATAATCAAACCATAAACTGACTTCACCCGTCCAGTTTGTTCAAAATTAGACAAAAATGTCATGTGGGTGTGGCCCAGGTCTGTTGAGCAGCAGCCTCCTCTCCACGCTACAGATGAGCTAGACTTCACTCTGTGTATACGAGGTCGTTAAGAGTCACTTGTACCTTCCGTTTCTTCTTAACTCTCTCTGTCCAACAAGTATGTGTAAAATAATTCCTACTTCTGTTTCTCTTGCTTGACTCTCTGTTGGAGGACAGTTCTGACTTCTGTAGCTTTCTCAACAGTGCTCCTGTCTCAACTGATCCGTACGTGGGCCTCAACAAACATAGATATTACAAATGCTGTTTGACTGTGCTCCTGATTCTCAACACTAATTGACTTTTATTTTGTAAATCAATTTTCTACGTCAGCTGGATCTGAGTTTTTGGTAGCTCTCTTGATGTCTATACAAAGCATGTATTTCCTCCACTTAAAAGCTGCAAAACTGGACAGTATTACTGAAAATAAGAGATCCATTTAGATGGCATGTTTTCATTTCTATACCTTTTAGATGAATTTCTTTTTGTTGAATAGTTTAGGCTAACAAATGAAATGTCATTATCTAAAGCGTGGAGACTGGATGGATGGAGCTACTGAGAACCTCTTGACATTAGCAGATGGATACTAGATAAATGCAGACACCAAGGAGAGCTCTGCAACTCCGGTAAAAGCACAGAAAACGGAAAACTAAATGTTGTGTTAACTAGCACGTGATAATGTAGGTCTCATCAAACATCAGTGATGTTTTTATTGCCGTTGGTTGAGTTTTAAATCACAAAGGTACAACGTTTACTTTCTGTACTTACATCTGTCCTTTAAAGGAGTCATCACCCGGAAATCTCAATTTCTCTTGTTAAAACATGCATATTGGTGTTTGACCTCAGTTGAAACTTGCCTGAAAAGCTGGAGTTTGAAAGTGGCGCCGTTTTTTCGCTAACATAGCACACAATGGTGTGCCTTCCTAAAGCAGGAGATTTTGATTCTGCTCCTACGGTGACCTCACCATGGAGGCTACTTGCCTCTTTCACCACCCAACCCCGGCCCGTCCGCTACCTGAAATCGCCAAAGCGGTACCAGGGGGCTGTTTATGTTTAGGAGTCTGCATGCAGGCAAGCTCCGCCCCCCCCCCCGGCTCTGTCCTTCCTGCGGCGAATCAACGCGCGCCTCATTACATATTATACAATGCACATCCGGACCAGTCAAAACCTCGCGCGTAATCTCGCGTGATAAAGTCGCGGTAGGAAAAAGGGTCAGAACAAGCTCAATGTTTGATTACATTTTTTTTTTTTTTGTAATAAGTTTTACGAATTGATCCAAAGCGATCCAAGGGGGGCTGGATACGTAAAAAAAACAGGTTATGACTCCTTTAAATGAAAGTCATACATGACTGTAAAGACAGACAGGCAGGCAGAGGAAGTGGAGAAGTCATGAAGGCAGAGACAAAACCCTGCATGTTACATTTTGTGTCCCGCGATAGTGATGAGGGAGGAGGAAGCTGGATAAGACAAGTAGGAGGGGAGATAAAGGTAAAGGCTGGAAAAGAGACTGCAACAAACAAAAGCAGTAAAGAGGCCTTGAGTGCTATTGATCCAATCAGTCAGTCTGCTGGAGGACGGCTCTGACCGTAAAATGAGCTGATGTCTTTTTTTTTCTCCAGTGGAGGAGGGGGTGTCCTCCAAGGCCTCTGCTGCCTGCGTCAGCTGATGGAGATGAAAAGTCATGTGATCCCAACGTCTTTATTCCCTTGAACTGTAATATGTAAATGTCAGGAAGGGACTTCGGTTGGATGTTGAAAACCAATTCAATATAATTATAAAAAAAAGTTTGAAAAGGAGAGACTACTGGTTACAGGAGACTTTCAAAGTCTGTATATGCTGTAATCTATTGAATTTAGTTGATATTTTCAACAGTTGTACAGTAGTATTTCATTAATTAGTGACATGCTACCCACCCACACCCCGGTACCATCTTGTCTTGTATGTAGATATCCTGCACCTTTGCCTTTAAATGTTTTGTTTGAATAAAAACCTAACGTCACTTCATTCTCTGACTCTTTTGTCACTAGGGATGCATGATATATCGGCATTAATATCGGTATCGGCCGATGTTAGTCATTTTTTAACATATCGGTATCGGTCCGATGAGTAAAATTGGGCCGATATATATCAGCCCATATATCCGTATGCAAAACCTGCAAAGTTGAGGTAATGCGAGGAGGACGGTAGCCTGTAACCTTGTTATTTGGAAGTAAAATACATTCTGAAAATAAAGGAAGACATTCAAAAATTCAGTTTGCATGATTTTCAGTCTGTACATAAATGTATCATCTCAGAAACTTTAAAAAACCCAACACATATCGATATCGGTAAATATCGGTTATCGGCCATAACAGAAAAATTCATATCGGATATCGGTATCGGCCAAAATTTTCATATCGGTGCATCCCTATTTGTCACCTACATAACCCGACAGCAGATCAAGAAAAAACAACATCACCCCCCAAAATAAGATTTCTTTAATCCGATCAGACCAAATTTCCTTTGTATTAAATACTTTTATTTTCAAGAGCAATGTACAATTTGCAAACAAATGTAAACAGGGATATCTGCCAGTGTATGAGCAGAATGTGAACTACAAAAGCTTGAGACAATAATATAAAACAAATAAATTAGCGTCAACATGTTCCCAAGGCAACGATCTAGATCCAGCTCGTCTAGACGTTCCAGGAAAACGCTGCTGTGGACTGATTGAATGAGACATGTCTTCACAGGTTTAATATCCAGCTGCAGAAATCCACATCATTGTTTTGTCTTTTCGACTGATGGCCAAGGTGTTGAAGATAATGTGTTTGCTGCAGGCGCTGACAGTGTCAGTTTAAAAAAAAAAGTCCTACCAAGCCTGGGCTCAGACTAAGCTCATCAGTGGTATATCATGTAAGAAAACTGCCTCAAGTCACTCAAAACACGGCATCATTTCATCTTTATTCATACTGGCTTCAAACAAATTTAAAAACCAATAAATAGGGTTATCAGTGCTAATCCTCAAGTCTTAAATTACGGTAACTTAGTAAAAAACACATAAAAGTAACTGATGCTCCTGACACCTAGCTAAAATCTAAACAGAACATCCATTTTTTTTAAAGAGGTAATCTTTAAAACCTAAGCTGAGGCGACTTCTCACTGAAATGCCCTGACACGGCACTAACATGTCAAACAGCCTCTCCTCCCGGCCTGTTCCTCAAACCCCAACTATTTGCAAACAAAGAGGGAACTTTGTCAAACAGTGTCCTTGCACAAGTTCTTTTTTTAAAAAACAAAGGACACAAGAATAAAGTCTAACTTCTGAGATGTGGCCCCTATGATATGCTGTCAAATGGTACAAACAACCAGCTATGGACAGCGGACGCCCAGCGCTGCCTTCGCTCTCAGAGGGGGGAGGGGGGGGCGCTGCTAGATCTATGATGGAGTGTTACTCAGAGAGAAGACTGACAGTGTAGACGGGCTGAACAGGAACAGAGGTGGAAGAGGCGTTTGGGGGTCAGGGGAGGGGTTTCAGGCTGACAGGCATTTTGACAGCAATGGCTTATAGAAGAGGGAGAGGAATGAAAGAGTGGAAGCTCAGGAGAGAAGAGGGAAAACAGCTAAATGCACAAAATGTCCATGGAGTTCATCTGATGGTTGAACGAGCAGATGGGATGTGTGTGTGTGTGTGTGTGGGGGGGGGGGTGTAGCCGAGGGATGGAGGACACATGGATGGGGCAGCCAGGGTGAATAAAGGCTGCCCATCGGTTTGGAGGAATTACATGCTGCTCCGCTCAATGAGTGTGTGTGTATGTGATGGGAGGAGAGGGGGGGGGGCAGGTACGGCCCTTCCACCTCCTTTCCATTGGGAGGGGGGCAGTAGGCGTGGGCTTCACCTCTTCAGTCTTTCCGTACCCTCCTCTTCCTCACAGCTTGTTTGTGGCTCTCTTCACCGACGTCCCCTCCGTCCTCCTTTGGCTGTGGGACAAAGACCAAGGAAAAGACACATTCAATGGGTGAGAGATGGAAACACATTCAGATTGTATTTGCCACCGACTGTACCAGGAAGTTCACAAAAGTCCACAGTCAGTCACAACTGTATTAATGGATGTTTCATGAAGTCAAAGAAACGTTATGAAGGTCAAATAGAGAGAAATTCATGATTGTTCTTAATAGTGCCATCACTGAAAATGAAAACAGGAGCCGTCAAACTCCCTGGCTGTGCACATTTCTCACCACGCGCAAGGACACGCACAGCGTCAGAGCAGGAAAGTCGTCTAAACAAAGGGAGGGGGGTGAACCATCCTATTCTGTGTGTTGTCTGCACCGGCTCCGACAACATCAGTGAGTTTATTACTGTAATGTCAAACTTATGAGGGGTTACTGAGAACATTTGAATACATCTGGAGCACCTGCAGAAACTATTCAACTATAGTAAAGTAGCTCTATTTCACTATGGAGATACATTTGTGTCGATTATTCGAAATTGAAAAAAAAAAAGTAGATTTAAAGGTACATTGTCCAGGAATTTCTCCTGCTTGTATATTGCAAGCAACTCAGTCCTATTTTTCATGCTGCATTCACGTGAAATTGGGCAGACGACAACCGCTGCCGGTAACGGCATGAACAAGCCTCTATGTGAACAAGTGTTCCGTCAGCATGAGGCAAAACAATACACATGACAATATGTTGTCATGGCATTGGTGTTTACCTGAATTTTACTGGTTTGTTACTCCCATCACCTGAATGCAGCATCAGTGTATATCCCTCCTCACTGCAACTTTTCCCAGCAACTCAGTCCTATTTTTCATGTTGCATTCAGGTGAACAAAATAAATAAAATATATATATATTTTTGGGGTCTCATTTTTTAATTTTTATATTTGGTTGAAAGGTTGTTTTATTGAAGTGAAGTTTGTTTTGATTGAAAATATATATATATTTTTTAATTTTTTGGGTTGGTTTGATTGAATAATAAAGAAACAAATGTATCTCCATATTTCATTGAGTGTGCTTTGTTTTGTTTGTCTGACGTGAGTGATGCTATACACAGTCCTGCCTGAAATGTAAAATACATACAACATTTGATTGGATAGAGAAAGATCTTTCAGCCACTTGGGGGCAGTGGAAACAAGTTGTGGACACAAATCAAAGATATGAACACACTTTAAATAACAGACAAACACTGCGAAACCGAGGCTGAATTGTGTTTCTGGCCTGACAGTTGACCAACTTCACTTTTGTGTGTCTGCTCTCATGAATGCAGCACGAATCAATGCTTGTCAGCAGGAATAATAACATTAAAGCTGCAGCCACAAAACCAAAACAATGAGCATGATATAAATGAAACAAAGTTCTGTAAGGGTTGGGCACATACAACTTATCATGTGGCCTTTTGTTGAGTGCAGTGAGGTGGTTTTTGGTTCTTAGAAGTATGTATCTCCTTATGGATATAAAAACTAAAAACACCAGAAAAGTGTAAAACTCAAGAGCCTTGAAGATCTTTGCACTACAATCACATGAAAGTAGAAAAACCATGATGAGCTGCTGCCTCTGAGACCTTGGGAGACTAATACAGACATGATGTTCTTTCCCTGATCTCAGAACCTCAGACATCAGTAAAAGTAGATCTGTGTTAAAGGTCCAGTGTGTAAACTATGACAATTCACACACTGGACCTTTCAACTGTATTAAACGTGTTTTAAAACAAGAGGCTCCCAATCAAACTTTCAGTGTTCAATGTTGAGCTCATCATCATATGGACGTGGAGACAGCTCACTGCTGATTGGACAACGCTCTGTGGATAATGTGTAGCCTGTACCAGGGGTAGACAATAAGCCACTCTGGGCCAGTGGCTTTTGAAGATCAATGGAAAGATTGGCCCAGGACAAACGAGCTCCCCATATTAAATGAAACAACATATCAAAGCCAATTCATTTCTCTCCATAGTTTTCTTAATACTGATAACAATTTGAAAATTTCCACGATTCTTGATACTTATTCAATACCACGTTCGAAACCTAAGAAGGACAAAAAAGTGCTTCTAAATTCATCAGGCTACTTTATTTAAAGGGATAGTTCATGTCGGGGCTTCAATACAAGAGGGACATTACAGACGAGCAGTATGGAGGTATTTGTTTTTTTGGTGTGTCTTTTTGGACGAAGAAAGTTGGTGTTCATTGACAACCATTATGGACAAATACTGCTGCGTGGACTCAGAGAAGGAACGGGGGACTGTGAAACTTCTCACAGCTCTTAGTCGACATGAGGGTGAGGAGATAATGAGTGAAATTTTAATTTTGGGTGAACTATCCCCTTAATAAATGAATAACTGTTTCACATTAGACTTACACAGTATTTAGCCTCCACTGTGGTTTAACAATGAGTTAAAATGGTAAATATGCCTCAACACAAACATGAAGTTATGTAGTCATTACTTTTATCCTCCAAGTAGTTCAGTGGTATAACTTGTGTTCTCATTCATTCACGTTTAGGCTGTTTCCACAGATTGGTGTAAAACCGACTCATTATTTATTTTTCAGCTCAGTTTTGCATTTACACACGATTTTTTGGGGTTGTTATATGGTCAAAGAGGCACCATTCAATGACCCGGAAAGCTGGCGAATCCAGCGAATCTCTGGCAGTTTACGTTCGTCTCGGTCCTGAAATGGATCAGAAGCAGGATGTTTCATGGTTTTTTTTATCAGTTCTTGAGACGATCTTCTTCAGCAGTGAGTTTAGTGAAGTGAAGTCAACTTGCATCATCATTTGGTGCTGACCTTTTCAAGCGCTGGATCTGGACTGAAAGAAATGTTTGGGAGAGTGTTTTTGAATGTCATTGCTTTGAAATTTGACAGTTATCAAAAACCAGATTTTTTATTGATTTTTTTATTTTTACTTGTTATTTTTTTTCAAAAATTTAATTTCACTGGCCCCACCGGGCCAGTGTTTGCCAGAGCTGGTGGCCCTATGGACATTTGAAAGCTAACTGCTGATTGGACAACGCTCTGTGGATAATGTGTAGCCTGTACGTACCTACCTGTATATGTGATATAAGTACGTAGGTCATGAAATCTGAGGATGTGGTTCCAGCGTTTAATTCCCAGAGTGCAATGCAACCTCGGATTTCTAAGCACCATGAGGTCATATAAGTAACAACAACTCAAATGAACACCAACCTCGTCCTCTAATGTTCTCTCTGGGGCTTTGCTTTCCTCTTCTTCCTCCTCCTCTTCCTCCTCCTCATCCTCCTCCTCCTCTTCTTCTTCTTCCTCTTCTTCTTCTTCATCGTCATCCCCCTCTACATTGTCCCCTCCTGCGTCTGCGCCGTCCTCCTCTTCTTCCTCGTCCTCCTCTGCCTTTTCTGTGGTATTTATAGGGCAGTAAAGGTGATGACAGTGAAGGTCATGATGCACAGCGCTGTGGCCAAGACAACACCAGGAGAAGAAGAGTCCTACCTGCGGCTGCTGCTCCCTCTGTATCCCCAGTAGCTTTGTCTTCCTCCTCTGCCGCTGCCTCCTCTTCCTCCTCCTCCTCCTCCTCCTCCTCTACACCAGCCTGGGGCGCATCCACCTTCTTGTACACGTACTCATCTTCTGATTTCTGGGACAGAGAGAGGATATTTAGAGGCATTCCTAAAGAAGTTCTCAAAAAAAAATATGATCACTAATAAAAAGATGGATCAGTAACACAGCTTCATAATACCTTTGGCCAACAGAAGAGCACAGCTAGTCCTATGGGCAGCCCCACTGTCAGTATGTAGACCACCCAGAGCCACGGTCGCTCCTCCGCCGCCAACATCAGCTGAGCAAAAATCCCCGGCTGAGAGAACGTAGAGCAAAGGCAGTGAGCGATTGTAAACCTTTCCCCCACAGAGACTGACAGCCTTGTGGTATACTGCAGTGTGGATGGAAGTGTGTGTGTGTAAAAACACTACCCTTCAATTGCACTGACCTCGTTAGCACTGGCCACCAGTTTCTTCAGTCCCCAGCTGTCGGAGGCCCAACGGTCGGCCACCTCCTTGTGAGAGGTGATGATGAAGTTATCAAAGTAGATGTCTGAGGTCATGGACCACAGCTCCAGGCCCAGAGCTCTGACGGGTGTCATCCTGAATGGCTGCAGGTCCTCGAAGTAATCCGGGTTATCGATTTTACGAGGCTTCCAGACCCCCTTGGGAGAAGACACGGGAAATTAAAAAGACCGCCAGATGTTTTCATCTGCAGCCAGATCACACAGGATGTGTGTATGTAACACAGAGTATTATTCATGATAACACCCACTGACAGAAAACTCAACTCATAACATAATATAACGCAATACATAACATAACGGTGCTGGGACTTGGCATGTTGATTGTATTGTGTAACTGGAAATGATGAAGTCTGATTCAATTAACATGTCCGAAATAAATAAATAAATATAACAAAACATAACAGAACAGAACGCAACATAACATACAATTATGCTTTAAAGGGATAGTTCAACATTTTTGGCAAATTGGCCCATCACCATAACCCCTTTAGTCATAGCAGTAGATTCGTTACTTTTAATTGTCGGTGCAAGCTATTTTTAGAACGGCGGAGCAGAGCAGCCAGCTGCTCAGAGCTACGCTACGGAGGCTCATGAAACGAAACTGAGCTGTTTTCGAGGTAAATGCAGAGCGTTCTTGCTGAAAAATTGTCCCTGAAGGCAACACGCATCAGCGGTTTTGCATGAATTTTCCTCTAAAACAACTCTGTCTCGTAACTTTCCATTATTATCTCATAGCGTGGTGAATGTTCAGGTCACAACTTGTCCACCAGAGTGTTGTGGAGTTGTTGGATTGTGTATTTGATGAGTGTGATGAGGGAAACCAAGAAATTCCATTATCCTCCGTAGCGTAGCTCTGAGCAGCTCACGGCTCTGCTCCACTGTTGAAAAATAGCTTGCACTGGCAAATAAAGGTAATGAACCTACTGCTATGACTATAGGGGTTATGGTGATGGGCCAATTTACCAAAATGTTGAACTATCCCTTCAAGAAGCCAAAAGCAGTTGCTACCTGATAGTTGGGGTTGTCCACCAGTGGGGCTTTCCACTTGCCCTTGTACAGAGGGTTGTTGATCATGGGGCGCTTCCACTCCCCGCAGCCAGGGGCCGTCTCACAGGCTGGGTTAGGAACCTGTGGTGGCTCCCACTCTCCATCCATGTCCTCATCCCTGCACACAGAAAGAGAGAGGACAGTTGTCAGACTGAACCTTTTCTAACCATATCCTCATCATAGCAGAAAAAAGCTGGTTGTGGGTTTGTTGTTGACAGTGAGTGTATTTACCAGTCTTCTGGTTTCTCAGCACTGGGGTCAGAGACAAACTCTGGCTCATCATCCAGCCAGCCCTCAGGCTTCAGAGCATCGGGATCCTCCACTTTGGCAGGTGCATCCTCATCCCTGACGCACGGCACACACATCAATGTTTGTTATTTACCAAGGTCAACAAAACCTTTACATTTAGACATGTTGAATCTGAACAAGTCACCAGTCATCTGGCTTGATGGCTTCAGGGTCAGGGATTTTGGCCCTCTCATCCCAGTCCTCAGGCTTGGAGTCATTGGGGTCGTCCATGTCTTTGGGGGGGTTGACTGGTGGCACCACGTCGTGCAGCAGGTTCCCACGGCTCACACTGGACTGATCGATAAACATCTCGTAGCTGTTGTCTGGGTTCAGGACTGACGACAGAGAAGAACGCAGCATTTAAGAATTTGTGAATAGATTTATTCTGTCTGAAGAAATGTTTCAGTATTATGAAATCAATGGATACTTCACAGCAACAACACACAACACGAATGCATTCTTTTCCAAAACGTTTCAGGAGTTACCGAGTGTGTAGAGGTGGGTCTTTTTGTCAGTGTAGAACTTCTTTCCAAAAGGATTCTGTTTGAAGTGCAGGAGTCCTACCGGTCCAAACATGATGGTGTATGAGGTCATGGAACTGCTCTTTTGAATTCAGTGTAGAACTTCTTGAGGTCAACGTCGGCCCTCTTGGCGTGCTTCTCCTCCAGGTCTTTGTTCAGAGGATTCTGGTGTCGGAAGATGAAGGGACAGTTTTTCAGCAGCTTCTCCGTAGTCCTGTATTTACCTCGAAAAGGGCTCCGTTTTGTATCGTTCCGTTATTTGTCCGGTCCAAACATGATGGTGTAGTTTAATGGTGCCTCCACGCTCTGTCATGGAACTGCTCCTACAGCACAGAAGGGGCAAGTGTTGAATTTAAAAAAAAAAGAAATGCTGAGTCTGTTTAGTTGAAATATGGATCGTTTTTACCCTGTTCAGACAGTAGGGTGGAATAAAACATCAACTAACCAGGCTAAGATCACCACTGTCTGAAAGCAGCTTGATGTATGCTCCACCACAGTCAATACCATCCTGGAAATTCACCTCATACCTGCAACAAAAACCCAACAAAACAATTCAACAAGTCCTGGTTGTCATCAGATTTGAAATGGGCACTCATATATTTACTAGCAGCAGATAGTAGACATGTGGCTCTACACATGTTTGGACTCACTGTACGACCAGTGGCTCGTCCTGGAAGACAAAGGCTTTCTCCAGCATTGCAGAAATGGCGTGGTGTTTGGCCCGGGACTTGAGCACAAGGCCCTGGTCTCCTGGAACTTTGTTCTCCTTCAGCTGCTCCACAGCCCACTTCCCTAAACAGAGGAGAGTCAGACAACAGGTTATCACAGACACTCTCCTAGAAACAGCTTTAAAGGGATAGTCCACCCAAAATTCAAATTTCACTCATTATCTACTAGGGCTGCCACGATTAGTCGACTAGTCACGATTACGTCGACTATTAAAATCGTCGACGCGTCGTTGTTGTTTTTTTTACTCTGTTTCTCTCTCAAAACTGCTGCTGCACCTTCCACACGCGCACCTGCCGCCGCTGCAGCTGCCCGCCTACTCAAGGCCCCCACATACTCGGAGGTAGGACTTCACGTCTGTGTTCTCTCGGTTTTCTCTTTCTATCTCTCTTGTCCGTCATAAAAAAAACAGCTGTTCTTCATTCAAAAATAAAATGGCAGACTTTGAGTGTTGGAGGAAAATGTAACGGTAGCGCTTGGTCACAGCGGTCCTCGTCACGTAATGAGTGCTAACGAGGAAGTCTTCTCTCCCGGCGTAAAACTATTGATTTTCCGGTAGCTTCTCATCACAGTCTGCGCCGTGCAGAGTTTGAGCTGCACCTCAGTTTCACTTGTTTTCATTTAGTTTCACACAGAACTTTCTGTGGAGTCTTTCCATGTTTCTCCTTCTGTGACAGTAAAAAGGGAACATTTACATTTCACAAGATGATTGTCTCATAATCTATTAGATTTTTTTTTTTAATTGACAGAACGACTATTATTTACACTGAGCACTTTTGTTAGGCCTATTAGGATGTTTGAGTGAGACCAAAACTTTATTATTGTGAATAATTCCTTAGTTTCAAGTGCCTACTTCATTTGATTTGTAGGTTATGTCTGATGCCAGAGACAAATGAAGGAAAGTATTTATTTTGGTCTTGTTTACTCAGCTGTTTGCACTTTATGCTACAGTTTAAGGGTTGTTTGTTACTACAAGCTGCATCTTTCATTAACAGTTTAATGAACTATCATCTTAATTGTCTTTATTTTTAGTTAGCATATACCTTTAACACTTCAAGCTGAAAGCTAATGATGGATATATAAGAGCAGCTGCACGCTGGTGCGATAAGCCGTATGTTTCACATTCAAATTACGTATGATCCGATTAGTCGACTCATTGAAAAAAATGTTGATAACTAGTCGACTATCAAAATAATGGTTTGTGGCAGCTCTATTATCTCCTCCCCCTCATGTCGACTAAGAGCTGTGAGAATTTTCAGAGTCCTCCGTGCCTTCTCTGAGTTACGGGGGGTCCACGCAGCAGTATTTGTCCATATAATGGTTGTGATGTGAATGGATATCACTTTTCTTGGTCCAAAAAGACACCAAAAAACATCCAAATACCTCTATACTGCTCGTCTGTAATGTCCCTCTTGTATTGAAGCCCAACATGAGAAATTGTTCCGAAAAAAATTCAATAAGTCTATATTTTAAGCTTGTTTGTAGCGGAAGCTCCCAGTGTCTCAGTTCACTGCTCTGACCGGCGGAACAATTTCTCATGTGGGGGCTTCAATACAAGAGGGACATTACAGACGAGCAGTATGGAGGTATTTTGATGTTTTTTGGTCTGTCTTTTTGGAAGAAAAGTGGTATCCATTCACAACCATTATGTGGACAAATACTGCTGCGTGGACCCCCGTAACTCAGAGAAGGAACGGAGGACTCTGAAAATTCTCACAGCTCTTAGTCGACATGAGGGTGAGGAGATAATGAGATGAAATTTGAATTTTGGGTGAACTATCCCTTTAAAGTAGTTAACAGACAATTCTCATGTTTCTTAACAAGGTACTGTGACCTCCTCTCTCCGCATTCTGCTGCAAAATAATGTTATTACGACCAATAAAAAACCATGGTTGTAAATATCTCTCAGAAGATCATGAGGTCTACATTAGAAAAGGGAGAAACAGGAACAAACCATCGTATTTGGCAATATCATCATCTGCGTCCCCCTTGACCGTCTTTGACAGCTGCCACCTGTGAAGGTTCAACAACATACAGCATTGAACTTTCTCAAAAGAAATGGCAAAGACACACAAACACGCTGATTGTGTAAGTTTATCCCGGTCACTCGATACCACTGGAGGTGCCTGTGCTCCACTATTCATCTAAAATGTATGAGGTGTTTGTAACTGCTTGTGACGGTCGGTTTCAGTACCTTCCCAGTGTCCCATCATCAAACGTCTCTGCAAAGTACACATCTCCAGTGGGAACAGGAGTTGTGTACGTTACCTGAGAATAAGAAGTACATGTTATTGACAAGTCATTCATTAGTAAGCCACTGGTTTTCACCCAAATTCATAATTCACCAATTTGCTTCTCACCGTGATGCCAAGGAAGGGTTTGGAGAACTTTTAGAGTTACAGTTCCAGGGAGGGTCTAGCTGGCGGCGGATAGAGTTTACTTTGAATCGTCCAAAACACACACTATGAAACATCCAAAAGACGTTCGTTCGTCGTTGTAAACCATATGATGTAAACACGAAAGAATATCTCACATCAAAGAAGGCACTGGGAGCTCCCGCTACATCAAGGCTCAAAACACAGATCAAATTCATTTTTCCGATCAACTTTTTCATGTAGCTGCTTCAGGACACTTGGGTCAGTACAGACGTAGTCTCGCTGGCCAGGGTGGTGGCAGTCCCCTTAGTCTATATACCCTATAATATACAATCTTTACACGTGAAAGAAGTAAAAATGTATTAAGCCGCATCTGTGTAAAGACTAAAGACGGCACAAAAAAAAACAGAAGGTGTGCTCTCCAGCTACTGCACATCAGCTGGACAGCGTTTGAAGTCAATAATCAATAAGGGTGACAATTGCTGACAGCTGAATCCACCTGCTCCAGCAACCCACCCCTTCTGATCGCTTGTGAAACTGCCCGGACGCACTGCCTGTGAAACCAAAGTGCAGGGCGCTGGAGCAGAGCAGGTTCTGATCCTTCAGTTAATAATCACAGAAAAGACGGGAAGTCGGGCACAGAAAAGGTGAGAGAATCTGGTCAGTTTTCAAAATAAAATAATAAACTGATGATTAATTTTGTTGTTGCTTGTCCATCTATAAATACTTATCAGTTGCGTCTGCACACGAGACACACATCGATACAGAGCTACAGACCTGTGGAGTCACATTTGACCGGCGCGGAGAGAGCACGAGAAGCTGCTCCCCGTGCGACCAGCAGGCAAACAGCTGTCCTTGCACTACACACATTTGTTCATTTTAATTCTTATCTATATTCTAAATATTCAAGAAAAACACACAACCAAACATTTGAAGCAGTAGTTTAGCCTATGTTGTTTCATTTTTTCTTACTCAGTGGCTCGTTTATTGCAAAGTTTTAAGTTGTTGGGCAAGTCCTCTTAATATATCTAATTAATGAATGCCTTATTTGTTTCTGCCAATATATTTTTTAGCTATATTTTGTTATAAAAGCCTAGTATATGTCTCCGGTGGATCCCCCCCCCCCGCTCAGGCAGCCGTCGAAGCTTCAATTTAAATCGAATTTATGGCCTCGAAGCTTCGATTGTCAAAACATGATAATCGGGTTGACGAATATTTATTCTTTTGTTTGGTTTAACAGCGGTTCGTAACCGCTGACGGATATTTCTTCTTCTGTTCAGTACATGACACGGATGTATAATAGATCCATGGTTCGGTTCCTGTTGTTGTTTGTTTATGTTTCCCTTTATCGGGTGGACTGTGAAAGCTGCAGCGCGGAGGCGGGACTTCTGCCGGGTGGCTCGTTCCGACCAATCAGAGGCAAACCGCAGCATCGCACTTCTGTCAGGCCAGACTAGTACAGCCGAACAGGATGGAGGCATTTGGATGTTTCATAGTGTGTGTTTTGGACGATTCAAAAGTGAGCACAATCCCCCGCTATTAAGCTGCGTTCACACCGGACCTTTTGTTTTTCGAACGAGCGACCAGTTTACATATTAAGTCAATGCAAACAAGCGATTGAGCGTTTAATCACCCAGGCAAAAAAAACGCTGGGGCTCCGAGCGACAGCGATGGACAGAGCAACAGAACGATCTGTCGCTCGGAGCCCCAGCGTTTTTCCGCTCTGTCGCTCGAGATGAGAAATCCCAACTCTCCAGCTGTCAGTCACTCATTGCTCAGCGCTGATAGGCTGCCGTAATCCCGGTGGTGCCGGTGTAAACAGAGACACATGGCAATGGGCATAACGTCATAAAAGCCAAAATGCAAGTCTGTGGCTCTGTGCCGGATTGACGAGCAAATGACAGAGCGTTTTTTCGGAGAGATATGAGCGACAGCAACAAAACTAAAAGGTCCGGTGCGAACGCAGCTTTATATGAAAATCTGTCACCAGCCGGACCCCCACCCCCCGTGGAACTCCAAAACACACCTGTCCACATCTAGGTTCATACAAATACGCCCCCTGGTGGTAACAGGAAGTGACCTGTTTTACATTTACATTGTCCGATTTACTTCAAACTTCACACGTGTGATCCCGCTCCACCCCTGAACGCCCCCTCCCCACATCTGGCTTCATAGCGCCAGCTGGTGGATATAACCTTTGTGTGGACTAACCTGGAAGGAGACATTTCCATCCATTTCAGCCTTGCCGCCTTCACCACTTTCTTTGCTCTGCTCCTCTTTCTCCTCAGACTGCTCTTCATCCATCACTGTCGCCTCCTCCTCCTCCTCTTCTGCCATAAGGACGTTCAACTCCTCGTCCAGGCCCATATCCTCATCAGCGTCCGCGGCATCGGCCTCCTCCAGCCTCTCCTGAGCCGTGACTGCAGCCACAGCCAGCGAGGACAGGAGCAGCATGCGCCACATCCATCCTCTGTCCAGCTTCATCTGTGGGGAGATTCAGGGTGTGAGTGTGGGAAGGAGGGAGGGAGGAGGGAGAGGCAGGTGTGTGTGAGATAGATGTTATTTATGGAAGCAAGCAATGACGGGGGGGAGGGGTCAATGGTAAAAATAGAGAATGCAAGTGCGTAAAAGGATGGAGAGATAAGAGGGTGTAGGTAGGAGGAAAACAGAAGACATGGAGGTCACATGAGTGCAGTGGCTACTTTTGGTGCGGTATGTCCTCAGATACAATCTTATCTCAAATACATACCACCTTTTACCTAAAAAGACACTAGTAAGTCTGCCTCTTCTCTGTTGTGATGCATTTCTACTAATTAAAACAAAGCTAGGCTCCCTCAGGGGAATACACCAAAAAAAAAACATCTGTGCTTTTAAATCTGCAACATACAGCCCCTTTGAAATTACATCACTACATGGTCTTTACTAATGCTAATTTGTTGCATTTGTACATGCAAAGGATTGCAATCCTTGTGTGTCTGTGCATGTGAAAATGTAAAGACAACCTGCTGAATAATGGCACGACTCCGAGATCTGTACAACAGCTTCAATGACCTCCTATTGATCAGGCCACACCTGCTCGCTGTTGTCGGGAGCAGCAGGAAATGAAGAGCATCTCTGCAGACAGCACAGCAGCACGCTTTCCTTAATTCCTAATTAACTTTAATTCCCACACTGGCGTTGTCCTATTTGCTAACATCAAAGCGCAGGAGGATCAAAAGGACTCATTCGAGAAATCTTGGCCACATCACTCACGGGAGAACGCAGCGGGGAAAAATGGATTCTGATGTGGAAATATAGACAACATTTAAATGTAAAACACTTTTAAAAGTTTGCTGTTTTCACTACACAGAATGTAGTATAATGTAATATAAAGAGGTCACGTTCAAATCAGTGGGGCGTTGAGAGACTTCTTGACTTTAACCGGCACTGAGGAGTCACAGCTGAAAGATCAAGTCCATGTATTTCCTTCTAACTCAGAACTTTATTTTGGGTCCATGAAGAGCAAACTGCTCCCCAGAATAAGACCTGAGTGAAGTCTCAGCTGCTTACACAGGAAGACAGTCTTTAACAGAGGTAGGCGTTGTTTTTATATTGTCCACATTACAACAACTTCCACACTAAACAAACCTTTTCGAGGCCAAAACCTTCCCTGACTGAATGCAACATATCAATCAACCTACATGACAAGTCTATAACTTACAACTCAATGAAGGTGGAAAGGCTAAAGCAGAAGTAAGCGGAATGTTTGTGTTAATATGAGTCTATAGTTCTATCTTCCGACAGCAATCACTTGTATAGAGTGTTTGGTCTGAAACACAGTCACTCTTTCCTTGTATCCTACAACCTTTATCCAATGAGGAGAGAGAATGGCATAAAGGGGCGGTCCTCTCTGTGTGTGCAGCCAAGGGATGCGCCAAAACCACCGGATCGCTTACTTCTGCTTTAATACTTAAAATTCAGACAATTCACGAGGAGGAAAATCAATATTGCTCTCTGATTATTCCAATGTTATGATTTCTGGGAATCAGCTTCTGGCTATTCACTCATGAGACAGATATATACCTGTGCTGATTATAGACATCAGGAATGTTTGAATAATACTCCTACAACATTCTGAGATAGCCTGAGATGAATTGGTGAGAATTTTTTTTTTTTTTTTTACAAATCTCAAGTCCTGTATTGAGATTTGTAATTTATTTACTATGCTGTGTGTTTAGTATTTGCTTGCAATTTGCAATTTATTGTAATTTACTATGCTGTGTGTTAAATATATTTGCTTGTGTGTTCCCGCTGTTGCAAAATGAATCGCCCCTTTGAGGACAAATAAAGACATTGATTGATTGATTGATTTGTAATAAAAGTAGGCGCTCATTTTACTGAATGAAACTAGTTATCACATGATACATCTACAACATCATCAACATCTGAAGGAAAGCAAGGGAGTGCAGGCCCCATACAAATGTATCTAATAAAACCAGTTATAATGTCTGTCTCTATCTCAAATTGAATTTCAGTGCTCCTATTTAACACAGTTAGCCCAAGTATACTGCAGCGGCAGCATCACCCACAGCCCCTCCTTGACATTTAACATCAACAGGACGCCTTTATCTGATTGTTATCACTGTGGAATAAAGGCTTATTAACATTGTAATAACTACTACAGGGGTCAGAGGACAGGGCCGTAGAGCAAACATGGCTGCAACGGAGCAGTGTGATCTCCAAACTCTGCTTTTTTTATGTAGATGCACGGCCGCAGCACCTACTCCGCTAGCTGATGCTACTCTAGCTCAGAGGACGGCGCGCCAATCACAAACAGCACACGTTAGCATAACAAGAGCTTAGCTAGTCAACTATGAGCTTATACAGTGAGCCTATTAATTAAACCAGCTCTGGCGTTAAAAGAACAAGCTGGGAAAAAGATAAGTTCTAATTAGTGTGTGGCTGAAAATGTGTTATTAGCCTGTAATGAGTACATAGCAACGGTTAGCTTGCTAAATTAGCAGTGATGTCTCACGGTGACAGAGAATGAATGAGCGCACACAAACAAACAAACAAACCTTGTGTCTTCAAACTGCAGAAAAACCCTTGGTGGACGCTGTTTCTCCGGTTTGAATGAAACACCAGGTCTGTTTTGCGTTTGTCTCACTGGGAGGATAGACGAGGCCCCTCGTCTGTTGCTGAGGGAGAGGTAACGGTTGTCTGGAGGAGACGGTCAGTAGATGACAGCCCGGCCCGGATAACGGTGCGTTGCTGATGAGCGCGACCGAGTCCCTGAGCGGGCATGCGCACTGCTCGGTGCTCACAGATACAGAGCGTGACTGATGCTTTCACGTGCCGACAAAACGGTAAGAAAAAAAGAAGGACAACACAGCTGTGTCGTTGATGATGATAAATGGTAAATAAATAGTAGAGAAGATAAGGCTGTCAGATCATGTTACATCTATTGCTGTACTGTATTTTATTTTGTTTATTTTTATTTATTTACTTTACACGTTTTCTTCGATAGATATATAGACAGACAGACATATACATATATACATACATACATACATACATACATACATACATACATACATACATACATACATGTATACCAGGCTAACAGGCTAATTTATAAATGGAAATCACCGTTAGCCTCTATAAATCGTCTAAATTACGAGTTCACAGTATGCATTTAAATGCACCAGAAACTCACCCCGTACCAGGATTTCAAAGTAAAAGCTTGTCAACAGTGAATTGTATGAAAATGGCCCGTGAACGTAATACCAACGTAGATATGGTTCACAATTGATAATTGGCTAGCAAACACGGTATCGTAGCAGTGGCCAGATAATAAATATAGGCGAGGCCCGTGAGACAAAATGCCCCACTTTCACTTTATTGTGGTATAACTCAAGCACTTCCGGGGTAGAGTTCAGAAAATATAGATGGCGGCCGCGTGTTTCTAGGAGCTGTGGCATTACATTAGGCAATCAGATTATTATAATTTACCCACAGCCACACACAAAACACAGAATGAAGGACACACCTTTGTCAAACTGTGAGCGGGATTTTTTACTTAAAGCCATCGAGGAGAAGAAGGTGAGCTGCTTTCCTAACATTTCCTACGGTCCTGCTTTGGTCTGATGACACCACTGATGCTCGAAACACGCAGTTTATCGTTACTAAACAGTGTTTAGAGACATGGGATGGTTCCTGCTGTTGGAGAAGAGTTGTCCATGTCCATGCCCAGCCAAGTGTCTCAGTGTAGCACCACAAAAAGTGCACTCACCTGTCCTGTGCTCCCCTGCAGCGCCTGGATGGACGGCAGACATATGACTATAGGAAGATAAAGATCACGTTTGGTGCGGACTATGGATGCTGCTTTGTGGATCTGGGGAAAACCAGGTGAAGCCTTTGCATTTACATCCAGCTTTCTCTTCAAAGAGGATATTCTGTATGGTTCAAGATGAGCATTTTTATTTGATAAAGGAACAGTCTGTCTCTAGTGAATTTATCATTTTGTGACAGTGGAAAATAAACAGGCTGCTCTGTACAGGGTGATGGCTCAGGTGTCCTGCGAGCTGGTGGCTCCTAAAGACAATCGGCCGAATGAGGGAATCATGTTCTTCAACATCGAGCTGTCACCCATGGCTTCGCCTGCATTCGAACAGGGCAGGTGAGGAGAAATGAAATGGGTCATGTTTGTATTTTAATTAGCTGTGTTGATGGAGCTTCTGCTGAGACTGTTAAATGTAAGTTTAAATCATCTGCGGCCTTGTCTTTCTCTCCAGACAGTCTGAGTTGTCAGTGAAGCTCAACAGACAGCTGGAGAGGTGCTTGAGGAACTCCAAGTGCATCGATACAGAGTCTCTGTGTGTGGTGTCGGGAGAGAAGGTAAAACACATACACACACACTGGAAGAGATAAGAGATTAGAAAGTGTATCCATTGTGATGAAGAATGTGCTTCTCCTCCTGTGTGTGTGTCTGAGACCAGGTGTGGCAGATCAGAGTGGACGTTCACATGTTGAATCATGACGGGAACCTGATGGATGCTGCCAGCATCGCCGCCATCACTGCTCTGAGCCACTTCAGACGCCCCGACGTGGGCATCCAGGGAGACGAAGTCACAGTGGTGAGTGGGCATCGACCACGGCAGCTGGTTATCCACTGATGGTGCAAACACCAAGCTGCTTCATCGGATGACTAAGCAGATATTGATATTGATTAGGGTTGCAAAATTCCGGGAATTTTCAAAGTTGGAAACTTTCCATGGGAATTAACGGGAATTTATGGGAATTAACGGGAATATACGGGAATTAACGGGAATAAATCGGAAATTTACAAAATTGAAGGTTGGCCCTTAACAGGAAACTTAAATATAGTTGGAGAAAATATATTGTAGCATCATCTTGGCTAAAACAACCAGATTGAATGCAAGCAACTTGAATATCTCTGCTATTCCATGCACACTGCTTCCTGCAGGGCTGTTAGGCCACGCCCCCTACATGCACTGTGCATTCCTCCATCACATGCACAGATGATTCCTTGAACCCTGGAGGCCACACTTTTGAGCCCAAAGCACAATAGGAGGGCTCCTTTCATTTAAAGGGACAACCAGGAGTTTTTGAAAGCAAAGTGTGTTCACACTACATTTCCCATGAGCCTCCGTGCACGGTGAAATTCTTGGACCGGCGCAAGACAGACGAACCATAAACGGTGATTTGGTGACATTATTCCCATAACCCACAGGGCAGCATCCGCAAAACCAAAACTAAGAAATGCTGGGCGACCCGACCACTAAATAATAACAAAATAATGTTAAAGACAAGATTTTTTTTTGATACAGTTTGTTTCAATGACCCCCAATTTCTAGTTAATTCCCATAAATTCCCAATAATTCCCATAAATTCCAATAATTCCCATAATTCCCGTGGAATGTTTCCAATTTGGAATATTTCCAAAATTCCCCAGCTTAATTTCTCATGGAAAGTTTCCGGAAATTTACCGTTAATTTATTGGAAATTTTCCATCCTTTGCAACCCTAATATTGATACTTCCAGGAACTTTCCTAACAGCTGTTTAAATGAATGCAACTTGTTTACTTGTATTTTTATACAAAATGCCCAAAGTGTTTTTTCTACCTTGTGCTGGTGTAATATGGTATTTATTCCTGTCCTTCATCAGTACAGTCCAGAGGAGAGAGACCCTATCCCTCTGAGTATCTACCACATGCCTATCAGTGTCAGCTTCTCCTTCTTTCAGCAAGGGTAAGAGAAGAGAAAACAGCCACCGTCTGTGAAGATGCATAAATGTTAAGATTTCTGTTCTCCAGATCATTTTAATTCAAATGACACTACAATGGGCTACCAGCTGATCACTGAAACTAAATCTTCTTCTCAGACTGTCCAGCTACGGTAGGTGAGATGAGAGAAGATCTGGCTGTAAATAAGAGTCACCCTCCATTGTCATCATGTTGAGTTCTCAAAACCATAAGCTGAATGTAGCTCCAGTAGTGAGCAGTGCAGATTGCATTGTGAATGTCTTTGGTTTTAGATTTGACCTCTCGGACTACTTACAGACTTATTAGTGCGGGTTGTTGGAGCATAATACTGTATACCTGCAGACACCAGTCAGAGCAGAAAATAGCTCACTCACTTGAAAAAGAAAATCAGTTAAAGGAGTCATCACCCGGAAATCGCAATTTCTCTTGTTAAAACATGCATATTGGTGTTTGACCTCAGTTGAAACTTGCCTGAAAAGCTGGACTTTGAAATGATATTGCACAATATGCCTTCCTAAAGTTTTCAGTTAAGGCTACTTGCCTCTTTCACCACCCAACCCCGACAAAGAAATCACCGACGGTACCAGGAGTCTGCATGCAGGCAAGCCCCCCGCCCAGCTCTGTCCTTCCTAGATGGATCAAAACCTTGAACGTAATCTCGCGTGATAAAGTCGCGGTAGGAAAAAGGGTCAGAACAAGCTCAATGTTTGATTAAAATTTTTTTTTTTTTTCTAATAAGTTTTACGAATTGATCCAAAGCGATCCAAGGGGGGCTGGATACGTAAAAAAAAACAGGTTATGACTCCTTTAAACTATGTCACTGACAATAATTAAATAATATTGTAAAATATGCCTTAGTTTTCAGTTAAGGACAAAGACGCTAGATGGATCAAACAAATAGAACATTAGACTAAAAGCGAAGGGACACAAGACAGAACATTATGTGATTTTCTGTGATACTTCCAAACAGAAAACAAATGGAGCATCATGTGTTTGTGTTGGATTCATTAGAATGATATAGCTATCATATTATGTATGTAAAGGTTCATACAGACAGGGTGTCGCGTGGCGTAGTGGTTAGAGCGGGCGCCCCATGTGTAGAGGCTCAGTCCTCACTGCAGTTGGCCCTGGTTCGAGTCCCGCATCGGGCGCCATTTACCATTTATTCCCCCTCTCTCTGCCCCGTTTCCTGTCTGTCTCCACTGTAAAGGCAAAAATGCCCCCAAATTTTTTTTTAAAGTTCATACAGACATGGTTTGTAAATAGAAATTTAAAGGGATAGTTCAACATTTTGGCAAATTGGCCCATTGTCATAATCCCTATAGTTTTAGGAGTAGTTTTGGTTCCTCAAGGTCCAACAACAACTTGTCCACCAGAGCGTTGTAGAGTTGTTGGATTTGTGTATTTAATGGGTTTGATGAGGGAAACCAAGAAATCCCATGAGCCTCTGTAGCGTAGCTCTGAGCAGCTCACGGCTCTGCTCTGCCATTTTAAAAATAGCTTGCACCAACAATTAAAGGTAACAAACCTACTGATGGACCATATTGCCAGAATGTTATCCTTTAAATATACCAACCACTATCCACCTTTATTATACATAGTATGCCCTTTATTTTTCTGGGTCACTACTAATACCCTCTACCCTTCTTGTTTTATTTGGTTATCTTCATTGTAGCTTACATATGTAAAGTTTGTCCTGTTTATTACCAGATCCTATCTCAGTATTGTGCACTTTTTTCTCCACTCTCTTTGATTCTGCAGGACTTACCTGCTGGTGGACCCGTGTGAGCGGGAGGAGCGGGTGATGGACGGCCTGCTGATGATCGCCATGAACAAACACAGAGAAATCTGCTCCATCCAATCCAGCGGGGGTATCATGCTGCTGAAGGACCAGGTGAAAGACACACTCTACAATATGTTTCCTGTTCAATATAACTGTGATCTATCACATATTTAATGCTTGTTTTTGTTAATAAAGGTTATGAGATGCAGTAAAATTGCCAGTGTTAAAGTGTCTGAAATCACAGAACTGATCAGCAAAGCCCTGGACAATGACAAGAAGGCCAGGTGAGCAGTAGTATCACCTTGTCATACTTCAATACTAAACTTTAGATATGTAATTTGAGATGTAAATGTATATCTTTTAAATATTATATAAGCACTCTGTATGTCTAAATACTCCAGGAAGGCAGGTGAAAGGTGTGGTTTTGCAGAGTCTATTCCTCAGGAGCGAATCACAGCTCTGAAAATGGATGAAACTCCAGTGGAGATGATGGATGTTACAGAGAGAGCCAATGACATCGTCCAGAAAGCTGAAGCCCCGCCTCAGACGTATCCTAAACTGTGCACGACTCACAACAGCATCAAACATGTGTGCTTGTCCCTTTTGATGCTCAGTTCTACTGTGTCCGCTGTGGCTGCTTAACTGTACATATCAGGGTACCATCCCCAGTGGTGCCCGTCCCAGGTGTGGGGCAGGTGGGGCAGGGGCTGCAGAACACATGGGGCATGGAGGAGGATGACGAAGAGGAAGAGGAAATCAACAGCAGTGGTGAAGAACAGGAGGAAATGGTGACAGAGAGAAAAGAAGAGAGCAGACGAGGTTCATATTTTCAAATCTTGATTTCATATGAAAACTGCATCGGTACTAGAACCATAGATATAAGAAGACTGGATGACTCACCCACCGCTGCTGCCCAATGACACGGCGTAGCCACATGGCGGCCATCTTGGGACAGGCAACTCTCTCCCTCAGAGCATTAAAGGGATAGTATCATTTTTTTAAAGTGCAGTTGTATGATCTCCAAATAGACCCTAAGTACTTTAATTGCAGTAGAAGACTCTCTGCACTCCTCCCGTTAGCAACGCCAGCCCATAGTCCTGCCCAGAGATTTACAACATACATTGTTGTGAATGGACCCAAAGAAACGGCCTATTTTCACGGCCTAAAAGAGGTTTTACCTGAAAAAAATACACAGTTCCATTGTTCGCTATAATATATTTTTTTCCAGCCCTTCAAAGTGCAGGCCGTTTCTTTGGGTCTGTTCACAACACCGTATGTTGTAAACAGTGGCGGCTGGTGACTAAAAAAATTGGGGAGGACAGGAACACGAGCCCACAGCATCATGTTATTTTGACTAGTACTTGTCCCTATTTCCTTATATTCAATGAAAAAGAGTAAAACAATGTCTTACAAGATTTCGTAAAAACGACATAATTTTATTTAATCGTACTGTTTTCAGATCAACACAGGCCTAATGAAAAAGACAGCTTTATCATTAGTTGTCATGACCTGGCCTCAAACCCACGTCTCCCACACTATGGGTGACAGTGCTAACCACTACACCAACAGCCTATATGCATGTTAATCAGTGATTAGCAGGTCTTTTATGGGTGAGTCGGTTTACCGTCAGTAGCCTACCAGTAAACACCACACGCGGTCACTTCTCCTTCCTGGTATCTCCTGACTGCTTCTCTCTGTTATCTCCCAACTGTTTATCCAGAAATCTGCTGATATTTACTTTCAAATCAATGCCAATATCTCTGAAAACTCGTATTTCTTGTGCTGAGAGCAGCACGGCGGGGAGTGAAAGTTTGGCGCACATAGGTGGGTTGGACTGTCATTGGACCAACCTGCTGTCAATCTTGTCTTCTGATTGCTGATTGGTAACGAAGAGCCTCCTCCGTAATGACGTCATTTTACGTGTCTTAGCCAATCACAGATCAGGATGAAAAAATTTGCATTAGGTGCGTTCGATAGCCAAGAATCGATCACTTAACACGGTTATTTTGTGTCCGATAAAACGAACCTCACGAGATCAAGGCGGCTGCAAACCAACTGCAACCTCCGGGCATGATGGGAAACGCACCGGATCATGAGCTGATTGGCTCCGTTAGGACTGCGAACACTACAATTGAAAACTCATGTTGTACTGCTAGAAAATATTCACACAGAGTCAAACTTATGTTCTGAGAACTATATTTGATCAGAACAGCATAAAAAATATATATTTTGGTGACTTCCTGATTGACCCAAACCGTCCTACTTGACTGCAGCTTTCTGTCACCACCCCCTGCTGCTGCCGCGCCTGCTCTCGCCAACCTTCCAGGCGAGGCGCAGTTCATCTCGAACGCACCTATTGAGTCAATGGAAGGAGATCCCGCCCCGAGGTCTGTTACGGAGGGAAAAACCTCTCCACCTCCGCTGAGCCCCCACCTTCCTGTTTCCTGCTCTTCACACAGACTGCTCTGTCTCCTCCGGGTCAGGTCAACTTTTAAATTTTCCAAAGAAAAACTTTTTTTATGATAAAATACCAGATTTAGTAATGATTTATTTCAACCAGTTACCCTTTCTTAAATAAAAAATCGATTTTCCTCTTGCCTCTCAAAAATAGAGGAGGACCAACCTCCTCTGCCTCAATGGACCAGCCTCCACTGGTTGTAAATCTCTGGGCAGGGCTATTATGGGCTGAACGTTGCTAACGGGAGGAGTGCAGAGAGTCTTCTACTGCAATTTAAATACTTAGGGGCTATTTGTAGATCATACAACCCCATTTAAAAAAAATGATACTATCCCTTTAAAGTAATAGCTACATGATTTATTTTTCAGAGTTATGAATCGTTTTTTTATTGTAGAGGGCAGGATCACCCACCTGAACTAAGTGTCGGTACAAGTTGCCCGTCCCAATATGGCCGACCGTGAGCTACGCCAGCGTGTAGTCCGATCAACCCCCTTGACTAGAACATCAACACCGCTAAATAGTGAGAAAGTAAAATTTTGTTTGGTAAAATATGGTAAGCACACTGACAACAATCTCTTTTGCCTTATAGGAGAGGTGGTTGAAATATCCGACAGTGAAGAAGAGGAAGTGGTCATACTTAATCCAGAGACACCAGACAAAGATCCTATGTAAGTGTACCTGTCATTTATCCTTATGTATTATTTGTTGTTGTTTTTTTTTAAATGTACACCTCTTTTCATTTCCTCTAGAAATACAGGGTCCAGTTCACACCAGAAGGGGGCAGCATCAACAAAGAAAAGACAAAAAAAATGAATGAGTGAGTCTGTAGGACTGTCTCACAATTCTCTTACAAATGTATAGAAAATGTTTTGCAACAAAATGTTTTTGTTTTCTTTTTTTTTACCAGTCAAAGAATGTAAAATGTTACATTTTAGCAAGGTATGATTAAATAAAATATGCTCAACTACTGTTTCGACATTGTGAATGTGATTTTTTGGTTCTGATTGTAAATAAACATAAAGAAAAAAAGGAAAAAATAATAATATTTTCCCCAATGTGTTTACATTGTGGGAAAGCATTACTTGCTGATAGAATATGTATAATTTGTTTTTATCTCCTATAACCTCTGTGGTATGCGAATTTATGATTATTGTGCCATATTCGTCTATTCACACGGAAGGCAAAGCAATTTTATTTGTCAGCCAGTTTTTACAAACAGTTTGTCTCAAAGGGCTTTACAACATCTTCTGTCCTTAGACCCTCACATCCACTGAGGAAAACTCCATAGAAACCCCTTTAAACAGGGGAAAATTGAAGAAACCTCAGGGTGAGCAGCAGAGGATCCCTCACCCAGGACGGACAGACGTGAAATGTTGTTACAGACAAGAAAGGCGGCAGGCTGGTGCAGAGAGATGGAGCTCCGGTGGATCTGCGGAACCACAGAGTGCGAGACACTCTCTCGCAGGCCAAACTACAAAGTTCAACAAGCTAGCACCCAAGCTTACAGTATTCCCAAGCGGTCTCCCATCCAAGTACTAACCAGGGCCGACCCTGCTTAGGTTCCGAGTCCGGGTGTGTAGTATACCTGTAAGATGCAGTGTTTCGCTGTTATTCTGTAAAATGCACATGTTACATATGAAATGCGGTAGGTAAAACCATAGTCGTGTTAAGGAAAAAGACAGGTTCCACCGAGATTTGAACTCGGATCGCTGGATTCAGAGTCCAGAGTGCTAACCATTACACCATGGAACCATGTTACCGCATGAGAAATACTATATCACTATATATATTTTATTAAAGAAAATGGTTCTACGACTTATTTTTCTAATTTTTGTTATGGTCTTTCCACGTGTTCTATCTATGACCTAGTATTACTTGTACAGTACATTATTGTTGTGTCTCCTCTACTATCGTTTATCCTTTATAAAGGTGACGAGGTTGAATACTAAACCCATAGCTATGGCCGCGTCCCTTGGGACGATTAAAATTATTAGTTTACGCCGAAAATTTAAAAACTTTGTGGCCCGTACGGGGATCGAACCCGCGACCTTGGCGTTATTAGCACCACGCTCTAACCAACTGAGCTAACCGGCCATGCGCTACTAGTGCTCAAAACGTGAAATTGAACTGAAATATTATTGCTTTCCGATTATTCCGAGGAAATTTAACTCGAATGCAACTGGACTTGGTTATTTGTCTAGGAAGACGTTTCACATGATCAGTTCATATTCATCATTTAATGCCTCTTGAGAGGTGAAACGTCTCCCCAGACAAATAGGTCGGACAAGTCCTTGAGATAACTATGACTAACTTGAGATAACTATAACTAGTTTTTACAGTAAAAAGTAGTTGTCATTTTAAACGTGTATTTGTGTGTGTCTCGTGTGCTGACACAACTGACAAATATTTAGGCAATAGACGGACAAGCAACAACTTAATTAATCATCATTTTATTTATTTTATTTTGAAAATTGACCGGATTCTCTCGCCTTTTCTGTGCCCGCGACTTCCTTTCTGGTACGATCTGGTCCAGAGCGGTTGATATAACAGTTATCGCTCTGATCTGTTCTATCCAGCTTGACAGACGGCGCTCTCGGCGCTCGGCTCGCGTGAAAAATAGAAATGAACCGATCTGCTCCAGGCGCGCGCACTGCGCTCCAGCCTCCAGGTGTCGGCGGATGGTCGGGGCAGTATCGCTCTGGGTCGGGGGGAATGTTGGAAATGTTGGAGCAATGTTGGACGAGGCAGCCAATCACGTACGCAGCTCCAACATTCGGCAGCCAATCGCCGTCGCGGATTCTTCCCCCAGCTCCAACATTTCCAACATTTGACTAATCACAGCGCAGAAATGTTGGACAGGCGGAGCTCTTGTTTCTTTCTCTGGTGGGCGCTCTAGAGCGCGAGATGTGCGACCAGGCAGAACCATAGGGCAGAACATGTGCGCCTAGGCCTATCTGAAACTGCTCCAGGGCACTGCGCTTTGGTTCCGCGTCCAGCGCGACCAAGGGGTTGTGTGGCAGTAGCTACTGTAGGAGTGTATAAAATTCAGACTGGTGATGAAGAAAGAGAAACGCACTAAACACAATTCAGCAGTAATTTCTTGCAGCCATGATTGATTGATCATCTGTTGCTGAATATCCAAGAGGGAGGGAGTAGGCTAGATAACTTCATTGGCGTGTATAGTGGGCTATGTGTCCTTTGATGCTGTTCCTATACAGTCCTGATAGAATAGGCTATCAATTAAAGTTGTGTCGGTCATGTGCTAGCTACTCATCATATGTAGGACAGTGAGCAAAAATCAGACCTATCAGTGAGAAGGGCAGCATTTTTACTTTAGTGTGCCCAAACAGGTTAGTCTGAACATGAAAATGAATCACGCCTGTTTACTCAGGTTAAGTGTGATTCTTCTAGCCTACCTTGTCTCTGCCAAAAGCCTTCGCAAATGTAAACACTTCATAGATGAAACACACACCTGACCACACAATGATCGATTTGTTAGGGCAAACCAAATATAACTTTTACGCTTATTTCAAGGACACAATGGAATCATGTGATGAAGTGACCTGGCTGTATTTAAGAGACAGGTGTTTTCATATTCATTAAAGGGATAGTTCAATATTTTGGCCAAATTGGCCTATTGCCTATCCCTATAGTCTTGGGGGTTAGTTCATTTAATTGTCGGTGCAAGCTGTTTTTACAGTAGATTGGTGGGGCAGAGACGCGAGCTACTCAGCTAATGGAACGGAGGCGCGCAGTAGGCTACTTTAGCCTTTTAGTCAACAACTCCAAAACACTCAATGTAACATTTCAAGACAGATTTGTTTTCGAGGAAAATACATAGCTAGAACTGCCTCCAGACACGGCTGCTGGGTGAAGATTTTATGAAAATGCAACTAGTAATTTGCTTAATGTGTCATAATGTTACATAAGTAGTATACGTTATTATTTCCTTGTGTGGTGTTGAACACAGAGTTTGAAGATGGGTGTGGTCTGATCCAAGTTGATGGCTGCTGAGACAGCAGTGATCTCACTGCAAGATGTTCTGCTGTTTTTTTGTTTCATCCATCAAGTCTGTATTTATCACTGGCAACTGACATCCTACATGTATGCTTGAAATCTTATATTATATTCAAAGGGATCTGTAGCTCTATTTTGATTGAATCTAATCAATAACCAGCATCTCCACATAACTAGATGGCAGTGACATGCATGCATCAGCTGTTCTGCATGTTACATTCTCCTGTATCCACTTTGTAAAGGACAGGAACAGCATCATGAAATACAATGGCATGATGCATTTACAGACATAGTATTCAGGTGTTACATTTTGATAGGACTAGATGCAGCAGCCTCAGGCAGGTACACAGCCATTATGATTTCAGGTTGTTCCTTTCATAGCTCCATCGGGCAATCCATCCCATTCTCATTAATGTCAGTACAAATGTTCACTTAAGGTCAAGGCCAAGATGACAGGTTTGACAAATTTATAAAATTACAAATGCAAATATCTGATGATGTGACTTTATATCCAAATGGTCACTGTCACTGTGATATTTAAACATCTCCTGTGTCTCTGTAGCTCTTTTGAGAACAGGTTGTTCAGCCTATCAGAAAACATCCTGAGAGCCTCCTCTTCAGATTGTAGCGTCCTACTGTGGCTGTTACAGCTCACCAGCAGCTACAGGGTCACACTTACAGAGACAAAGCCATCAAGCAGCTTATCCAACTTTTAGCTCTCTGTTGCCAGACAGTGAATATCATAAAGTCACACAGCTATATTACTGTAATGGCCTGTTTACAGCCTAACTGACAAAACAATGTCACAGAAAACTCAAAACAGTAAGATAAGATTCAATCAGGAGAAGAGTAGTGTGGTATATGTGGCACTGTCAGTGTCAGCACATTTTTCATGGTAACCCTGCAAAGGCCAAACCCAGGAATAAATGTTGTGAGTATCTGAAATGTAGCTGTTAACTTGTACTCAGAAAAGAATATTCAGAAAAGGGGATATTGTGTAACCTTTTCAACAAGTAATAACTTGAAAGCCCAAAAATTAACATAGTCTGATGCCGAGACCTGTTTTTGTTGTGATGCCATTAATGGAAATAACATCATTGCCTCAGGTGATTCTTCCTTAATTTTTAAGGATCAAACAAGCTGTATCAGTTAAAGGGATAGCAGCATTTTTGTAAAGTGTGGTTGTATGATCTACAAATAGCCCCTAAGTACTTTAATTGCAGTAGAAGACTCTCTGCACTCCTCCCGTTAGCATCGCCAGCCCATAATAGCCCTGCCCAGAGATTTACAACATACAGTGTTGTGAATGGACCCAAAGAAACGGCCTAGTTTCACGGCCTAAAAGAAGTTTCACTTGAAAAAAAAGGAAAACACAGTTCCATTGTTAGCTATAATATAATTTTTTCCAGCCCCTCAAAGTGCAGGAAAAACAACGTTTTTATTTGGACCTAACAAACTCACGTATCCCTCCGCCCAGGGTTATAATAAAACTGCATAAATAAAAACTGCATTTTTGCAAGTACTTAGGGGCTATTTGTACCCCACTTTAAAAGAAAATGCTACTACCCCTTTAAAATGACGACTGGTGAGTGCTTAGTGAAGTGAAGTAAAATAAAGTGAAATTTTACATATGGAGAAATGTGATTTTGAAATATAACGTCAATCAGAAAACAACATTCTATGGAGCAGGTCAGGTGCACACCGCAGTTTGAGTGAGAGTGTCCTGCTCGAAACGTCACGTGCTGATAAATTCTTGTCAAAGGGAGCTTTTTTGGTGTGTAGAGTTTTTTCATCTTCTTAAGGTGTCGAGCCACGCCACGTTTAGCTTTAGCTAAGAAAACTGGGAACATTTCCAGCTCACTGTCGTATGCAGCTCCTGACATGTTTGACAAGGGTAGATTTTATTTGCACATTTTACAAGTTGAAGTGGTTCAGGTGCACTCCTTTTAAGGGTATAGGTAATGACAGATTTATGATGTAATAAATACAGTGATGTGTGAAGCAAACAGAGTGACAGATGGCTGTTCAAACTTTCAAAACAACTCACAGTGTAGCTAATGGTGATGGAAGCAAGGCTCGCTCCACAATCGCCTGCTCTTACGTCACAGATGTTGCATCGTACAACAGGTTTTAACCAGTGATTTCTTTAAATAGTACCATACTATTTCAAAATGTATACATATACAGTGTTGCATGTGTGTGTTGAGGGAAGAGGAGTGCCATTGTGTGTGTGTGTTTTTACAGTGTTGAGTGGTCCATTGTCTTGATAATAACCTATAGGACTCCTATTTACTCACAGGTGGAGTAAGAATGCAAACAGAAAAACCTCTTGAGCAACTCCTATCAAGACGTCACCTGTCAGGTAGGTGTGTAAACTGTGGGTGTCACAGAAGTGAAGTTTTTACGAGGTCTGACACAGACCCTCATACTGATGCACATCCACAAACCGGCCAAATGAAGCCTGCCACGCAGGGGCTGCGTGACCGGCCCGTGTGTCATGTCTCACCATCGGTGTGTGTGTGTGTTCTTATTTGTAATGAGTCAGCGCAATGGCTTGTGGACATGTTCAGAGTTGCTTTAATGGTTCGGAACGTGCTGTGATGCCCGAGTGCACAGCATTGAGACATCCACATGCTCAGCCACTCTGCTTTAGCTTCATGTTTACTGGGTGCCCTATCAAACACTTTGAGGGTGCCAGCTTTGGCAAAGCTGTCCCCCTCTTAACAGATACACATGATTAAATGTTATGTAATGCTGCCTAATTCATGCTCATAAATTGCTGTGTGACTGTGTAATCCTGCTTCTAAATCCCCTCTCCTTTTCAAGAGTTCAGCTCCACATCAAAGAGCTGCAGGGTTTTCTTTTCCTTTTTTTTTTTGTCTTTTCCCCCTGGTTGGCTGATAAGGAGCAGCAAGTACAGCTGTATTTTCTTCACAGGGACACACAAGGCGCTCACAAACGTGCGCACTCGCACAGTAGCTCAGACAGTGGAAAAGTACTGGACAAAGCACAGGCTGTGACTGCACACCAACCCACCTTCACTGGCATCAACAGTCCCACACACAAAGCCACAGTTGCACACTCAAACTCATTATTTGACCGTGCTGCTGTACGGCCATAATAACCACTACAGTGCACAATATACGAGTCTCCAAGGTTAATAATGTGTAGCCTATTTTTACTGAATAATAAATAATAAGGAAGAAGGAATACTTTATTTAGTAATATCTGCATCATTTGCATTCAGACACTGTGACACTATGAAAATAGTTATTATTACAAGGTATCAGGTATCATTAGATGTTATTTTTATGCCCAGCCACCCACTGTCATCCTGTAAATCTTATGCCTCTAACTGCAGAGCAAAGTGAAGTTACATAAAGCTGCTGTTTAGCCTGTTCCTCCTGCTGGCCTGTGTACCTGTCATTTATTGTTTGTTCTTTGCAGAGCAGTCAGACAAGGTGTACAGGCCGACCTGTTGCCATTGGAAAAAAAACCCCGGATCATCAGTGAAAAAGGGACCTGATATTCAAGATAACATCTGTGTGCGCTTTTTACCTTTTAAGGCACTGATTTAGATTTTGATCAAGTCAAAATGAGAAGGTGCTTCTACAGGAGGTTGGTGAAGTCAGATTTTTCTCCCACCCTTCCATACAGACAGTTAAGTAACATACTGCATGCCTCAACCTGCAGAATTAGGTCGCTCTGGTATCATAATATGCAAATATGATGATATTATTGACACATAATTGAGACTGTGATGAACAGTTGGCCTACTTTTATTCTGTCAAAGCTGCAATTAACATATGAGAAATTTGCAGGAAATTAACTTAAACTTGAAAAACCACTTTATTTTTTAAGTGATTCACGTTGACTGTGAAGTGACTCATGGCACTGATACAGCTCATTGAATGAATACACAGATTGTCTGTGAATGACTGTCACAACATCTCAAGAAAGAAGCAGTACAGATAATTGTGAGTAATAAGCGGGTCTGGTTTGGCGAGGTTTCAAAGAGGATTTTGGCATTGATGTGTATCTCTCCTTTCTGGGAAGAAGTCCTGACTGTGGCCTGAAGGCTGCTGGGATGTCAGTTCTCAAATGACCAGCGTGGCTGACATGTCAGACCAGCTGCTGAGGACCGGTTAACAAGCACCTAGAGACATCACCAGGACCGGATTCTTTAGAAATGAGAGAAACAGGTTTCAGATAAGAGAAGAGAGAGAGGCGTAATACCAGAAAAATGAGTGGAGAGAAGAGTGGAGAGGCCATTAGTTCTGTTAGTCGGCTCGGTAAGGAGGATGTTGACTGAGCTCTACTGACGGAAATAAAAATAGCTGTGTAATTAAGTGCTGACGGATGTTATTCAAACATGCAATATTTATACACATCAAGTTCGCTAAATGCCATTCAGATAACCTGACACTGAGCATTAACACAGCTTCACAGCACTAACGCTTAAATTAATACCAAACAGTCCAGTCCCATCCTTGTTTTACTCTTTGTTTTTTGTTGTTGTTTTATTTAATCCATCGTTCAAACTCTAACCATGACCCTATGAAAAAGAATTTTTAAATGCACTGTGACATTTGTTTTTCGAAGAAACCATCTGCAGAATATACCAATTAGCTGGGGAACAGCTATAATTAAAAGCAACAGTATCCTTTGGTTTGAAAGATGAGTTCCTCCTCGTAGTTAGAGGACTTTGTTGACTGCATCCACCTGTTATAAATAGTGTGTGTGTGTATGTGTGTGGGGGGTGGTAAGAGTGTGAACCCTTTTCTCAACTGACCAATTGACCTGGCAGCTGTGCGTTTTGTTTTAACCAGTGGGTCACATCTTATTATTTTGTTTAAATAATGAATGCAGTGGTTTTGTCTCTTTTTCAAATACAGTCAGATGTATTGCTCTAAACTAGCTGCCTGGATTGTTTTAGTCCCCTCTTTCTTTCCTCTGCTGAAAGAACCCACAGCGTTTATTTAATTTGTCTCAACAAAAATCCTGATCCTGTGGTTCTACAGTGAACAACTGTTTGTTGGATGAGTGTCAGGTCCTGACCAAGCGCAGGGGGGGCTGGTGCACAGTGTGTGGAGTCAACAGTAACACAAACAAAGCAAGCATCAGTTACAGCTTATCTAACAGTTACCTTCAACTTTCCAGTCCTTAACAAAGTCCAGCAGGCATTACCACGTCCAAGCTACTCAGCATAGTTGGTCGTTTTGCCCCAAGCTCAAATGTCAGCTAAGTGGTTCTGTTGGACCAGAGGTGAATAAATGAAACTTGGTCACATGAGAGCATCCGCAGTGAAGTAGTCTGTATTAATAGTTCTGTTTGTGGAGCTCTTTGTATCACGGTGGGCCCGACTGAGTTGTCTTGTTTTCTTAGTGCCTGCAGTTTACTGTAATATCCAGCTGTACTTCATGTTCAACTATACAGACTTTATTCACTGAATTTAACAGAGATCACAACCACCAGCAGAGGTCACTAGCTATGAATGGATCAGCATGTCCAGTTTGGGAACTGACCATTAACCTGTATTTTATCTGAAAAAATCAAAAATGAACCAATACAGTCTCACCCCCTTTTCGTCAGATGCGCCACGCTTGGTCAGTGCCCCTGGCGTCAATGACATGACGTCGAGGGGGTACCCATGATGTCGTCTGGTGACGAAAAGGGACGTCCATAGACCTGAATGCAAATCCCTCATCTTCGGATTCTGACTCAGAGGGTCTCTCGCCCTTTATGTCTGACAGGCTCTGAATCTGAAAAGCTGAAATGGACAAAACACATTTCCAAATGCCGTACAGTTCTGAATTTTTTTATCAGTGGTTCGGGGGCCCAAGACGAGCTCGTTGATGTGTGTTCGGTCCTGATCGAGCCATTACTTTTCAAGAGGCGGGGCTTTAAACAGCCGCATTCCTCTGTTTCCTGGAGGCCGCCGTTTCCATAGAAACCAACCAAATCACTTGAAACTTGGCCTGTGGAGTCATGGTGAGGCCCTTATCCATCACCCCAAGACCCAACTCTGTGGGAGCATGGGAAAGCCAAGTGGCCCCCCAGGGCCCCCAGCGCAATGATACAAAAATATTCTGATAGAGGACTCTCTGATATACAACGTATGTACATTTCATGATGATTACTTAGAGCGTATGTGTTTTGTTAGGAAAAAGCAGGAATGGCTGGATTCACCTTGATGTTTGACCCCTGTGACCTTTGACACTTACCAATTGGCTTTATGCACAGCTCCTTTATCTCCTGTTTTATGTTATTGGACAAACTGATTAAAGAATTGCTGTGGAAATATGTCTCCTGAAAATGGAGGCCTTAAACAGGGGCATTGCTTTTTGGCAATTTTTGACCCTTCTGATTGGAGCAGAGCTCTGATTTTTTTGCACAAACAATCTATTCCACAGTCTGAACTAGAATCTAAAAGCTCAGCTTCCCAGCTCAAAGCATTGGTGATTTTTCCCTAAAATTAGTGCTAAAATTGTCAAATTTCACATGAAAAGTTGACCTTTGACCCGTGTGAAGGTCGGATGGGTCTGTAATTGCAAACACTGGATGGACCTAGGCCCCTGATAAACCTCTGAATGTTTCAGGCGTATAACCCAAAGCATGTGGAAGTATTGATCCAGGTGTCTGACCATTGTTAAGAGGTCGTCAGACACACCTGATCAAATGTGTCCAATGTAAAACAGGGAATATAGCGCTTGCTAAAGTTCAGAAAGTAGTGGAGCTGTGCATAACAATTACTACAGTGGATGGGTAAGCCCCCTGGTGAACTTATTTACAATTCAGCCTCTTATAGGCCTAACTTAGCATCTGTGACAAAAAGACTTGTAAATTTGAACTCATGTGCCGAAAACGTTCCTTTCGAACCCTCCAAAGATCAGAGAGTCTGGAAATTTTGCACAAACAACACCCCTCCTCATGCTATGAACACTATATTATTATAAGCTCAGTTTCCTTGGAGAGAGGAGGGGGGGAATGAGGGTAGGGAAAGGTTTTCTGGAATAAAAAAAAACTGACTTGAGTTGAATCATTTGGGCTTTGTTCAAAAAGAGCTTTCTAACTGTTCTGATTCCTCACTGTTTATTCACATTTTGTTGAATTAAATCAACATGGCTTAATTTCCACTCCTGATCACAGCAGGCCTGACACACTGTGTCGTCGTTGCGTTGCAGACCAGACACCCACAGTGGCGCTGTGGTGTCCAGCTCATTGACTGCTCTGGCTCCAGAGACGTCATATCCAAATGAATGATTATATTTAACATACACAAGTCTACAAGTTTTTACTATGTTTTGTTTAAATAAGCATCAATGAGCCGTGTAATATAAAGATACCAGGGTGAAATTAAAGGTAGGGTCTACGATCCTGTTCAAAAGCACTTTCTGTTATACTGGGTGAATTAATATGTGAATTAATACGTTATGACGTTATGAAAAAGAACGAAAAAAATCTGTGCTGTCTGGCAACTACAGTGCTGAGAAAACTTCCACCAATCACTGTCACCAGACCCGAGAGGGAGCAACCAATCCAAATCCTTCTGCACGCACACCCCCCTCTGTCCCTGCCGTTCGCTCTCCCCCTCCCTCCCTGAGCTTCTTGTTGTGTGCGCGTGCCGGTTTGCGGGGGCGTGGCTTAGACCGAGACACTGACGGGAGGGGGAGCAGGGGGGTGGGACGTAGAGGAGGCAGGAGGAGGTGCTATTTTCAAATCTTGCTAGCTCTCTCCCTACGTTTTCAGGATCGTAGACCCCAGCTTTAATGAGTTTAAAGTTTCAGTGGGCAGAAGCTGTCCGTCCGTCAGTGAGTGACATGGTTGCTATGCGCAGGCAGCGCAGCTGGTTTGACCGAGAATGAATGAGAACGTAAAAAAGGAAAAGTAGTCGGCTACGCTCACTAGTACAATGTTTCAAGTCCACAGCAAACATGCAGTCCTGTAACTGTTGAAATAATAATAATAACTAGAAAATTTCCTCTTGGGAAATTTTGAAAGGGCACCGGGAGCTACTGCCGTTCTAACCATCTCTGTCAACATGGGAATCAAACCCACGATCTTAAGGTCAAGACAGAGCTGATCAGACACATGATCATCTTTCTATAAGCATTGATATGGAGGAGCTGTAATCACATGAAGTTACCTGTGTTAGAGTGAGAGAGAGGAGTGCGCGCTTACGCGCGCATTTGATGTGTTTGTGTGTCTTTAACTGTAATCACAGGAAGTTACCTGTGTGTGTTAGAGTGTGGGAGAGGAGTGCGCGCTGACGCGCGCATTTGTATGTTACCTGTGTGTTTTTAATGTGTGTGTGTGTGTGTGTGTAACTGTAATGACATGAAGCTGGTTCTAGAGTCTGTGTGTGTGACTGAGCTGCATCCTGTATCAGTCTGATTTAGCTGTGTGTCTGTGTTTACAAACATCTTAACGAGCTCCAGGTGGATTGTTTATGGAGTTAACGACCCTGGCCTGAGGATCAGAGGTTACCATGACAACTTGAGCTGGTTGCCCATGACGATAGGGGCTCCCAGGCTGAGGCAGACAGAAACGTAGAGAAAAAGACCAATTTCTGCCTCTGCACTGGTCTCGCATTTAGGCTTATTCTGACAAAACGATAGCTCCTATCAGAACAAGACACGGATCAACGGTGCCCTAAGGCCTTCCTGAAAATTTTGGTACGATTTGGTGTTTCTACAGTAAATATTTTGGCGACACGGGCAGTTTTAAAACATCGGTCCGTTCTGCTCCTCTCAGAAAGTTTTTGTATTGGAGTCAATGAGGAAAAGAGACAGACATGGCTGCACTCAGGGGCTGATAATTCAAATTCTGTAAGTCTCTCTGATATTTTGAACACATTGTGGGAGACACAACAAGTTTGTCTACAAAACTGTGAAAAAATTATGTGTGTACAGTGTAAATTGTGTCCAAGAGGAGTGTGGAAAGAGAAAGAATCAGGAGTTTTTCTGGGCTTTCCCCCACTCTAGCTGATGACATCACGCACTCTAGCACGAACATTCCGTGCAATACACACCCATTATAATCTCATAATTTCTCCAAAAATGATCATGGTCATTGATCAGGGATTGATCAAAAACGATTCAACCTATCAAAACGTGGAGTAATACACCAATACACAAGACTTGTGTCTACTATTTAAAGTTTAAACGGAGTCTCTAGGGGAAAGTATGCCTGAGCAGTAGACGTTTGTTAAACTCCAATGTTTGGTCTTTTTTGCTCCTTTTTTTTTCGCTCGTCCCATAGACTTCAATGCAAAATTTTGCGCAGTTTTTCGCGACTTACGTCGCGAAAAATTCGTATACTGTTGAGAAAAGTAATAGCAACACGATCCCGATCAGGACGCACGTTTTGATATATAATATGTCCTGCAACTCTTCGAGTTGCAGGACTAGTAGCGGACAGAAAATCGTCCGGAAGATGGAGAATAATAACTAGGAAAAAATCCACAGAATAACAATAGTGCCCGGCTTCGCCGGGCACTCGTCCCTACAGCTATTTCATAGCTGTTGGGTCGAGTGCCCTGGCGATGGCCAGTGCCCTAATAATGTAATAACATTTAAATATAGCCCAATACATATAAAAAGCCGCCATAAAGATTCTTCCCTGTTCGTCAAAACACCGCATACGAGGGGTTTGCATTCAAATTAACAGAGGACCTGCTTCATCAGAATACGAAGATGAGGGATTTGCATTCAGGTCTATGGACGTCCCTTTTCGTCACCACACGACATCAAGGGTACCCCCTGGACGTCATGTCATTGACGCCAGGGGGTACTGACCAAGCGCCAAGCATCTGACGAGAAGGGGGTGAGACTGTGTTGAATGAACATGAATATGTGATGTAAAAGCACCAGGCCCTCATTATGTCATGATTGTGGATTTGTCAGACTTGGTTTATGTTGCAATTTAATCCTATCCAGTTGTATGAGGCTTCTGTCTCCCGACAAAAAACGTTGTTCAACTCTGTGTGTGTGTGTTTTTAACATTTCATAATTTTCCTGTCAGTTCAACAATCTCCAATTTTCCATTTCTCTTTTGCTTCAAAACAACAGAACAAGTGAAGATTACATAACACTCTCCCTCAGCCTCCTCCACTGTTATTGCAGGGGTTCCTTTTAAACCCTGCAGGTTTAACTACATGCTTTTACTTGCCCTGACAAAAGAATAATCTTCCGATCAGCTAACAGGTGTAATCTATCTCATGTTTAAAGCATGTGACATGTTCACTGAAACTAGTTACAACATCTTATATTTCCTACATCTTATAAGAGCAAGACATTTGAAACCAGTTTTCCTCCAATTGCACTGATCTGGAGTTTAATGGTCCATGAGAATCTGTCTGCATTTTAAAGAAAACATTTTGAGCCTGAAATGACTACTGCATGGGCGTACAGGTTTTACATAAGGATGTGAGAACACACCAACATGTCATATTCCCCAACAATGTCTGAGCTTTTTTTTTTAATCATCCAGAGTGTAGTAGTTAGTGAACTAACCAGCCAGCAGTCAATTATTTCAAATTAATCTAACATTAGATTGTTCATGCTGACATATCGCTGGATTAGCAGCGTTTCACAGCAGAAGCTACTTTTGAATGTCAAATCAAGTTTCTGACTGAACCACTACAGCACTGTTAGAGCTACTGAATATAAAAGTTGTTTATGTTGGATGAAAAAAATGCAAATGTCCTGTTTGTCTCTTCTCTTTTCAGTTTGTAATTTACTAACGGTGTTGATCTGTTGGGTTTGTTTTTTTTAATTTAAATGTAAATTCAGATGTAATTCTTAGATAATGTGGTTCAGCAGTTAATCAGTCTGGAGCGTGCCTATGTTCCCTCAGCCTTATGTTCCCACAGCCCGATGTTCCCTCGGCCCTATGTTCCCACAGCCCTATGTTCCCTCAGCCTTATGTTCCCTTGGCCCTATGTTCCCACAGCCTTATGTTCCCTCAGCCTTATGTTCCCACGGCCCTATGTTTTCACAGCCTTATGTCCTCACAGCCCTATGTTCCCACATTTCTAAGGTTTTTTTTTTCTTCCAATGTTTCTTTTCTTCTTTCCAAAATTAGGCCCTGTGTTCCCACATTCCCTTTATCCTCAATTTGCATCAGATTTTATCCCCATTTGTCCCAATCTGGTAGTCAATTACAGCCAACCTATTATCCAGTAGCAGTTGACTACAGATGTAATGTAGCTTTTAGCTAAATCTGGGAACATAGGGCTGACCCCTTCCAACACCGCTACTCCGACATAGTTGAGTGACGAACCCTTATACCGAAATTAAATTCACCTCCATGAGTTAATGCAATTTAGACAACAAACTTCTACAGTAGCACAAATAGTAGTAAACGAAGCATTAGAAAGTTTGTACAGTAAGTACATTAGTGGGGTAATTACAGCCATTCAGTTAATAGCTGTAACTCGACCACTGTTCGAGCAAAGGAAAACAAACTCCTAGGGCTGGGGGGGTTTGGCTCAAGGTCATGGTGCAAAGGACCCAGGTTGAAATTACTCTGAAACATCCCTTTAAATGTGGTGTAAAAATAAAAATGACGTCATACCGTCACAGATCTGCTGCTGACTGCATAAGTAAACAAAAGCACCAGCTGCAAAACCTATTTATCAAAGTCATTTCACTCTGGTCGAAGAAGTCGCCACAGATGAAACACTGTCCCTTCACGCTGAGGATGATGTACTGTAGTCTATGAAGTGCTTAGGTGTTTATATTTATACAGTGACTGCCAAAGCAAAACTCAAATCCCAAAATAGAAGTAAAATAAAACATGAGTTTTAATGGAGCTGCTTTGCCACGGAGGTTTGCAACCGTTCACTCCTCACGTGCTGTCCCACTCACTGCAGAGCTGATGGTATTTATACTGTGTTGGCTTTAGAGTCTCCAGCCATGTGAGCAGCTCTGTGAGGCCATCATTATCTGATAAAAGCCTTCACTGACTGGAGTCACAAAAACTGCCTCCTACCGAACACCTCAAAGACTAACGAATGGCTAGAGATTTCCCAAGCCCCCGCTCCAGCCTGGGAATACTTGTGGGTTGGTGTCAAACTATAAATATCTAGGTGTAGGCTACACCTGAATAATAGGCTGGACTAGTCCACAGACACACTCTACAAAAGGGCCAGAGCCACCTCTCTTTTTTAAGGAAGCTTAGATCTTTTGACATCTGCAGCATTTTATTTTATCAGTCTGTGGTGGTGAGTGTGTTGTTCTATGCTGCGGTGTGCTGAGGAGGCAGCATCAGACACAAGGAGAATGGACAAATCAGTTAAGAAAGCTGGCTCTGTCCAGGTTGGACACAATGGAGTGGAGAGACAGAGGCACACACTGAAGATGTTAGTGGTCGTTCTGAACAACTCATGGACCAATAAAACAGCAGTGGTGGACGAGTCCTCTCTCTTCGCTGGCTTTTTTAATACTTTTATTTTTTCTTATAAATGAGCTGCCAGACAAATGAAATTCCCTTTTGTTTGACTCCTTCATATTATTATTACATTTAGCCCTACAAACACCCTCAATATTTGGTCCCATCCCATTCCGTTGTCCACACATATTGTACACGTACAAATACACAAACAAGCAGACGAATAAACCAAAAATTATTAATATTAATGAAGATTTTAAAAAATAAATACAAATAAAAACAAATAAATAAAGGAGTGTACCAAATATGTATGAACAGTGACAGGGTTCTTAAATACATTTACAGCTGAACATACAAAGAATGCCAGAGGAACGTGCAACAAATGACCCTCATTATATTCGTCCAGGGGAAGAAAGTGAGCTATAAAATCCAGGAGCATCTCTCACCCATGGCTCTTTCACATGCACGTACGGAGCGCATGCCGCTCCCTCGTCATGTGCTGCAGACGAGATGTGAATGTGGAGCGACTAAAACCTTCGTGAGTTACAGTATAAAGCCATTAACATGACTTCCCAGTGGTGCCTACCAACAAGTAGCCTTCCACTTACTGTATTCAACATGCTTAAATGTGAGTCATATTTCCCAAAATGCTTGTTTGGCTAAAGATGAAAGCTCTTACTGAGAAACACTGAGAAGCTGTTGCTGTCAGCTTGTTAGAACAATGACAGCTGTCTGTGGAGGCTGTTTATCTGGCCACAAATCACTAAAACTTCTAGCTGAGGCCAACCAGCTCCAAACCCCTGTCTAACATTAGGCTACCTGCATGTAGCCTGGAGGAATTACTCATTCATCTTGATTTTAGTGAAAATTTTGATTTGTTTCTAGATATTGAATTCATTGTAACTTTACTATTGTAAACCTTGTTGTTCCTACTGTAGAAACAGTTACAGTGGTGAATAAACTCAAGTTGGCAATAATTTAGGACAGCAATCAGGATAGAGACACTTTATGAAGTGGGTTAACTTCAAATAACAAATACTGATTCATTTGTCATCATACATTATTCACAGATGGATTTTAACAAGAAAATACTTCTTTTTTTAATTTTTATTTATTTAACCTTTATTTATCCAGGAAGGATCCGTTGAGATTTAACAATCTCTTTTTCAAGGATGTCCTGGTCAGAGGCGTAACATTACAAAAAAGAAAACAACAATACAAGCATGCATAAAACAAAACAAAGACATTGATAGTAAATACAATAAAAGAGACCCTATAAGTGCAACACAGTTTGAAGTCTAAGAGTCACAGGTGCAGCTAGTGACTAGTAACTCAGAGAGAGATTTCTTAAAGCCGGGAAGAGGGAGGAGAGTTCCCAACCTCATCCTGACTTGCAGGTTATTCCAGGACCAAGGCCCAAAATATGAGAGTGTCCTCATACCTAACTCCGTCCTCATTAAGGGAACCTTAAAGCGCAACCAACTATTAGATCTAAGATCATGCGTGATTTGAACAGTTGTAAATTTTGAACAGAGGTATAAAGGGAGTTTGCCTAAAATAGCTTTATTAAAATATACCGGTGCTGTAACCTCCGAGTATGAAGGGAAGAAAAACCAGCAAGTGTGTAAAGAGTGCAATGGTGAGTCCTGAAAGCTGAACCTGTTATGAACCTCAAGGCTGCATGATAAATGGGATCTAGTTTGGCAAGGGTGGACGGGCAGGCAAATCTGTAGATGGTATCGCCAAAGTCGAGCTGAGATAGAAATAAACTAGTGACTAGACACTTACGGGCTACAATAGAAAAGCACGATTTGAATCTATATAAAAAGCTCACTATGAATTTGAGCTTCTTTGTTAAGCAGGAGATGTGATGTTTGAAGTTGAGATCCTTGTCTAGCCAGATGCCCAGATATTTGTATGTATCTACTACTTCTATGATGGTGTTATCCAGTGCCTTAAGTGGGGGTAGGGTGGACATAGAGTAGTGGTTGAAGAACATGATTTTGGTTTTATTTGAGTTGAGGACTAACTTGGCATCGAGGAGAGCAAGCTGTAGAATGGTGAAGTCAGATTGCAAATTGGTGTGTGCTGCTTCTAAAGTGGAAGCGGAGGTATATAAGACTGTATCATCGGCATACATATGGTAGGAGGAGAACTTTAAATTGTCACAAATATTGTTGATGTAAAGAAGAAAGAACAAAGGCCCTAAAATTGACCCTTGTGGGACCCCCTTGTTCAGAGTGACTGGGTTGGAAACAACTGTACCGAACCGCACTGACTGCACACGGTCAGTTAGATAACTTTTAACCCACTTACCCATATTTTCACTGAAGCCGATTTTTTGAACTAGATTAAGAAGATGACAGTGATCAACTGTATCAAAAGCCTTTGTAAGGTCAATAAAAAGGGCTAAGCAGACTTTTTTGTTATCCAGGGCTGTTTTCACTTCATCCAGGACTTTCAAAGTGGCAGTGACTGTGCTATGACCAGGTCTAAAACCAGATTGTAAAGGGTTAAGTATACTATTAGACTCAAGTAGCTGATTCACATAACTTTGCAAGAGTTGAGAGATTCGAGATTGGCCTATAGTTGTTTAGACAGAGCGGGATTCGAACCGCCAACCCTCTGGTCATTGGACGACCCGCTCTACCACCTGAGCCACTGCCACCCCAGCAGTGTGAGTGCAACCTCCAATGAGATGCAGCGTAACTGCGGAGGGTGTGGCGTCCAGCAAGGAGGAGCAGCGGCAACTCCTGGTGCTATAGCGAGAGGCTTTGAGGATGGCAGTGGCGGGGAAGAGGACAATGCCAGCAAATCGGGAGAGCCAACTCTCAAAGAACTGGCAGACCTGCTACACACACACATCGTGGCTCAGGAGGCACGGGAAGTTCAACGGACCCAAGAGCTGGTGGAGCAGGACCGGCAGTTTGAGGCCATCCAACAACAATTAGGCATGTTACGGCAAGACGTGGCAGGGCAGCCTCCAGCACCACTCGGGGGAGCCCGAGGTGGTCTAGCACATGAGGCAGGCAATGGTGAACCTGGGGATGAAGCGGATCCAAATGAGCCGCCTCCACGTGATCCCCGGCCAGGCCGCTACGCCGAGCCAAAGCTACAGAAGTTGTCCAACTCAGATGATGTAGAACATTTTCTAATAACTTTTGAACATGTGGCTGCTGCTTGCCAGTGGCCAAGAGGGGACTGGGCTCTATATATCTTGTCCCCTTGTTGACTGAGAAGGCCAGAGGTACGTATGTCTATATGGATGGAGATGAAGCCCTTAACTATGACAGAGTTAATCCTGAAACGAACCGTCAGAGGTTCAGATCTCTCAATGTTGGGCCAGAGGAGAGCCCTAGGGAACTCTATGTGAGATTAAAGGAATATTACATCAAATAGATCCCACCAAGAGGTAAAACTATCGAAGAAATTAATGAACTTCTCATTCTTGAGCAATATTTGCGTATGTTTAAATGTCCTATCTCTGATTATTTGTCTGATGTTTTATGTCTTGACTCTCGATGACACTGCAGAACTAGTTTACCCCCTGGGGTACCAATAAAGTAACCTGAACCTGTTGTCCCCTGAGTTGCAGGTCTGGGTCAAAGAACATAACCCAGAGTCAGCGGTGGAGGCTGCAGAGCTGGCTGATGTCTTCATGGCGGCAAGGAGGAAAAATCAGCAGTGGACCTACAATGCCTGGAAGACCCCCAGAGAGCCACGTAAGCCTCAGAGCCAGCATACGCAATGGTACCCCCAGGGGTCTGGTAAGCCTTCCTTTCAGGAAACTCCTACCTCTGAGCCAAGGCCCTCTAGCAGAGTGCCTGTCTGTTATCAGTATGGAGAAGAGGGCCATGTGAAGCCAAAATGTCCAAGGAGGGCGAAGAGTACTCAAGTGTGCCATGTTCCTAGACCACAGACTGAGGAAGACCAGACAGTCCAGCAGATGCCTCATATGATTAATGTGCACTTATAGCACTTATTGACTATGGAAGTGAACAAACATTGGTGCATCTGGAATGTGTGTCATATGATCTTATTCTTTTTTTTTTTTTTTTTTTTTTTTTTTTTATATTTTTTTGGCGTTTTTGCCTTTATTTGATAGTTCAGTAGAGATAGACAGGAAATGGGGAGGCAGAGAGAGGGGGAATGACATGCAGGAAAGGTCTGCCCGACGCGGGACTCGAACCGGGGACGCCTGCGTTGAGGACTGTAGCCTCTACATGGGGCGGCCGCCTTAACCACTGCGCCACGCACCGCCCCTCATATGATCTTATTCAGAGTGCTAACTGTATTCCAGTACGTTGTGTGCATGGGGATGAGAAGCTAATACCTGCTGATATCTATCTTAAAGTACAGGACCAAACTTACCTCATGACCGTGGGTGTGGCAGATGACCTCCCGTTTCCGGTGGTGCTGGGCCAAGATCTGCCAGCCGGACCTTTTGCAGCGGAAGCATACGTGCAATGTTGCAATGACGAGGTCCCAATCCAAGAAGGGCGAGTCTCCCCCATGAAGTCTCCCCCATGGGTGAGTGTTTTGCCTTTTTATGATGCAGACTTGGAGAATGCACCCGGGAGATTTCGAAAATCATGCAGCCATAAAAGACAAGATAAGTTCCAGTGCACAATCAGCCATCAATCTTCCGAATCTCCCCTTACACCACCATTACAATTTAAACTCCCTGTGAATATCATTGAGATGCAGAATGATGACCCAAGCTAAGGAGCAAGAGGGGAAGCTGAGACCTGATCAGGATGCTGGAGAGTGGTATTTCCTGAAAGACAGTGTGCCCTATCACCAGTGTGGGCCATCTACTCAATTGGTGGTTCCTCGGGGTGCTAGAGAGACAGTCCTCGCTTTGGGTCATTCCATACCCTGGGCTGGACACTTGGGGAAGAACAAGACTAATCGTGCTTTTCCACTGGCACGGTACGGCACGGCTCGGTGTGGTTGTGTTTCCATTACAGCTGAGTTCTCTAGTAACTCCTCAGCATGGGTGGGAGCGGTACGGGGGTGTTCGTGGGGCCGCATTGTCCGTCTCTCTTTTTTCGATCCACTCGTCAGCTGCAAACTCACTGGTCTGCACCTCGTTAACAGACCACAGTGTGGATTCACACACAGCAACATTTAACTCAGGTGAAGGAATAACAAAACAGTTTCGATACAGATCCGCTGGCGCTGTTGCCGCAATGTTTTTGAAATTTCCGGGTTTGATTCTCATGTCCGATGTGGCGCTCGCGCTGACTCTCTGCCCAATCAGTGGAAGGCAGTCGGATGACGTCACGTTATAGTATCGCTTCGTCTTGCTTGGAACCAGGGCTGAGAAGGTACTAAAAATGGGTCCTGGTACCAGGTACTAGGGCTAGTGGAAACACGCAAATAGTGCACCGAGCCGTGCCGAGCCATGCCGTGCCGTGTCGTACCGTGTCGTACCGTGCTAGTGGAAAGGCGCCATAAGACGCCACAAGCGTCACTTCTTCTGGCCAGGGATAGGGGGTGCTGTTACTCAGTTTTATAGGAGCTGCCCTGAATGCCAGCAGGCTCCAGTGAGAGGGCCTCCCAGAGCCCCCCTTCAACCTCTGCCCATCATCAGCGTCCCTTTCCAATGGCTCGGGATAGATGTGGTGGGGCCAGTTGAGAAAACCAAAGCAGGTAACCGCTTCATGCTTGTCATTACTGATTATGCAACAAAATAACCAAAAGTGTTTCCCCTGAAGTCTGTGAAGGCAAGATATGTGCCAGTGTGCTTGGTCCTAACAGATCAAGGCTCGAACTTTATGTCCACTCTGCTGAAGCAAGTTTACCATCTGCTGGTATAAGAGCCTTCGCACAAACCCCGTATCTACCCCTGACTGACGGCTTGACTGAAAGATTCAACCAAACCATCAAGCATATGCTCAGGAAGTTTGTCAATGAGATGGGTTCCGATTGGGATCAATGGTTACCATATCTTCTTTTTGCATATCGAGAGGTGCCGCAGTCCTCCACTGGCTTCTCTCCTTTTGAGTTGCTCTATGGCTGAGAGGTGAGGGGGGCCTCTGACTCTGCTTAGAGAGCTCTGGGAGGGGGGCTGTGGGAGGTGAAGTACCTGTGGTGGAACACAATATCATGTTAAAGCCTGATGCTGTTATGAGATGCATGAGTTATAGGATCCCAGAGCCCCTGAAGAAAGAGGTGGACCTCATGCTGTTGTCTGGGGTGATCGAGCGCTCCCAGAGTGAGTGGTGCCATCCGGTGGTGTTGGTACCAAAGAAAGACTTGGAATTTCCGCTACTTGAATTCTGTGTCAAAATTCGATTCATATCCAACCCCCAGAATCGATGACCTCATAGAACGTCTCGGCAAAACCAAGTTTCTGACAATTATGGATTTATGTAAAGGATACTGGCAGATTCTACTCACCCAGAATTCCTGTGAGTTGACTGCTTTCCGCACCCCTTGGGACTTGTTCCACTTCACTGTACTCCCATTTGGCTTGCACGGCGCTCCAGCATCATTCCAAAGAATGATGGACGAGGTACTTTACGGATTACAGGGTTTTTTCTGCATTATAAATTTTGTGGCGGCCGCCTCGCTGAAATTGTCAGCCGCCTCGCTGGAATCTTGATTGAAAGTCAATGTACGACCAAGCTCAGTAGCGCTGTTTTCAACTGACGTTGATGCGCGGCTTGTTCCATGCTGCTTGTGTGTCCGCGGGGGCGGGGCTCATTGTCCGCTCCACACCTAGCGCACCTCACCAGAGCGTGGAGAGAGAGAGAGAAGGAGACGGAGCGGTGCAGCTACTGTGAAGCGAGTTCATGATATTACAAACAGTGAAAGCACCTACAGCTGTTTATAACGAGCAGCGGCGCTGCCGCGAGCACTCACTGGCTGTCAACCTACACAGTAGTGTCACAGGGCGTCTCCGCTGCATTCAGAGACGCACTGCTCCACACCAAAAACTGAAACAACAGCCTCACTTTCAACGCGCACGGAGAGCCGTCAAACCAAGCTTCGTAGTCCGGGGGGGGGGTCTCAACCCCCACCCCCCACCCCACCCCACCCCCGCCTCAACCGATATTTTGGCCAGAAAAAACCCTGGGATTATCTGATTTTGCATCTGCCTATCTTGATGACATAGTGATCCACAGCTCCACCTGGGGGGATCATCTGGAACATTTGAAGGAGGTTTTGGACCGCCTCCAGTCTGCAGGCCTAACAATCAACGCCTCCAAATGTGTGTTTGCCCAGGCTGAAACAGAGTACCTGGGGTTCACCATTGGTAACGGTACTGTTAAACCCCAGCTTCCAAAGGTGCATGCTATTGAAAATTGGCCTTTGCCCCAAACCAGGAAACAGCTGCAGTCCTTTATCGGCATGGCAGGATTCTACCAGCGGTTCATACCTCACTTCTCAGCAAGAGCAGCCCCCCTCACGGATCGAGATGCCCCAGCAGAGTCCAGTGGTCAGGCGAGGCTATAGCAGCCTTCCACGACCTCTGCCAAGCACTGAGTAAGAGCGCTGTAATGCGCAGCCCAGACTTTGATCAACCCTTTGTCTTGCAGACAGATGTGTCTGATAGAGGTCGGGAGATGTTCTCCTGCAGGAGCCGCCAGAGGACAGACATCCAGTGGCTTACATCAGTAGAAAGATGGTGCCCCGGGAGGTTCGATACTCCACGGTGGAGAAAGAAGCGTTGGCAATCAAGTGGGTGGCTCTCGACTCCTTCAAATATTATTTCCTTGGAAGAGAATTTGTTTTGGAGACTTACCATCAAGCACTCCAGTGGCTGGCACGGATGAAGGACACAAATGGGCGCATCACAAGATGGTACCTCGCACTGCAGCTCTACCGGTTTACTGTGGCTCACATCCCAGGGAAGTCCAATGCCACAGCTGATTTCATGTCTCGCTCCCATGGCGAGTCTCCAGAAGGGGGGGAGTGTGTGATGATTGCAGACGCACCCACACCACGGCAACCACCACCACTGTCTGCCTGTCGGTAACCCCTCCCCTTCGCACTCACTCACAGTTTTATGCTTTAGTTATTAGTATAATTTACACATTTAGGTTTACGCCTGCACATTATTATTAGGGCACCGGCCATCGCCAGGGCACTCGACCCAACAGCTATGAAATAGCTGTAATCAACGCCTCCAAACTATTGTTATTCTGTGGATTTTTTCCTAGTTATTATTTTTTTTCATCTTCCGGACGATTTTCGTTCACCAGTCCTGCAACTCGAAGAGTTGCAGGACATATTATATATCAAAACGTGCGTCCTGATCGGGATCGCTATGCTATTACTTTTCTAAGCAGTCTACAAACCAGTAACAGTCGCAAAAACTCCTTTAAAATTTCCCATAGAGAATGCATGGGAGAAGGTCAAAAAACGAACAAATCATCGGATTTTTCATACTGCCAACTGTTGTCTACTGCTCGGGCATACTTTCACCTAGAGACTCTGTTTAAACTGTAAATAGTAGACACAAGTCTTGTGTATTGGTGTATTACTCCTCGTTTTGATAGGTTGTATAGTTTTTGATCAATCCCTGATCAATGACCATGATCATTTTTGGAGATATTATGAGATTATAATGGGTGTGTATTGCACGGAATGTTCATGCTAGAGTGCGTGATGTCATCAGCTAGAGTGGGGGAAAGCCCTGAATAACTCCTGAATCTTTCTCTTTCCAAACTCCTCTTGGACACAATTTACACTGTACACACATAATTTTTTCACAGTTTTGTAGACAAACTTGTTGTGTCTCCCACAATGTGTTCAAAATATCAGAGAGACTTACAGAATTTGAATTAGCAGCCTCTGAGTGTGGCCATGTCTGTCTCTTTGCCTCATTGACTCCAATACAAAAATTTTCTGAGAGGAGCAGAACGGACCGATGTTTTAAAACTGCCCGTGTCGCCAAAATATTTACTGTAGAAACACCAAATCGTACCAAAATTTTCAGGAAGGCCTTAGGGCACCGTTGATCCGTGTCTTGTTCTGATAGGAGCTACCGTTTTGTCAGAATAAGCCTAAATGCGAGACCAGTGCAGAGGCAGAAAATCTGTCTTTTTCTCGACGTTTCTGTCTGCCTCAGCCTGAGGGCCCCTATCGTCATTGACAACCAGCTCAAGTTGTCATGGTAACCTCTGATCCTCAGGCCAAGGTCGTTAACTCCATAAACAATCCACCTGGAGCTCGTTAAGATGTTTGTAAACACAGACACACAGCTAAATCATACTGATACAGGATGCAGCTCAGTCACACACACAGACTCTAGAACCAGCTTCACGTCATTACAGTTATAGACACACACACACACACATTAAAAACACACAGGTAACATACAAATGCGCGCGTCAGCGCGCACTCCTCTCCCACACTCTAACACACACAGGTAACTTCCTGTGATTACAGTTAAAGACACACAAACACATCAAATGCAACCACGTCAGCACCGCACTCATCTCTCTCACTCTAACACAGGTAACTTCATGTGATTACAGCTCCTCCATATCAGTGCTTATAGAAAGATGATCATGTGTCTGATCAGCTCTGTCTTGACCTTAAGATCGTGGGTTTGATTCCCATGTTGACAGAGATGGTTAGAACGGCAGTAGCTCCGGTGCCCTTTCAAAATTTCCCGAAAGGAAATTTTCTAGTTAGTATTATTATTTGTATTATTATTGGGACCGTCACACATGACATGAACATCTGTAAACAAATAAACACACAACACATAGTCTTTTGATTTCATACTTCATACAGACTTTATTTACTTTAAGCACGTCATGGTCACATATTTCCAAGTGCACACATTTGTGTTGACTATGGGTTTGCTATTATTTGTTTGTAATTCTTTTTGTTCAGTTTATTTACCATGCCCGCTGTGGGGGTCCCAAGTATGGCCATCTCCGGCATCTTGGTGGGACTGGGGTCCGGGCAGAAACAGCCAAATGATGGGCAGAAAGGTTCTGCCGGTTTAAGACCCGCTCAGCATGATCCAACTGCTGTCCAGTTGTGGGGGGGATTGAAGATTTTGTTGGGGTTTTGTTATGTTTAATTTGAGTTAGATAATTTGGTGTATATATGTATGTAAATATTAGTTTAAATAGGTTATTTTTGTAGAAATAGTTTGTCTTCTTCACAATTTTTTTGTTCTTTTGTAAGCTTAATTGATTTGTTAATTATCCTGTCATTTATTTTGGGTTAGTCAGGTAGTATTTAAGGCAGTTCCTTTGTTTCATTTGGGAGAAGAGAGGTGGAGGGTGTGTTTGGTTTTTGTCCTGTCTTTTTGGTTTTGTTAAGTTAACCTTTAAAGGGCCCTAAATCGTTTGTTACCCTTTTGAGTTTGGACTATGTCAAAAAAAAAAAAAAGTAAACTATTTTTGATACTTTTGGAGTCTGCGTCCCTGTGTCTGGGTCTGGAGGCTCGGTCCCTCACAGTAACTGAGTTTGTGAGTAGCCTATATCTTCCAATTCAGATACTTCAAAGTTGAGCTATTTTTCATTAGTGAGTGCACGTAAAACACTCAAAGTTATTTCTATTCCTATTCCTAATTTGCCACAGTGGCGCTGCGAATGCTCGTCAGGTAGGCTACTGTTTACCATGTTCTCCATCTTTGTTTGCTCAAATATTAAAAGCAAATGGTAAGCCACACAATCAGACTTATGATAATGGCATTAACACTTCTGCATCTGGCAGCAGCTGCCACATAAATAAGACGGATTATCCCTTAAACTTAGAACGTGTGTTGTAAATTGTATATCTCATAGAATAAGATCAAGTAAAACACTGTCCAATGGCACCACTATGCCACTATTTACAGCCTGGAGCTCATCTTTTACCTCTTGAATCATTGGTCAGCCATTGCATCCATTGTATCATAGCACTTTGCTCACCATTAAACAGAAACATTCTCTAAATGTTGGGATGTATTTTCACTAAGTGGGAAAGGAAAACCTCATGTTCAAGTTCATATTAACTGACAAGACTCACTTTTGGTTTCAGCTTTTATTCTGAGAGAGCATCACCCCATGGGGATTGACATTAATCGATTACAAAGTAGGACCTTACCAAGTGGCAAGAAAGAACAGCCTTCATGAAAGTTCAGTATACAAACAACACAGTTAATCACAATCAACATGCATAATAGTATAAAACCAAAACACATATTAGGGGAAAATACAATGTAGAACTCACTATCTACTTTATATTATAAAACTAACAACTGTCCAGTTCTTTCATGGATGTTGCTTGACTGAACCACACGTGGAAATTAAAACATTTCTGCTCAAAAAGTAATGAAAAAGACAGATGATAATGTGTTGAAGCGCCATTGCTATGTGTATAGCTATTGTCACTACATTGTGGACGGCCTGCTGATAACCGCTGGCAAGTTTGTTTTTTTTTGGCATGACATCCAATCATGACATTTTCTGAGTTTTTTTCTTTAAGGCAGGATTGCTCATTCCCAATGGCTATTACTTTCACTCATAGGCATGTAGCATGTGTATCTTTCCCTGCATTATGCAAGACACACCTGTCCAGGATAACTGCAGGCACAACTGAATTTAAACATGTAGAGCTGAAGATACACTTAATGTTCTGCAAAGCCGAAGTTGAATTTATTTATGTTTAAACATTGCTAACTTGAGATAAAATACATTTGTGTTTTTTTCTTCTTCTACTCAATGCATAGCAAATAACTCTGATAAAAAAATTATATGTAAATATACAAATAATGATCAGACTGTACAGTACAAGAGTATAATACAGGTAGAAATCACAATCATACATATAAAAAGATACATGCATTGTGTCCTGCATGCGTCCTGTTTTTAGACACAGTTTGTTCTGTGTGCCACCAGTCTTTGGAAAATGACAGTCATACAATAGTCTTAGAACAGAAATCAGAATCATAGGTTAAAATTTTGAATACCTAAAGCCAACATTACCACTCCATGAGGTATTTGAACAGTGATTGGAGTACACCCATTTAAAGATGTGCAGCAAGTAACCAGTGACAGTGGAGTGAAACCAGTTTCCAGTGATATTAAAAAGGCAATAGTGTGCCAGAGGATGGCTTTTTTGATTGTCACTCGTTAGCAGGAATTTCTTTGCACAACAAACTACTATGGAGGCTCAGTACAATAAAACAGAGGTCTATTCAAACAACCAGGGTCAGTTGAACAGCCTGTTCCACGAAACAGGAAAATTTGTACTTTTTGTGAGATTTTAATGTAAATGAACTGAAACTTAGCTGCAAATGTTTTCACCACAAAGAGAAAAAATGATCCCACTGTAAACTAAAGCTATACTACATGTAAGAAGGAAAAAAACCATTACAGTACAAAAAGAAAAAAAAAACTGACAATGACCAAATAAAAGGCTCACACTGACAGTTGGTGAGCTAAAACGGGAAATGAGAAATGGGTGAGGAGGAGGAAAATGTGCAGTTGTAGCAACACACAACATTGACTTAGTATATAATAATGTGAGTAAAATGCAGCTGAGGGGATACAGTAACTGTGGCATGCTGGGAGTTGGAGTTCTCCAGCATTGTCTCTCCCTGCAGCTATATTCACAACAAAATGGGTCAAATTAAATAAGAAATAGTAATAATAATAAATACTGAGCATTTAAAAAGCCTGAAATAGTGTTTGTGTCACTTCCATCCGAGTGTTTTGCTGAGTGGTCGCCACTTGTTATTTTCAATATTGCAACAAAGGCAGCATCGCACTGCAACCAGACTCAGAGCATCCTGACAGAGTGGAACACTTTAGCTATCAGTACCTGTAGGGTGGTTTTTATACAAAGTCACAGTGTAGTAAAAAAAAAAGTCTTAAACTTGCTGGTGTCTACTGAGTAGTATTTGGTATATGGAGGTAAAAGTTAATTTACCAATAACTACAACCACTACATCTCTTCACATATGGGATATGTTCACAACTCTGATCACTCTCTTTCATCCAGATTCATTTTTTACAAAACATTTTAGAACCACTGTCAACGGTGTGGACAGTCGCTTTGGACACGTTTTTGATGAAAGACTTGCTGTTGCTCAAAGTGCTGATCAGCTGGATGAAGGAAAAAAATAAATGTCACATTCAGACTCAGCACTGTGGAACAGTGCGGTGCAGTGTGCACTCATTCTTTGTTCTTTGGGTAGCATTACTTTGTTCTGGTGGAAAAGAGCCACGTCATGCTTGTCAAAGCATTTGCAGACGTTCATACCGAGAGAGAAGGTAGGCCCACTTGAGACACAGTGCTGTGCTGTGAGACAGGTTTGCTACAGACAAGCACATGAAGGATTATTGTTTGAAGGATGAAGCAGGTGACTTGCTGCACTGTTGTTTTCTGAGAGGGTGCGTTACACAGTCTGATGCGCTCTTTCTTACTAAAGAAAAATCTGAAAAAGACATATCTTGTTTATTTGGAGAGTAAACTTTTTTTTCGTCAACATTTATGTTGGACTTTTCTTGTGCAAGTGTCTTTTTTCCATAAAGTGTTGCCACAGTGCAGTGGTCTTTAGGACTGGTCTGGTCTCCTCTGTGTTGGGGTGGTGTCTCAATTTGTCAAAGTTTGGTTGTAAAAATAAATTCATATAAATCTTTACAAATGTACATGTGCAATCTTAATTGGAGAATGTCTAATGAATAAAAGGCACAAGGTGCGTGGATTGTGTGGATTGCTTATATTACAGTGATGTCTGCACTGCATTTTATTCTGTATATTAGACCGGTAGATTGCTAGTTCACCACGGTAACCCAGCCAGGTACTCTAGTTGGATTGTATTCTCTGTAGAGGACAATGAAATGACTGATGAAGAACGATAATGGAGAGCTCAGATCACACTCTGCTCACCTAAGTGTCACCCCCACTAAAAAGTTATATAAAAAAAGAAAATCACTGTGATTCTGTACAGAATCTGTGGGTACTGTCCAGACTTTGCCGTTGTTCCCCCTCTATGAACTCTTACTTGGCAGACAAACAAACATCCACATCCACATCCAGCCAGTGCCCATCTCCTCTCCCTCTTTGACAGCCTCCTCAGCAGCTGGTGGTGGTGGTGGTGGTGGTGGTGGTCAGTAGCTGCTTGGCTGCAGAGGCCTCGTCGCTATCAGGGTTGGTCCTCTTCATGTCTGAGACTTTGGGTGTTAATTTCTGCTTGCGTTTGATCTTAAACACATCCCACTTCTCAGACAGGAGCCCCTTGTTGAAAATGATGGATGTCAGCCAAGAGAAAAGCAGAATGGACACAAGTGAAATGATCATGATGACGGTGCGGAAGGGGAAGTACTGGGTGAGCTTTCCCTCCGCGTCCAGCCGGCAGCCAGGGAACTTGATGGCGGGCGGCAGGCCGATGAGGGGCTCGCCACTCAGGATCCTCATTACCAGTCCCATAATGTAACCCACAGTGGCCCCGTAACCATTAGACACCTTAAAGAAGAGGACACAGACAAGCTGAGGGAACATGATGGTGTAGGACATGTCCACGCCCACGAGCCAGAAGACCAAGACGCTGTTGTCCAGGAAGGTGAGGGCGGTGCCAGCCAATCCCACCACCACCACTGAGATGCGGATAACCCACTGCATCTCACGGTCCGACGCCTGAAGGAGCAAAAAGAATGACATTAGGAGACAAAGAGTTTCATATTACACCTTGTTCAGTCTAAAGGACCGAAGCATCGTCTGAACTTGAGGCCTCCTTGACCAAGAGATCCTCTTACAAAGACACAGACAGTATCCATCAGCTCCAGCTCTGGAACAGTGAACTGGCCCCTGTGGCTGAGATCATGAAACAGATCATTGTTTTACTATACAGTAAATATGGCACATATGTCAGTCAGCAGACAGAACACAGTGTGACACAGTGGGCATAGTAGTATGTAGAGTATTGTAAAGTCAATGCCACTTTGTTTCCACCCCCAGCCTGTTTGTGGAGGCTTACTACAGTCATACAGTCTCTGGGTTGTAAATGGATCTCTTCATTGGGATTATGTACTACTGTAAGTGGTACTCCAGTACTTTTAAATGTATTATTCAAACTCACTCAGACTTCCTCCTTTAGCATATAAAAATATACCATAGAGAGTAACAACTGGGCTAATGCAATAAACTTACCTACAACTTATTTTCCCCACCTACTACCTATAATTGTTCATTTTAAAACTCTATTTTGAAGTCATAACCAAAGATTTAAGTGAAACACAAACAGCATAAATTAAAAAGCAAAGCGCCCATCCCATTATTTCTTAAGTGGAACCCCACACATAGACAGCATTACATTATTACATTATTATTCCCCTGACACTTGATGGGCATCAGCAAGCTGTGGCACCAGTATGCATTTAACTTATAAAGTATGGCAGTGCCAGCAGCGCTGTCAGGCTGTATATTGACCTTAAAGCTAACATCAGCAGGCGAGCATGCACACACTGACAAAGTTATTATCCACCTGTTAAGATGATAGTTTATAGATAGTTTAGCATGCGGATGGGAATGTCTTGGAAGTATTTTTTTTAGTATATTTTTGGGACTTTTACCGTGCCTTTATTTGACAGTACAGTCAAGACAGATAGGAAATGGGGAGGCAGAGAGAGGGGGAATGACACACAGGAAAGGGCCGTCCAATGCAGGATTCGGACAAGGACTATAGCCTCAACACATGGGGCGCCTGCTTAACCCACTGCACCACTTGGCACCCCATCTTGGATGTATTTGATGATGGATTGAACCAAAACGTGTGGGGCAATTCTGAACTAAGACCTTGCAGTGATGATACACAGAAAGTCATAAAGGGTTTATGTTGCAGTATGTGAGACCAATAAATGCTGCATCAAGATTTAGAGACTAGTTATTTAACAAAATAAGGGAATGGGGGATGTCTTTCTCCAAAAATCTCACCTGCTTTCTGATGATGTTCTTGTAAATATTTGAGGAAAACAGTGATGCGGAAGACAGAAGAGCCGAGTCCATGGAGGACATTACAGCGGCAGCTACAGCTCCGATGCCAATGACGGAGATGTATGTGGGTGTGAGGTACTGCAGGGCGATGGGAAGGATGGAGCCCGCCTGGCCATTTTCATAGGGGGTGTTCGGTCCATAGGCGGTTGAGTTCCAGTCTGGGAGGAGAGAGGTGAATATTTGGATTAAGACCAAAGACTGACTGGACAAATGCATGAATTGGAAAGGAGAAGGTTAATGTGATAAATAGATCTTAAGTCAGTTAAATAAGGGGGAAATGTCTCATTTCCTATTGTTTCTTATGTCCAGTGCGGACTACGATTATACATTTAGTTGTGAGTTAAGAGTGTGTACCTGTGGACGCAGCCACGGCTCCCACCAGCACAGAAGGGATACCCAGCACCAGGCAGAAAGCTGACGAGGCGAAGCAGGTCACTTGAGCCTGGGTGTAAGATGAGGCGGAAAGGATTCTTTGGTAGAACGCTTGGTAGGCCAAACCCCCCAGAGCCTAGGACAAACACAGGACAGGAATCAGTCGATGCAGCAATAAGAAGAACTATTCTCTCATGCCTATGTTGTTGCTATGCTTGGCCATCAGTGTGTCTAATGAGATAAGCCCATCTAATTTAACTGCTGAGTTGAATTTAATTTAAACGCTATGATGGCGGGAGTTGTATAAATATTTCATAAGCTGTGTTTCGTGCACTCTGCGACGACCTCTCCCACTCCCACTCACCAGCAGCATGAAGTCGTCAAACCACTTGCCGGCGTCTTCCAACTCCACTGTGCCGACCCAGGGAGCCTGGAAGGTCTCGTTGTAGGCCGTCAGTGATATGTCCACAGAGTGAGGGTTGGTCAACAGGAAAGGAACACACACCCACTGTATACACAAACACAAGGACACAACTAATCTCATTATCGGCCCAGTAGGGGAAGTTTTCAGTTAAACACTGGGAATTGGGAATCCAAAACTAGAGCTGGGGTTGAAGCTCCAGTACAATGTGCTTTTTTGTTTCACGCTGTGGTAATAATCCCATCAGCAGCTCTATCAAATAGCTGGCCTTTTACATCACATCACATCACATCCAATTGGTGCAGCACCCCAAAGAAGAAAGAAAAAGAAAAAATGCCTTTTAAATAAACTGTGAGCACTCCACAGTTAGCAAACAAGCTATTAAGATGTTATCTGGCAAATGGCATTCTCTCACTCTCTTTATTGAATGAAATACAGACCAGTCCTGAGAACAGCGAGGCAGGGGGAGTAAACCCACATAACATAGGGCAAACAGAAAGAAACAGAGAGCTGTTGTGACTCACTGGCATGTCTCCAACTGGCTGTGGTGTCAGTGGTTAACTTGACTTTTACCAGCGAGCCCTGTGGGTAGCCTACCCCGTATTCAACCGCACATTGCACAATCAAATTACAGTCCAGCAGCCATTTGGAACGTGAGGTATGGGGAGGAAAACTCAAACAAGCTAATAAAATCAGTGATGCTTTAATTTGGCAAGTAATCCAATCGTGCTTGCATAGTTAATAAGGTACCAGGTAGCTCAGGATCTGTGTGATCCCTCTGGGCTTTCGTCCACTTATCTCCATTATGTAGCTGAGTGAATAATTTGATAGGCCATATACAGTACTTGATGGTGTTCATCATCCCAGTGGCAATGGGGGTCAACTCTATGTTCCCACAGTCCCTCAGCCTTATGTTCCCTCAGCCATTTGTTGCCTCATTTCTAAGATTTTTCTTATTTCTATGAATTTTCTCAAAATTTAACTAGAAAGTCACGTTTTTTTAATTCATCATTTAGTCATTTTTATTTTTATACCACATTTAAAGGGATGATTCAGAGTAAATTCAACCTAGGGTCCTTTGCACCATGACATAGTGCATGGTGCACTATGTCAGATGACCAAGCCCCCCCCCCAGGAGCTTGGTCATCTGTTGTCAACTGCTACTGGATAATAGGTTGGCTGTAATTGACTACCAAGTTGGGAGAAATGGGGATAAAATCTGATGCAAATTGATGATAAAGGAAATGTGGGAAAATAGGGCCTAATTTTGGAAAGAAAAAAAGGAACATACTGTAGGACTGTGGGAAGATAGGGCCGTGGGAACAAAGGGCTGTGGAAACATAAGGCTAAGGGAACATAGGGCCGTGGGAACATAAGGCTGTGGGAACATAAGGCCGTAGGAACATAGGGTTGTGGGAACATACAGTAGGGCTGTGGAAACATAGGGCTGTGGGAACATAGGGCTGTGGGAACATAGGGCTGTGGGAATATAGGGCTGTGGGAACATACAGTAGGGCTGTGGAAACAGGGCTGTGGGAACATAGGGCTGTGGGAACATAAGGCTGTGGGAACATAGGGCTGTGGGAACATACGGCTGTGGGAACATACAGTAGGGCTGTGGAAACATAGGGCTGTGGGAACATAGGGCTGTGGGAACATAAGGCTGTGGGAACATACGGTTGTGGGAACATACGGCTGTGGGAACATACAGTAGGGCTGTGGAAACATAGGGCTGTGGGAACATAGGGCTGTGGGAACATAAGGCTGTGGGAACATACGGCTGTGGGAACATACGGCTGTGGGAACATACAGTAGGGCTGTGGAAACATAGGGCTGTGGGAACATAGGGCTGTGGGAACATAAGGCTGTGGGAACATACGGCTGTGGGAACATACAGTAGGGCTGTGGGAACATAGGGCTGTGGGAACATACGGCTGTGGGAACATACAGTAGGGCTGTGGAAACAGGGCTGTGGGAACATACGGCTGTGGGAACATACAGTAGGGCTGTGGAAACAGGGCTGTGGGAACATACAGTAGGGCTGTGGAAACAGGGCTGTGGGAACATACAGTAGGGCTGTGGAAACAGGGCTGTGGGAACATACGGCTGTGGGAACATAGAGTAGGGCTGTGGGAACATAGGCACGCTCCCATTCAATGTGCTGCTGTGTGAAGGGATCAAAAGATGTTACGCACCAGGCTGACAAAGATGAGGATGAGCTGGATCACATCTGTGTAGGCCACAGAGTAGAGCCCCCCCAGCAATGTGTAGACGATGGCCACCACTGAGGAGATGATGATGGAGTAGAAGTAGGACAGATCCAGGATCACACTCATAGTACCACCTGGAACAACACAGCAGAGCAATGAGAATCAGGGGACTGATGGCTAAACATCTCCTAGCTAGTCTTCTAGAGGTTGGTAGCAACACATACATGCAACTGCTTACTGTAATATTTTAATTGTTGTATGATTAGGTTCTTTTTTGCTTTTAAATATTTTCCCTCTCACACAGACACACACTATACATGCATCCACTCTTATGTACTGAGACTTTGGAACTTATAAGAAGCTTGGCAATGACACTTTTCTTTTTATACTGTTCATTTGCCGTAATGCAGTATTTTCCAAAGAGCACTGACAAACAAATTACACTTTTACCAACAAAGAGCAAAAAAAATTACATCTGTAGTCTTTTGAGTCAAGAATAAAGTGATGTCTAAACATGGGTGGCATTGGTTTAAACGTTTTAAAGCATCATATTGCTTAGATAAAGCAACAAATCAACATAAAAGTAATGATGGAATTATAACAAAAAGGAACCCTAAAGAAACATATCACAGAAGCAGCCTATTGATTGTGACTCTGAATTTCTGTTTTCACCCTCTTGGGGGAATTATCACCCTGTAAATTGTGACAAAGTAGGAAAAAAAAAGTCAAGATGAAGGTGATGAGAAGTGTCTTCAAATGGAGAAACAAATGTGTAAAAAAAACAAAAAAAACAAACCTATATGTATAAGTAAGAAAAAAAGACATCTTGTTACTCAAACAAGGCAAGCAAAACGTCACTACCTTCACCGTCTCTTCTGCCATATTGCCAGGGTCCCCCCAGCCGCAGCCTGCAGCCACACCACAACAATGCCCTTAAACAGAGAAGTGTCAGATCGGCACCATCGATCGCCACTCACCAGCCTGGTGACCAGTCACCCCACTACGGAGCCCACCACCCCCTAAACCACCCCATCACAACTTCCTGTCTTCCCCACTGGCTGTAGGGTGGAGTTATTACTGTTCAAACTGGAAGAGAATTTTGTGTCTGCACATTTTTGCTGTATTTTTTTTTTCTCTTTCTGAAGTCAGTCAAGGTTTTATCCAATCATTCTGTGTCAGAGTCTTGAAGCGCTGCTGAAAAGGCTTCATTCACTGCTCATAATGTTGAAGTGACTGACTGACTTTGTATGTTTTGACACGTGAACAAGGTTTTGAACTGTTCTGAGATCTGCAGTAAGAGTTGCTGATGTTTCTGGGGGGGTGAACTGAACGACGGTGACTGATAAACACTGTAATCTCAATGTTATAAGGGAAGTAAGATCTGATCGATGCAGCCAGTTTCTGATGCCATGTGTGAAGTGAAATCCATCTTTGCTAGATCTACTTTACAGTGGGGTTCGGTTCCTGGTGAGCTCAGATGTTTGGAACCCCCCCGCCGCCGCCTCCCCCCTTGTGTGCCTGACCTGGATATACAGTATGTGGATATACATTTATATTGAACAGGGCCCTTGGTGTTGTTGTTGTTGGTCCTGTAATTAATCTTATGGTGGGGCATGACGCAACATGTATCGTAAATAATTCCTGGGTGGTCCATTTTTGGTCCACTAGATCTCTCATCTGTTCTGTGCTGAGCTGTGCTGTTCCCCTCTGGGCTAAATTTAGGAAGAGGAAAAGTGGAATGAGATTCAGGGGCCTATGGGGCTTAATGGGCAGCACCAGGGATGGACAGAGGCATCGAGCTGCCCCAATGCCCCCTGTGTTGTTTTTAGTTACTCGTCCCACTTTAAAAAGTCATGCATGTGTGTGCATACATACACACATACACAGACACACACACACACATACACACACACACACAGCAACCTTTCTGTCCTGTTCCCAATTCCTTCCCGACAGAAATTTGACCATGACTGTGTTGATACTACTGTGGAGTGACAGTGCACGTAAGGTGTCTTAATAGTTAAATCCTCCCTGGCACTGAACCACATACGCACACGCACACGCACACACACACGCGCGCGCTCACTCAAGCAGTCCATAAAGCTGAGCTTATGCAACATGCACACAAGCAGTCTCCCAGCAACAACGACCCTGTGGGGTCAAATGCTCAGCGCTCTCTCTTGAGTGTCAAGTGTTTGTGTGTGCGTGTGCGTGTGTGTGTTTGGGCATGTGATGCCAAGCACACATCGGGCATGTACGCATAACTGTCCCAGAAAAATTGACAGGAGGTTTTACTGAGGACGGAGTGAGGGTTCCCCTGATTCTATATTGGTTTAATAGGTTAGGGTAAAACAGTCCCAGGAACATTCCTGTCTCCCTACCAGTCCTTTTGTGGAGTGTCAGCACATGGACTCTAGTCAATGGATTTCACTGATTCTCTTCACTGTGTGTAAAACATCTCACACACAGAAATTGAACTATGAGTCAGCATGCAACATTGATCCCCTACGAACCAGCCAGAGCCTTGGAACAAATGGAAAGAAGTTTCTCATAATGGCACAACAATCTACTTTGAATTAATTGATCACCTTTCACAATCAACAGGCTGCTCGATGTTTAACCCCTTTTTCAAATTACACTGGAAAAGAAAACAGTGTTAAAAACACACACAGGAAAACATTATGCACACACGCGTACACACATTTTCTCTGCTGCACAAACACCCACGCATTCATGCTGCAGAGCACATGCTCACTTGCACCTGCTATCAAGCGCAACATACGCACGCACCTACACGCACACCCACACCCACACACACCTACACACATTTGAAGCACTTACAGATTAGAGAAACAGTAAACAACAGTGTAGTATGTAGTATGCAACAGTGCAGGAGGATCGCATCAGAAGGAGCCACTTAGTGTGTCGTCTTAACAACTGGCAACGCTACACATAATCCATGGAATAACGCAGTAGCCTAGTCTGCAGTAGTTATATGTTCGTAGCACCTTATCTTCATTTCACTATGTTTTTATTTCAAGTGTGTTTGTTAGTAAGTATGTGTCAAATTTTTACATGCGCTTGTTAGTGTAAAAATACCTGCCTAGCCTCTGTTTATTAAGCTAATTGTGTGTTTGCTACACTGCAACTAACTATCTTCCACACTAATCTGCAACTCACAACTTCAACATTGAGGAGGGGAGGGGGGTTCGAAAAGAGATCAATAAAAAGACCAATAAAGGTTTTCTTTTATGGCCAGCAAATGTTGATTTTCAAGTCACAACATATCTGGTAACTTTTGTCAGCAGTAGCCAGCTTGGTTATTATGCTAATGTTAGCAAACGCAAACCAATTATCTTCTGACTTCTATTAATAAAGAAACTTTTAAGAGAATCAAACAAATTTAGGACACCTTACAGCAGCTAACAGCTTGTATTTCTGATGATGATGATGATGATGATTTCACTTATTGAAAGGCCTGACCTCACATTAAAGGGTAGCTAAGACTGATTTTGTTACTCTAATCTCTGATGGCATGTAGGACTGAACCAGCTTCCATGTGATAAATGTTGCTTATTTTCTAAGGAAACAACCCCATAAATAAAAGTAGAAAGTTGGCTTAGATTTAGACGTGCTAAGTTAGCTGTGTAAAAAGTTAGCCCAGACAGCTAGCTGTAGAAGCTATTCACAGCTTGCATTGTACTCAATGTAACCAAATACAGGACCAACTGCAGTAAACTAAACTAAACTTAACACCGCTTGAACTGGGATTTGACCGTCACTGCTAGGAAGAGGAATTTCATCAACAGTCAGCTTCAACTTAATAACGTTTTTTTTTCTTCTAACAGCTGAAATACAGTGACGCGAAACGTGTGTCATGCAACACCCGCAGCATTTACGCAGCCCTCTATCAGGTAGAAAACTACAGAGAACTGTGTATAAAACGAATATATTACGTTTAAAAGTGATTAAAATAAATGTCTCATGTACCAGAGGAAAAGCCAGTAGCAGTGCAACATTATGGGGTTTGTTTTCTTTACATTGTGGATCCACAATCGTGTAGTTAAACAGTTAATTGATACCATTTAATATAGTCTGCACTTGCAAACCCTACATAATCAGCAAATTACCTGTGAAAAATGTACTGTCAGTCCATTTTAACAGGAGGGATGTAAAAATGTGTTGAGATACATAAAGTGCACTCATTTACTGTAGGCTGAACAAGGTGAAGCTGACAGCTGAACAACAAACACAGTGAAGCGACGTTACGTCGCGTCCGTGCCTAGTGCAGCAGTTAAAAAACTTTTTGTTTGGTTTTGTTTGATTTTTAAACTTAATGCATGGGCTACTTCTTGTTTGGTAAGTTTTCATCCACTAAACTTAGAAGCTAAATCTCACTCAAGAAAATTTCCCTTGCGGAACAAATAAAGTTTATCAAAGTTGGAGCACCTTATATTCCAAATTCAAATGTGGTCTCACCATTTAATGTAGGTTTTTCTTTCCCTTCTTTTAAATATGGCCTGTTTTTTTAATCTTTACAATGCTGGCATTAATAGTAATTATCATTATATAAACTTTTTCTTTTTGTGTACACTGTGTACCCAGATCCGTGTGTGCCTGCATGATTGCATAAGCATGTGTGTGCATACATTACAATACTAGCTGTTTAGAGTGTGAGGTAACCCACCCAGGCTGACAAGTGTGCGTGCCACCCACAGAACATCGGCCACCAGTGCAGGAAAGATCAGAGCGCTGCTCAGGACGTTCCCATACTTCTGTTGGAAGGGGTCCATCATTGTAACGTACTTGTTCTCTCTCATGGGTTTGGCAAAGAAAAAGCCACCTGGAGCAAAGGGGAAGACATTACCATAAAATCAGTCTCTCTGTGGAAATGATGAAGCAATCAATTTTTTAAAAAACACGGTTGTAATTCTATCATTTGTAAACCCAAATGTGAAAGAAAGGAAGAAGAGGAAGAGGGTGAGTGAGAGAGTGAAAGATCAAGTCCATGTGAACAATAAGAAAAACAAGTGTTCCCTCCAGATAACTCCAACACTTTCAGCTTCCACTTGGCCAACAATGGACAAGAACAGAAGGGGGGATGTTATATTTCCTGATCAGGGATTTTGGGGTTTCCAGGTCCCATTATTCTCCCACCATGTAGGCCGTTGTGACATTGGGCCATGACCATTGACGATTTCACCTGTTACAACTGAGTGCGTCAGTTTGGTGGATTCAGGAGCAGGCAATCTTAATCTCTTTGAGCCTGTTGCCTCAACTTACAATCCTGTACCAATTTCTCATGGTTCTATTTTTAACGTGAGTGACACTTTTATTGGTGTGTGGGGGTTGGGTGTAGGCTACAAGAGTATTAGTGGCAAATGACACTTAAGCTTCAGGTCAAAGTCAGATCCCTTTAAAAATTATACCTGATATACAATAGAACTTACTTATTAGTGAAACACTGACAGTTACATTGTTACTTTCCTAATAGCAAAGTGTAATCTTAATGTTAAAGGGATAGTTCACCCAAAATTCAAATTGCACTCATTATCTACTCACCCTCATGTGGACTAAGGGCTGGGAGAAGTTTCAGAGTCCTCCATTCCTTCTCTGAGTTACAGGGGGTCTCTGCGTAGCAGTGCATGTCTATATAACGATTGCAAATGGATACTACTTTTCTACGTAACAAAAAAACACACCAAAAAACATCCAAATACCTCCATACTGCTCGTATGTAAAGTCCGTCTTATATTGATTTAATTTTTTTTTTTAACATTTCACATTTCAGGGCTTCAATACAAGACAGGTGGAGGTATTTGGACGTTTTTTGGTGTGTCTTTTTGTTACGAAGACAGTTGGTGTCCATTTGCAACCGTTTTATGGACATGAACTGCTACGCCGAGACCCCCTGTAACTCAGAGAAGCCATGGAGGACTCTGAAACTTCTTGAATTTTGGGTGAACTATCCCTTTAACTAAGACAGTTTCTCTCATCTAAATCTGCATGCAGACCTCATAATCTACAGAGGGGCGAAAATAGTGATCAAATACCAGTCTGTATCGAAGTGAGAGTTTTCAGTGTCACACATTATCAACCTTAGCTTCCTGACAGCAACTAATTACTGCCATTTACTGGTGCTTGCATGTCAGGCATACGTGTTCCCTTTACTCCTACTTTTACAATGCATGTTGGGGTGAGGGGTGTTCTGACCTAATGCCACTTACCCAAGAAGAAGGTTAAGACGTAGGGCACAGGCATGAGAGCCCACACCGCACCCAGCGTTGGGTTGTATGTTGCCTCAGCAATGCCGAGGATGAAGCCTCCACCCACCCACGTAGCTGTCAAGATAAAAACATACATGTTAAGGAGAAACATGACACACCACATTGCTCGTGCATTCCAAGTATTTCATGCATACCAGACAGTCTTTTTAGATGTCAGATATTGAAAAGTAATAAGCTAGTGCCTAAACTGAACTCCCTCTGACTGCTTTTACCAGTAAGGGTGAAGATGCCGACTAGCAAGTTGATGTTGCGTCCAGCCAATAATGTGATCTCCATGCCGTCTCCTTTGCATTTCTTTTCCTCCTTCTTGGAGCGCATGGATGCCCAGATGCCCGTCCCCAAGATCAACATGTAGAACCCCGTTATCACCACCAGACCTGGAACATTGAGAGCCATCCTGTTCTACTTTTGTGTCCGTATTCTGTTGGATAGAAAGAGAGAAAGAAAAAACCATGACCCAAGTTGCTAAATGTTAATGCTAATATATGAATGCTCATTACATTGCTGTTGTTGTTGTTTTTCTTTTTATCACTACAGCATACAGTAACCAAAAATGCACAGAAAATCACATAACAGTGAAAATTCTCATTTACTTTTTTAGGGCTGCAGGGCAAGAGTTGAAATCTGAACAAATTCAGAGATCATCTAAGATGTTCATAAACAAACAGGTACATTCATCATGTGCAGGAAGCTCACAAGCGCAAATGATAAACAATAATGAATAGGAAACAGTAGCATGTATTCAAATGACTGAAGAGAGTAAGGTGAGCCAGGTGAAAAAGAAAATATGTCGTCTCAAAGACAGAAAGTGGATAAAGGAAAAAGGCTGCAGTGGAAAAAAAAAAAAAGACAAGAGCAGCAGCATCTGGGACCTGGCTCTACTTGCGTGGCAGACGGGGTAATGAGTGAGGAGTAGAAAGAAAGGTGGGGTGAAGGAGGAGAAAAAAAAAACGAAGGCAAGGGAAGGGAGGGATGATGAGTCAGAGAGGCGAAAGTGGTCTCACCATAATACTTGGCAGCACTGAGAAAGATGGCGGACAGATGTTGTCCCCCGTCTTCAGTGGTTGGATGGCCCCGAGTTTCGACCCCAAACATCGGGAAGAGCCACATTAGTGTGTACATGTGTGTGTATATGTGTGTGCAATTACCATGACTACAGGACCAATCCTTTTCTAAAAAAAAGTAGGATTTTTTAACTGCTAGTTTGTGCCTATACTTGCACGGAGTCCCAAGCACATTGACGTTGTTTATGTTTACTTCAACCGTGTTATGCACTCCAGGAAAATTAACTCAACACAAGTTTTTGTTTTTAAATCTAAAATACCACACTAAGGCAGTTTCTTAGAAAACCTCATTTATTACAGACAGAAATGTATTAAGCCATCCTTTTCATAGTGAAGAACAAGACATAGCTCCGCCCAATGTAATGAAAAACACATCTGTTATACAGAAAGTTTCTGGCTCGATTCATAATAGTTGGAACAAGGAAGAATGCACATATATCCACTTGGGAGAATGGATAAAGGAAAAAAGGAAATGTTTGTGAAGGAGGAATGGACTGAAAAATACAGGTTGGGGGGATGTATGTGTGTGTTTATGTGTGGGCAAGGAAGGAGTGGGTGAGGGGTGGAGAGCGTGGGGGGAGGGGGGCTCAGCGCCAAGGTCAACAAATGCCTGAGAAGCTCACCCACGTGGCCCTCATGTTTTTCTGTGTTCTGTATGTATACATGGATATGTGTATGTGTGTGCGTTTGCTCACTTGCACACACTTCAGGAGCCCCCTACATACCACACATTGCAAACATGGCAGAGTTCAGACTGCATCTTTATATTAGAAAGAAAGTATTTCAGCCTTTGGTAGCCTACTGTGACGTATGGAGAAGAGAATATGGCTTGAGAGTGGTTGTATCGTATCTACATTTCTGTGCTATAATTTAACAATTTATGAGGTCTTTGCAGGACAGTATGCTCATCAAATGAGTTCATCAAATATATTGCCTTGTTAATGTCACATATGAACATGATGGCTTCAGTGTCGTTAACTGAAAAATAAAAACGAAAACATTCTCCTACAAGAGCTGTAAAAAAAAAAAAAAGAAGTCTTGGTTGTTCTGGTAGTAAAAGCAACACTTTCAAACTGCAAACAAACAACTATGTAGGCCCTCGTCTAATACCCTTTCAGTCTTACTCACTCAAGTAATTGCCGCTGCCAAGACAGCAAGCAATGCAGTGTGCGATACACAGCTGGCAGCGAACACACTTACTTTTGATGCTAGCCGCCACTAAAAATCAACAGCATAAATGTTTGTAAGCTTTCCAAGGACTTGTAAAAGAAAAAAATTTATGGGGCTTTTATGCAATCTCAGGGGAGGCAGTTGGTATTTTAGCTACTTGTAAAAAAACAATGAACATGTGAGAGAGAATTGTGGGTACGCTGTGTTCCAGTCCAGTGAATTTCAGAGACGTTTGCCCCTGTGATATCTGCCCCTCAGGAACTGACAAATTCTCAAATTAGTAACAAAACAGGAGGTCACCCTTAATTGTTACATGGTATTTCATTATTTTCTTAAAAGGGGGCCGAGCAGTTGAGAAGAAATCTTTCTTCTAGCAACGTTATCATGCTAACCTGCTAACTCACTGAGTCATGGAAGTGATAAGGCTACTGATAATGCTCACGGACAGCTAAACAAAAGGTTTCTTCTAGGCAGAGCTATCCTAATTTTTGTTTTTACTGACTCGATCATCATTTGGTCAATGTTAAGTAGTATACTTGAAGTTCATTTTATTAAGTATGCTTGAGTATAAGTATATAAGGACCATGTACTTGTAGCATACTAGAAAGTATACTAATTAATTTTTTTTTTTTAAAAGACTAAATTGGAATATTTTATAAAAGTATACTTTATAAAGTCATTTTAAGTTTACAAAAGTACACTTTCAAGAATACAACAAGTACATTCATCTATCCATGAGTTTCAAATGTAGCCCTACACCTGCCATGTTGGGGACCTACAGGTGTTTCAAACTAATTAATTAGTGTTCTACACCAATCAGAAACACAACTCAAATTGAAACACCTGTGTCGGTCCCCAACATGGCAGGTGTAGGACTATATTTGAAACTCATGAATACTCCTAGTGTACTACAGTAAGTATATACTTCTAGTCCACATTTTAGTTTATTGAAGTATACTTTATAAGGTCATTTTAAGTTTACAAAAGTACACTTTAAAGTATACTGCCTCAGTTTTAGTATAAAATGAGTATACTTGTAGTTAAGTTGAATAAACTACTTTTTGCTAAGGGTTTTGTCAACTCACTCACATTTCTCACTAAACTTAGCTAGTAGCCATGTCTGTCCCCTGTTCGGTGTTTGGCAGACTGTAGCACACAGTGACTTCTCAGCTCTTTGGATGAATGATTGCCTGTTTTCACTGGAAGTGAGGCACAAGTTGAAAAGTAAAAAGCAAGATGAGGCTGCTATAGCACCACTGACCTATATTTTTTACTGCTATTTTCTGTCAATTTCTACTCCTTATGTTATTGGATTCTTTCTTTCTTAATTCCACAGTCCTGAGTAATTTATTGAGCACCAACTCCTTTTTATAACAGTATGCAAGATTTCACAGAGCAGTGAGATGTTTGGAGTCCCTCCAGCCCTATTTTGGAGTTGAAAAAAGTCCTCCTATGTATCCTTCCCTTACTGGAAAAAACCCCTCTCATTTGCCCTCCTTTTTCAATGTGATGTCTATAAGGACCTGACCAGTGTTTGTTGGGTGCGTGGCATTCCTAAAATGGAGCTGGATGTACTCAAGTTACTGTGGTCCAAATTAAACACACATTTCAGATATTTCAGCGTAGTCACTCACACATTCATTTTGCCATACATTGAAGCTCTACATTTTTGTAGTTATCTAAGCCAAGTTAATGTTCGACTCATGCTGTAGGTTCTCACAACAGTGGAGCAGAACCAAGGTCTGTTCGACCAGATGAGCTTCAAAAGTGATTGAATATTAGATATCAGAATATTTACAATGTTTGTGTCAGTAATTCCTGGTAGGTTATCAAACACTGTGAGCATGCAATTTTATTCCTGAGTTCCCTTAGCAAAAAAGTAGTTTATTAAAGTGTACTATAAGTATACTCATTTTATACTAAAACTGAGGCCATATAATTGGAAGTGTACTTTTGTAAACTTAAAATGACCATATATACTTTAATAAACTACAATGTGGACTAGAAGTATATACTTAGTACACTAGGAGTATATAGATGAGTGTACTTGTCGTATACTTGAAAGTGTACTCATGTAAACTGAAATGACCTTATAAGGTATGCTTTAATAAACTACAATGTGGACTAGAAGTATATACTTAGTACACTAGGAGTATATAGATGAGTGTACTTTTGTAAAATGTATACTTTTAAACTTAAAATGTTCCAATTTAGTCCAAAGAAGTATTAAATTAGTATACCTTCATACTTGCTATACTTTACTCAAGCACATGAACTTCAAGTATACTACTTTTTGCTAAGGGTTGAAACAAGCCGTTAATAGGAACGTCTAAGCATGATTAAACTAAGGTTTTTGTTTCTTTTTTCACTCCTGAGTTAAACACCTTCTTGAAGTATAGCCTGCTGCAAAAGGCGAGGAGCCATCTCACAAACAGCACTCAGTAGCCTTATGTGTTACTGGAAACCTCTTCACACACTATCACACTAACAAGTCCTCACTCATTTTAAAGAATGAATGTCAAGTATTTCTTTTTTCTGTAGGTAAACTTGTGCAATTTGCTTACTCAGCTCTGGTAACTTTCCACAACTGGGCCCTCATGACTCACACATGAACACAGAGCAGGAACACACAAAGGGGAAGGGACTTTTTATACCTATGCAATGCCATAGTTATATGACTGTAATGTTCTTAGACATGTTTAGATTTTAAGGGAATAAAATCTGTTTACCAATAATTAGATGTAGAGATTTAAAAAAAAAGTTTTCAGTTTTTACTTATGCAAATGCAGGAAGAAAATGTAATGAAAAAGCTTTTGAAATTTTGCATGCACTTAAAAAAACTGAAAAAGATCTACAGTAATAAATCATAAAATTGTACTTTGATTTGCTGCACCTTTTTGTAAAAACAGGCAGCATAATTTCATGTTCATTCTGTAATCATGTCTAATGTTGAAATAAAATACAAACGCCTTGAAAACTGATTGATAAAAACAGGGTTGGCTCCTCCTGCTGGACTGAAAACAAGCTCAGACTATAGGAGCGCATCACACAGATGCTCGAGCGTATGCAAGATTTCCAAATAATGGCACATCACACACCACAGGAAGTTATTAAGGTGATCATCCGAGAGGGAGCATCTCATTACATCATGTGATCTCAAGGGGAACCAGACACTGGTGCAACAACAGTTTGCAGTAAAGATAAAAGAAAAGCTGAAGGCTAAACAAGTGAGATGCAGTCAACCCACCTTATTTGTTCTTTAGCGAGAGCTGAGCGCAAGATCGTAACAACAGCACATGCTATTTAACATAAGCTGTTAGGGTGGGAATCTTTACAGTTGTTTGGCTACATGCTCGCAGATCTTCCCATTTTAACTCCCAATTATCAAACGTGGCTGTCGTCAGGGTCGTCTTTAACCCCCCCCCATTACAATTATCTGTCCCAAACATTAGTACACTGCAAAAACTCAAAATCTTTCCAAGAATATTTGTCTTATTTATTGTCAAAATGACTTATTTCTAGCCAAAACTAATCTCTGTCCATTTAAAATAAGACTAATCACATAAGAATTAACTTGTTTTTAGATCATTTTCACTTGTTTCAAACAAATCTTCACTTGAAATAAGTAGAAAAATCTGCCAGTGAAAGTATGTTTTTGTGCTTGTAGTAAAAAAGAGGAAACTTGCTCCACCATCAGATTCTTCTACTTATTTCAAAGTAAAACATTTCTAAATCCAAGCTACTTTTTAATGTGATGAGTCTTATTTTAAGTAGAATAAGATTTGTTTTGACTAGAAATGACATTTTGACTAAAAATAAGATAATTACAAATGTATTCTTGGTAAGATTTTGAGTTTTTACAGTGTAGGCTACAGGTCCCAACTAGATCTGTCCTTGCTGGGATTGGTAAATTGATGTTAAAGTGTCAAACTCCCATAGTCTGTGCCCGTCTTTACTAGAATAACACGTATTAATTTTATAATTCCAAAAATGCAGTGCAGTCTACAGTCAATATTATATTTTATGGCAAGCTAATGTAGGCTACTGTGATTGGCCATGCAACACATCTGACAGTGGCCTGGCAGAGGCATCAGCGAGCAAACCTGCCCCTCCTCAGGAGGGATTTGGATGTATCACTAGTGTTTCACATGTGACCATGAGTTGACACAATCAAATGTCAGAAGCAGTTACTGTAATCCAATTACCTCTTTTGTTAGGAAAACAACAAGACTTTCAATTGTATTGTTTTTTAAATAAAGACACCAATATCTCAAGTCACTGGGGTAACGGGTCGTACATTCAGTTCCCTTACAGTGTGACAACATTTCTATAAACATAGTGTTGACAGATTTGATGGCGACTTATTGACATCTGAGGGCTTTGTTAAGCTGAGAAAACAGTGACAGGGTGATTGGCCCTGTCATGAAAGTGTCTTTGGGCATGACTGCTTTCTTTGTTGAAATATTCCATGTGGTATTCTCTTTCATACAGGTGCACTGGTGTGTCCTGGCACCGGTGCAACTATAAAGTTCTTTCTATGAACACCTCCTCCTCCTCCACCCTATACCCCCCCCCCCCCCCCCACACATCTCATCTCCCTGCCTCTCAGTACTTTTCCGTTCAGACCAACTCCTCTGTCGACTGCATGTTTGCCGCCTGCCTCCTCCTCTATCAACTGCCCCCCCATGCAGTTTTGTGATTCACACACACACACACACACACACCCATTACCAGATCTGCCAGCCAGTGAATAGCACTAAACTGCCGGTAATCGGTAACTTTCACTACACACAGACGAATTCACACACATGCTCTAGATTTCAAAGGGATGCTGATCAATGTGACCCACACTCCAAACATGTTGTCTTTACAACAGGAGAGAGGAAGAAAAGTGAAAGGACCAACAGGTAGAAAGAGAGAGCTCATGGAAAAAAAAACTAGCCAAACAAAACAAACTCACAGATCTGCTTCCTCGTTAAACACCTTGTCAAATTGACATATTTATGCTCCATAACACTTATGAGATCACCCTTCTGGACCAGTTCCAACTCGGAACTCTTTGAAATCATCCATCCTCCTGACTGACAAGCAAAACAGGAACCAAGACACAGCGGAGAATCCAATATCTATGATATCTGACAAACTACAAGAGAACTTGAGGCTCAAGATGCCAAGTCTTTTGTTTAAAACATGAAAAATGGACTAAGATTAAAAACAGAATATGGTAAATAAATAAATAAATAAATGAAAATAAAAACATTTATTGTTATGCACCAAAACATATTTTGTGTATTTGAAAACCTACTTGGCAACAAACCAGAGTTCTGAAAATGAACACTATACACCCAGACGTGACATGTCACAGGGTTGTTGTTGTGGACTTCATCAGATCATGAAAGAGTGAAAAGGGGACGCTTCTAAGCACCTTTACACAAACACTGATTTTCAGATTGCCATTTTACTCAGTCATTGTGTCAAAGGTTAAGTGGGCAACGAAAGCAAAGCTGGAGTACACGTTAGACACATGAAACTCCAGTCACTTTGAGGATCATTTAAAGCTAGCCCCTTGGTTTTAGAAGAAAGGCTCTCTGATGAGTAGCTGTCAAGGAGAGGTGGGCGGGGCCAGTGAGCCCTCAAGAATGATGACTTTGATTAGTGAGACGGAAACCATGTGAATGATAAGAGGCAGTCATGAGGAAATACAAAAAGTGTTAAGTCCACGTGGTGAGGACTGACAGGAAATACCAGATAAATAAATGTATGTGTTAATTAATATCATTTAGAACTGGATTTTTTTTTTTTCCAAAAAAAAAAACTTAGTGACATACATGAAAAACTGCTCTGGGGGTGTGTTTATCAAATGATGAAAATCTCCCTGACAACAAGTCTCAGCTAGAACAGGTTTCAAAAACAGCATTCAATACAAGATTGAAATCATAAAAATACAGTGGGGGTGGGAGGGGGGGGTTGGGGGGGGCGGGGGGTCTCAAAACATTTGGACCTCTCTGTGCATTATCATTAGTCTAAATCTGTCATACCTGCTCTGCCCCCCCAGCCTCTCTATTCTTAGAGCAAGATCAGCTCATTAAAACAATTGATGGAAAGTATACAGAAGAAATAAAGATAGGGAGTTGTATTCAAAGAAGTCAAACAACAAGAAGCAGTTTGTCCCAGCACCCATGTCCCCGAGTGCTATTTCTAGGACAGGCAAGCTCTTCCACTTAGTGTGTCCCAACTTGACTAAGCTTAAATTCCGTTGTCAAAGATAAACACACACACATACCACATACTATACATGCCTGCAAACTGAATTAGCCTATTTACTTTAACGTTTTAAAAAATCCACAAACTCAAAAGTACATGAAGTTAACATAATACCAACAGAAATAAAAAAGAAAAGAAAATGAACTTAGCACAACTTATATGAGCATATTTGATGATTGAATACATACCAAGAGTTAAGGGTACGTGTCAGTTCTTAGAGATGTTGTGAAGAGGGAACAGAGCCCTATTTTCACAGAGACAGAGAACGGGCCAGGTGATAAACTCAGTCCAGGAGGAGAAAGATTCAAACAGCACTCATCCACAGTGCTGGGGGGTAAGAGATGAGAGCAGCACAAGGGAAAACAACAGGTACGCTTCAGTCTCTTCAATTCAAAAAAACAAAAACAAAAGAGCAACCCAAAAAATGTCTGTAGAGTTTTTTTGACAGAGTGCTCTGCAGGGAAGAGAGTGAAGTCAGAGTTGATGTTCAGAGCTCGAGAGGCAGGATCAATGAGGAAGGATGGAACTCTCTAGAATCAGCAGGCAGACTTCCCCTGGTTTTAAAGCTCACAGAGTGGGGAGGGGTCAGATGAGAAACAACAGAGAAGGAAGCTGCCACTACTGTTACCTGATTGGTGACAGCATTGGTGCTCCTGGCTGCAGCCAATTAGCTAAGTTGAGGGTTTGGGGCCAGCCCCTATTCAGCCTTGGTCCACATGAGGATGACTTTGACTGTGGGGCGGAACTGGCACCTCCAGCTGCTCCTGATCAGCTCACTAACAACAGCAGCCTTTCTTTATCCAGCTCTGCTTCTCTTTACTCAAACACCTCTTGCCTTTTCTTTTTTTTTTTATATCTCCCACTTTTTTCATTCTCTGCCAATTCTTTTTTTAAATTTCACCTAACTTTCCTTTGCACTGTCTTCAGACTCTGTCTTTTCTCACAGCTCTACCTCCAGGGACTTTACCAGACATGAGTCACTGCACTTCTCTATCTCTCACCTACATGCAGTGTTTCACAGCGACTGCACAGCCGGCGTGACAGATGCCAGGCACCAGGATCCTCACACGCCCACAATACGAGAAAAACATCTCCTTCTCCAGGCTGCCCCTGTTTTGCCCCCCCCCCCCCAGTTTTATTACTGTGTGCTCATGTGTGAGTGCGGCTGCACACAAGTGCCTCTTTGCCGAGGACTTGCACAAAGCGTTGCTTGTTCTGTCCATATGGTTTAGTGTATCAAGCGTTTAGTAAATCACATGGGAAGAGTCAGAAAGAAAAAATAACAGGCTTGAGAGTTGGTTAAATATAGACAGCAATATGAAAGCGCCGTGCTCATGTATGCAGAGAAGCTCCCTCGCAATAGAAAAGGAGATAGTTTTGAAGTGAAGCGCACTGATAAAAGTGCCTGTGGTCACAAAAGGGGCTTTGTATGGTCCAGGTGAAGCAAAACCTCAAAACCAAATATATGCAGATAGTTTTCACAGAGTCTCATACTGGTGAGGAAAGACGAAACCATTCTACAAACCCGATGTGTGAATTCTTTCCTCGTTTTACAGAAGAGGGCAACGCGAAGGCAGTGCTCTCATGGCAGCTCATCATTCAGCCACCAGCCCTCACTATGTACAAAACAGCACGTACCAAACACCACAACACACAGAGAGGTACTTGTCAGAATGAAAGCTGTGCCGCTCTTGCCGACAAAAACATCTCTACGGACCCACGTGAGTTTTAAAAAACACCGTCTTGTGTTTTACAGACTTTGAGAAGAGGAAAAAGAAACTCCAAAACAAAAACAACCAACCATCAACCAAATCAAATCTCAAGGCTGGCAGCCACTTTCATCCTCCCTCAATCACAAACATTAAGCAACTTGATCCAAAGCGTGCCTTCCTTAGTTTGACTCAACACACAGAGTAGCTGTACAGCGGTGAGGCAGCGCTGTCCCTTTAAGAGTCCTCTTCCTGTACCAAGAAAAGCTCAGGAACTCTCCGTGTTGAGTGTGTGTATGTGTGTGTCTGTATGCATGTGTGTGTATGTGAGCAATGCACAAGCTATACCATGATACCATATATCCAATCTCCCTTTTTAGATGCCGTGCAGGCTCTGAAGGTTGAATTTGCTGTGCTTGCTTTCTGCACGTCTCTCTACCTGCTGGCTTATGACTTTTTATGTATTTATTTACATATCTCTCCAGGTCCTCCTCTCTTCCTCACACTCACTCGCAGACAGGACTGGTTCCCAATGAGTTCCAGATGGGTTCCACTTAAATTGTCAGAATAAAAATGTTGGCAGAGTCTTGTCGCCATCTCTCCCCTCCAGACTCTGTAACTATGTCTGCAACTATAGCCCCAAATGTAGGGAGGAAATTTCCCAACAGTGGGAACAGTGGGCACAATTCAGTGAGTGCATTGTTATGACACATTGTAGTAGTTCTCCTAGTAGTCGAGACATATGGCAAAACAGGATGACACACAATATGATGACACATATGAGTCTCTGACGCAGGCAAGTTGCAATAGTGGAGGGATTGTCCTTGATATATGAAAATTATACCAATAAAAACAGTTGTTATAGTGGAGGGATACTAAGGTGGACTGGTACAACCTTTTAAGAAAGTCAAACCAAGACTTGCACATGAATTTAGAGCTATTGACCACATTCACAGCGTCGCCATCTTTCCTTTCGTGGGTAAACAACCTGTAAAACTACTGAGTCCCTGGCTTCAAGCTGTACCAACATTAGGAGTCTAATAAACTGCTCTCCTTTCATCGCTCGGTTGATACAGATTGAAGGAAGGCATGGGTTATCAACGCCCGAAGGGCCGAAGGGACACTGGGCCATATTTTAAAGTAAAACGACATTCGGGTCAAACTGATTTGAATTATGTTAGCATTAGCTGCAACTGCTAAAGTTAACGGTAACGTTATGTGACAGCGCTAATCTTCCCACTCCAAGTGACAACGTAAGCAAAGATGGCCGTAACTCAGAGAAGACACGGAGGACTTCTCACAGCTCTTAGTCGACATGAGAGTGAGTAGATAATGAGTGAAATTTGAATTTTCTGTTGAACTATCTAACTATCTATCTAACTATTTAAATCAATAAATGGTTGGTTTAGTTTGCACAGTCACATTTGATTACTGATATTATAGTTGAGAGACTCGACAGTTAGTTACTGTATGTCTATTTAAGCTGGCACAAGACAGTCAGACCCCACCCTGAATGTTGTCTCTGAAACAATGGACTGGATGAAATCACTTTCTATTATGCCTTTGATTATTTTTAAGTGAATCAACCACATTGGTTCCAACATCACCATCTGAGGTCAGTCGCTCATCACTCAACAAGTGTTTCTTTAACAGCTCCTGTCTCCCTGACGTCCCCTGTCTGATTGTCTCATTGCTAGAGCTATAAATGATGAAGTATTTCATTGTCCTCTTGATGATCAAAGGCCTCCAGATGTAAATGGTGTCTCCACGCAAATTCTCATACATGTGATTTAGAAGCATCTCTCTTCTGGTTTGATATTTAAGGGAAAGAGCAAGTACCTCACACGTCGAGTGTTGCAGTAATCTGTTTTGTTACTATTGATTACATTTTGAGCATCATAATAAACTGTACTGTACTAAACATTGTCAAATCTCTTAAGAGCAGAGTTGACTTCTTAAAATGACAATATTTCTAATCACTGGTTAACTATTAACTCTCACTAGTTTTTAATGCTAAAGTTATTTTTAAATGAAGTTAGACTGAATAATTACTTTGCTTTGCTTTACTTTGAAAACCTTGTCCCAACACCGGAATGACAGAATACTGGGGAGATACTGTTAGGCTACATGTCTCTAGATGTTTCCTCCCCTAAAGGTCAGACAGGGATTCTCAACATCAAATTGAATTTGTGTGGTTTAATTCATCACCATTCAGACCACTCAGGAGATTGGAACTACTACTTTACGGAGAGCACATCTCACCTTTGTAGAAAATGTGCAGTGGCTTGTCGCAAGCACTGTATCCATAGTAACAGTAGGAGTACAAGTACAGGCCGAGAAATTCCTTTTCATAATATATGCCACCCCAGGATGCCGCCCCACAAGCCCCTGGAGGGGTTTTTCCCGGCATTTCTCTTTCACATTGTCTTGGATTCTATATGTTACATCTTTTTTCTTTTTCTCTTAATTACTTTTTTGATATGTGAAATAAACAAACAAACAATAATGAACTGCAATGTCCAGACCTACTGATGCAAGTGCAAAATATGGAGAAGTTGTCCTGATATGGTTGAAACTTGCCCAGTTTCAACAATGCAACTGGCTGTGTAAGACTAAGTCTGTTCCCCTAAAACTCTAACTTGTGTATAAAGTGAGTGGTAGAAATCAGAGACAGTTAAAACAAGCAAAGCTGCAATAGATGCTAGAAAATAGTGTAGCCAGTTAGAGGAGAAGCAACCACAGTGTCTCTGAGCCTTCAGGTGTTTGGCTTCATCAGACCACATGGAGGTTTTAAACACTAGACCATGGAGTGATACAGGTGCTTTCTTTTGTAGTCAGTATCATAGACATCATGGTTAAGGCCTGTATGCACACACAATATGTTGGAATTAGGAACTACATTTCAATTTCATTATGGTTGTTGTCAAAAGGAGTTTCTCCCTACACACTGGAGCATTGAGCATCAAGGCAAGGCAAGGCAATTTTATTAGTATAGCCCGTTTTTCACAAACAGTTTGTCTCAAAGGGCTTCACATGACACCGTAACAACATCCTCTGTCCTTAGACCCTCACATCCACTGAGGAAAAACTCCATGGAAAACCCTTTAACAGGGAAAACCAGGAGAAAGCTCATGGTGAGCAACAGAGGAGGATCCCTCACCCAGGACAGACAGAGATGTTGTTACAGACAAGACAGTTTACAGTTTACAGTACAGTTAACATCAGGGACATACTGTAGTGTACTGACAACTTGGATATGACCTGATACACAGGTTAAATCATTTTGTTGATTTCATTGGTTTTTGTTTTGTTTTTCAATGTGATAATTGTCAAAGATATAATCAAGTTCAACTCTTTTAGATATTAACTACATTCAAGTGATTTTTCACAGCAGCTGTCATTATGGCTATATCAAATTCAGTTATGTAGTTTGATCAATCATTAAACGTGACAGAGCACAGGGGTTGTGTTGAGCTGGATCTCTGTGTTGAGACTGCTCCAGTTTGACCCTCAGCTCCTGAACAGTCGGTCCTCACCATGTCAACCATCTGAACCCCAGCTGCCTAAATGAGCTGCTACCTGATATTGTATCCAACTACACACACACACACACACACCAACCAATCTCCTACTCGCATTGGTGTCACTGTACAATCATTGCTAGAGTGCTTGCTCAATTCTGCTGAATTCATCCTGATGTTTTCGTTTAGTTTTTTTGGTTAAGGATGGTGTTACCACTGCCCTATTACACTGAAATTAACCAACAAATGATGAAAAGTTCAAATCTGATGACATCCAATAGGCTATAAATCAATATGTGTATCAAATGGTTGTCAAGGGGACACACAGAATAGGGATTAAAAAGTGTCCCAACTAGTAGTGAGTAAATCCCCACAGACTCAGGGGACAACAACAAAAAGAAACTGGTTTACAGCGCATTATAGGTGCCAGCTGTACAGCTAATGATCTATGTCAGTCAATGGTATTCTCCTTTGACTGACAGGTGGGTCAGGTGTGTGCTTATCTAAAAAGCATTCATCATTGTCAATCAAAGAGCTTTACATTACTAGTCACATTCAGCCATTCATACAGCACTGCATATGTTGCACATTACGTGTAAGCATGCACGTTAGGATTCAGTGTCTTGCCCAAACACTTGGGCACCCAACCACAAACAATTTTGCAAGAGGGCCTGAGAGGAAAACAAGTTCACTCTGTGTCAGTATGTCACTATGTTCTGTGGCCCGCAGCATTTGGTTTCTGGCTGCTGGGAAGCTGCTTGGTGTTACACTCGGATTTCAATTTCACTTCAGTGTGTAGATCATAATTACACCGTTTATCATTGATTGTTTTTACTGTGTATGGGGCATACCGGGGCAATAAGGCTGGTATTAACATGTTCCTAGTTTCTGTGCTCCAACTAGCACACTCACATTTCTGAACCCAGGATATCATGTTTACATGATGGGACAAGAGTTGTTCCTTCACAGTACTCCAGAGAGACATACCGGTGAGACAGGATGTGTGATGATTGCAGGATCTTGCCACTATCTCTTCAACAGAACAGCATCGGTGACTGGAGTCAAGTCAAGTTACACCTGTAGTTTTCAATGAGGAAGATAACAATTTCCATTCTGATTCTGGTTATTGATTCTGATTTTTTTTTTTTTTTTTTTATAATCAAATTGTGTTCATGTTCCTGTTTGTTTATAGGTCTACTTCACAGAATAAATAACCTATTTTGGATTAGAACATTTCAGAGGTATGGCTCTCAAGGTTCAGTGACACTTCAAACGCACCCACAGACTTTCATTCCAACTAATAAACCAATAAAATCAAGGTCCAGTTCTGCAGGCTGCAACCAGGGAAGAAGACAGACTACAACATGACAATTCGCCCTTCGCGTAAGCCCCGCCCCCCTTGGTTACTGTTGCTGCACCAAGCATATACTCCCAGCCATGCTCCTGGCAATATTTGGTATCGATTTCAAAGGAAATATCAGCAAATTTCGCGCCGGAGGGCAAAACATCTGTTCAACGACACGACTGGACAGTGTACAGAGCAGCAGTGAGGGCTGTTAACTTTACCGTCTATCAACCCACCACGACGTCATCTCACTGGTTGTCAAACTGCAAGTTTTTGGGCGATTGTGAACCACATACGGCTTTCGCTGCAGTTTTTTTCCCCCCACCGCTGTATCAGTCAGTGAAAGCAGCCCCTGCCTGGAGGATCCCTCACCTGAAAGCCCAGGTAAAAGCTCTAAAAGTACAGCTGTCATGTCGGACGTGAACGTATGGTTTTCCCCATACTTACACTTGCTCAAGTCGAAAAAAAAGTCAGCTCGTATTTGAACATCTCTATATTGTTGCCGCCACCGCCACCGCCGTAGCAGCAACAATAACAATATCCTTCTCTACAAACATTTTGTTTTTCGTCCCAGGAAACGTAATAAAGCTTGCCAGGCCTATGGTTACGGGTCAGGTGACGGTTGCTAACATAGGATTGGACAATAGCGGATTTAGGGCGGAGTTCGCGAAGGGCGAATTATAGCTGCTGCGCAGCAATGGGTCGGGTCCGGGCTAATTTTGGCAAATTTAGGCAAATTCTGAACAACAAACAGGAAGACAGGTTAACTGACCTTGTAATGTTCATTTATGCACCAGTTGAGAATTGAACCCACAACCTCTGGAACCAAAGACCGTTGTCTATCGCACTGAGCTAATTGTCAAGTGGCAGTGCCACGGTGGCTTCACGAATTGACTAAACCATTCACTGTTGTGCAGGCAACGTTTCTGAGGTAAAATTCTGATGTTTGTGTCAAACTAAGATTTTGTACAAAGACCATCTGGTATCTAATTTTTTTTTAAAGATTTATTTTTTGGCTTTTCATGAATCTAAGATTTTCTTATAGGGCTGTCCGATCAGACTATCAGCCCCAACACATGTTTATTGATGTAACATTCTTATCAACTGCACTGGGGATCGAACCCACATCATCTGGTACCACTAACCAACACTTAACTCACTGAGCTAATTATCTGGAAGTGAGACATGGTGTGTGTCTTCTCAAATAGACTGAGGGAGTCAGCGCACGGGCAGCTGACATGTTGGTGATTTGTTTTGCTTCCATCCATCCATTATCTTCCGCTTCTTCCGAGAAAATCCCCAAACTGATGCTTGATCTTAGTCATTGTCCTTTGTTTGCTTCATAAGAGAAAATCTGATGTTGATCTTAGATTGACTGCAGTTCTTCCCATGAGAGCAGAATTCAAAGTGTAGTGTACTTTTGCCCATGGTCCAGTCCAAGCTGTTCGTTTTTTTTAATTCAGAGACTTGCTGTATGTCCTCATGTCACCATGAGGACATCTGGCATTTTGATGTGTCATTGTCATCGTCACCCATGCTGGGTCTTGAACCCACAACCCAACTCAGTGAGCTAATTATCTGGTAGTGAGACATGGTGTGTGTCTTCTCAAATACACTCAAGGCTTCACTCAGTGAGCTAATTATCTGAGGCAGATTTAAAAAATGTTCAGAATGTCAGAAATTCTAATATCTAAACAAAAATCTGTTAAAGGAGTCATAACCTGGTTTTTTTACGTATCCAGCCCCCCTTGGATCGCTTTGGATCAATTCGTAAAACTTATTAGAAAAAAAAAAAGAGATTATGCGCGAGGTTTTGACTGGTCCGGATGTGCATTGTATAATATGTAATGAGGCGCGCGTTGATTCGCCACAGGAAGGACAGAGCGGGGGGGGGGGGGGCTTGCCTGCATGCAGACTCCAAAACATAAACAGCCCCCTGGTACCGCTTCGGCGATTTCAGGTAGCGGACGGGGCGGGGTTGGGTGGTGAAAGAGGCAAGTAGCCTCCACGGTGACGTCACCGTAGGAGCAGAATCAAAATCTCGTGCTTTAGGAAGGCACACCATTGTGTGCTATTCCTGTTCGGAAAAAGAGGCAAACTCCAGCTTTTCAGGCAAGTTTCAACTGAGGTCAAACACCAATATGCATGTTTTAACAAGAGAAATTGCGATTTCCTGGTGATGACTCCTTTAAGCGCATTATACAAATAGTTTAGGTGCCAGCTGTACAGCTAATGATCTATGTCAGTCAATGGTATTCTCCTTTGACTGACAGGTGGGTGTATTAAAAAGCATTCATCATTGTCAATCAAAGAGCTTTACATTACTGTTTACTGTTTTGGTAGCAGATTCAAAAAATGGTCAAAATGTCAGAAATTCTATATATCTAAACAAAAATCTGTTAATACATAAATTGCATCTAGACAGCATGGAAATGTTGGTGATTTGTTTGTAATTATAAGTGTTTTGCCTCATAAGAGAAAATCTGATGTTTATAAATGTAACTCTCACATTGACTGCAGTTGTTCCCATAAGAGCAGAATTCAAAATGTTCTAGAAAATTCAGTTTTTGAGATAAAATTCTGATATTTTCCAAACTTCATCAACCATGACTCTATAATATTCTCAATTTTTTTCAGAAAGATAGAAAATTTATTTAGCAGGAATTTGATGGTATATGTTAACAGTAGTGTTTACAGTCAAACGTTTTCATGCACTGTAGGCTCAATTTTTGATTAATCAAAAATCCAAGAAACAAGTTTTGTGGAGGACAGTCTGGAGATGCTCTGGAGCAAGTTTGGTGACAATTGAGCAAAAATTGTAGGAGGAGATACATTTTAAATGTTTTACACTTATTGAAAAAAAACAGAGTGATGGACTTAATAATTTGTAATAAGTTTAAGTTGACAAAAGTTTCAGCAGTATCTAGGCTACATTGTGGTGAAGTTTCAAGGCTGTAGCATCTACCATTGGCTTGGTAGGAATTTTTTAAGTTTTTAAATTTAAACGCTTATTGTGCCCCCCCTAGGAGGGGGGGTCACATGTCCTTGGAGTTGAGTAAATCTGGCATGGGGTTGGACATTTCAAGAAAGCCTAGGAATACAATAGTGTCCTGGCAGCTTAGCTGCCCGGACCCTAATTACGAGTTTTTTAAAAACATGCGTGAGCTGCACCAGAGACTGAAGGATGGTTTTCTTCTGGAACTGAAATATAATCAACAGCTCAGCTCAGCTCTGCTTCCACTTCAGCACACCTGTACCTGTCTGTTCTGGGACTACTTCATTAAGTCACCTGTACCTGTCTGTTCTGGGACTACTTCATCTAAAGTCACCTGTACCTGTCTGTTCTGGGACTACTTCATTAAGTCACCTGTACCTGTCTGTTCTGGGACTACTTCATCTAAAGTCACCTGTACCTGTCTGTTCTGGGACTACTTCATCTAAAGTCACCTGTACCTGTCTGTTCTGGGACTACTTCATTAAGTCACCTGTACCTGTCTGTTCTGGGACTACTTCATCTAAAGTCACCTGTACCTGTCTGTTCTGGGACTACTTCATTAAGTCACCTGTACCTGTCTGTTCTGGGACTACTTCATTAAGTCACCTGTACCCATCTGTACTGGGACTACTTCATCTAAAGTCACCTGTACCCGTCTGTACTGGGACTACTTCATCTAAAGTCACCTGTAAACTACTTCATCTAAAGTCACCTGTACCTGTCTGTTCTGGGACTACTTCATTAAGTCACCTGTACCTGTCTGTTCTGGGACTACTTCATCTAAAGTCACCTGTACCTGTCTGTTCTGGGACTACTTCATCTAAAGTCACCTGTACCTGTCTGTTCTGGGACTACTTCATCTAAAGTCACCTGTACCCGTCTGTACTGACTACTTCATCTAAAGTCACCTGTACCTGTCTGTTCTGACTACTTCATCTAAAGTCACCTGTACCTGTCTGTTCTGACTACTTCATCTAAAGTCACCTGTACCTGTCTGTTCTGGGACTATCTTAAGTCACCTGGGACTACTTAATCTAAAGTCACCTGTACCTGTCTGTCTAAAAAGTCACCTGTCACTACTTCATCTAAAGTCACCTGTACCTGTCTGTTCTGGGACTACTTCATTAAGTCACCTGTACCCATCTGTACTGGGACTACTTAATCTAAAGTCACCTGTACCTGTCTGTACTGGGACTACTTCATCTAAAGTCACCTGTACCCGTCTGTACTGGGACTACTTAATTTAAGTCACCTGTACCTGTCTGTTCTGGGACTACTTCATCTAAAGTCTAAACTACTTCATCTAAAGTCACCTGTACCTGACTACTTCATCTAAAGTCACCTGTACCTGTCTGTTCTGACTACTTCATCTAAAGTCACCTGTACCTGTCTGTTCTGACTACTTCATCTAAAGTCACCTGTACCTGTCTGTTCTGGGACTACTTCATTAAGTCACCTGTACCCATCTGTACTGGGACTACTTCATCTAAAGTCACCTGTACCTGTCTGTACTGGGACTACTTCATCTAAAGTCACCTGTACCTGTCTGTTCTGGGACTACTTCATTAAGTCACCTGTACCCATCTGTCCTGGGACTACTTCATCTAAAGTCACTTGGTTCATTGTCATTTAAGTGTATTGCTGTATTTGTACAGACGCTCACAGGCAGAACTGTTAGAGTATATTGTACTGTATTTTAAAATTAAAGTGTATTTCAGCTCAGGTCAAAGTTCATCTTCCAAAAGGATTTTTATCAGGCATTACCACAGGCACATGCATACTGTAGAGCAAACATAATACTTTCTACCGAAACAACAGAGCACAATGACCAGCTGGATATCACTAGTGCTGTTGATATTCCCTCCCCCTCCTGTATGACACCTTGGCCTGGGAGACCATAACAACCCACATGATGGCTAGTTCAACAACTCTAAGGACCACGCCCAAGGTCACAACCCCACCAAAGGGTAAATACCTGTGGCTCTTACCTGTGTAGTATCTCAGCTATTTGCTATTTTGACTGTTTCCAGCTATGGCTGGACTCTCTCTCTCTGTATAATATACAGTAATCCAAACTAGGGCTGGCCCAACCAGTTGAGAACTCTAGGACTACATTGCGATCTAGAGCCAGAAAATAAAGCTATAACTGACCACCCATCTTCGTCGTAATCACAGCAACGATGATGTTTTGATTCTTAGATGAATGTTAGCTGTTGTTAGCCACAGCCTGTAGCTCGGCTACTCACTGTAGTACTTACTACTACTACTACTACTACTACTACTACTAGTTTCACAAACACATAGCAGTTTAGACAATGTTTATCTTTGTGCTGGTCCTGTTGGTCGCCCACCCTTGACCCCTCACGCTATCAGGTCTTTGCCCCAGGCCAGCAGTTGAGTTGGTGCTTGTCTGGAACTAGTTTTGAGAGCCAGAAGCTGCTGCTTAGGCGGCTGAAAAGCAAAGAGCTGGTGAAGGACTCTGACTCCAAACTAGCGCTGGAACCAGCTCGGTGGAAACGGGTGGTAAAGTGAGGAAACTGACATACCTGTAACTTCATTTAATGCAAAGTAGCTAAAGCCTGCTCAAAACCTCTCTTAATGTCACCAGATGGCATCATTAGGTCATTATCATATTCATGAGATATCGTGTTGTATTTGCATCCTGCCTTGTGTCAGCTGTTGTCAGTCCATTTGTTTTCCTCCCCCTCCTCTCTGTGTTCACATAAAACAGTATTTTGATACAGCCAAGCTCCCAGTAAAGGTGTTTTCAAGTTTATGTTGTTAGACAACAGAACAAGGATGAAACAGCCCATTAGACCGCAGTAACCAACAATCACTTCAAGATCCTGGTCTGAGCTGCGGAAAGAAGCTTAACTTTGCAGAAGTATCAAGGTTGTCCATGAAGCCAACAGATTTGTTGCCAGGCACTTCTCCAAAAAGCCGACTCACTTTACAGAGGTGTTTACAGTTGACATTAAATGCTGATCACCACACAGATACACCTCCCTGTCATTCTTTCCGTCTCCTGTTGCCCCCTTCTTTTGCCCTTGTGCACCAAAAAGAGTCCACCTCCCTATCAGCTGCTCTACGCCTGGTAACGTTACCACTTCACTGAATTAAGAGTCAGCACCAGTTTAACTCAGCTATTAGCAAAGACAGCCCCACCCACACATAAAGGATGATGGCCTATTTGTGGAGAAAACTGGTAAGACTCGCTACTGTCTAAACAGTGCTCTCTAATATTAACAAAAAGATGATAAAGATTGTGTTTACAGTACTTGTCTTCAGTTAAGCTGTAGCTTAGCTTATACACACATGGGGCACCTACACAGCCATGGTGCTGCCTTTGAAGGTGCCGAAGAATTAAGGCGTGCACACCAGAAAAGTCTGGTTGTTCATTTGCTTTGGTGCTGACCAAATTTCTTTTTTATATATATATAGGTGCGCATTTTTTCACAAGCGGACCAACTTTGTAAACAAAAGTACGTGTGTCTCACAGTCACTCAATCATTGGATAAAAAAATCGGCAGGATCTTCCACAAAAAGTAGCTACACAGTGGAGGTCATGAATTCTTTCTTGCTGCCCTTTTAATTTGTTAGTATTTCCAGTTGCACCTGTCCTGTGCTTATTCATCACTTGGAGGCTATGTGGCCGTTAGGCAGCCGTCCCCGTGAAGGATGGTCAAACAACATACATACACACGTCTGCATGTGCATCTGAAGCGCTAAAAAAAAGGACGGTACAGTTTCAGCAGCATGCCTGTAGGGCAAAAAAAACAACAATGTTTTTTTATATAATGGTTATGAATCGGATACCAACCTTATGTTATAGATATTAAGAATGTGCATCAATAACTGGGACGAGTGCGTCCTCTCCGGGGAGCATACGTCAGTCCGACTGCCCCAAAGTCCGACGGCTCATTTCTCCAACTACCCATTCTACAGCGTTAAGGTTAGGTTTAGGGTAAGGTTAAGGGTTAGGGCTACTTAAGTCAGAGAAATGGGAGGTCGGACTAATGGACGCAAAAATAAAGAAATGTATGGTCGGAGAAATGGGTAGTCGGACAGACATCATGCGCCCGTCCTCTCCAGCATCTGATAAATGTATTCAGTAAAATAAATGTTCAGTTGTGACTGATAATCATAGTAACAGCCATTTTTCCCACTAACACTAGCGAGTCAACGTAGGTTTTATAAACGTGGGTCGACCCGCTAACAATCGGCATTTGGCCCCTTTCCCATTGACCAAAATGAGCCGAGTCTGACCCCCCACCGGGGGATCCGACAGAGCATAAATCATACTGTGTAAGTTCATTATGTCCGTATGTAATATATAGATTCTTTTTTTCTTTTTCAAGACAAAGAGGTCTTTTTATACTTTGTTGACGGTTTCGCCTTCTTCAAAACTGTCAGTGTGATGTCAGACGGTGACGTCCTTATCAGCTGGTGTTACGGAGACGTGACATTCCTGCTTTCGGGTTGCGCCTGCAAAACGCCACTCCAGGTGTGTGACAGTGCCGTTTTGCAGGCGCAACCCGACAGCAGGAGGTGTGACCGACCTGTGAGACCTGACAGGAACGCTACGTCTCCGTATCACCAGCTGATAAGCACGTCACCGTCTGACATCACGGTGACAGTTCTGAGGAAGGCAGAAGAGAAAACGCCGAAACCGGCAACAAGGTATAAAAGACCACTTTGTCTTGAAAAAGAAAAAAAGAATCTATAGAGCATAAACCAGTCGCCCCAGGACCACGAAGGACAGCGAGTCTGCCGCGGCCGCCATGACGGACGTCCGTGGTACAACACGTCAGTTAAACAGACTGTCGCTTCTTTATTTTTTTCAATCGTTTTTGGTCTGTGTTGTTTGATCTTTGATCCCAGTCTGGAATGAGAGCAGAGTTTTGTTTTGGTACGTCATATTAAACACGACCGGCGCGATGACGTGGCATCACATAACGCTCAGCTTCATCATATAAATTAGCGGGTTGACGCGTTGTTTGGCACGAGTCTGTCTGCCACTAAAAGCCGATTGTTAGTGGGTTTAAACTGTTTTTTTGGCCAGTGGGAAAGGGGTATCATTGGAGTTTGTCATTCTCTGAAACTGAAGTGTAAAACAAGAAACTAAATGAAATGTATATTTTTGTCCCAAATGTTTTAGGGATTTTCAAGGGACAGTTTCTAGGGATGTGTAAGTCCTGATAGGGGGGAAGTGGTGGTTGCAACAACATCAAGGGGAACTGTAATGAACCTGCTTTAGCTCAGTGCCGCCTTTAGCCTCGCTACAACAGTGTGTCTCTGTTTCCCTTAAGCCTGAAAACACTACAGCCTAGGCTAAGTGTGAAATTCAAGATCAGATGGCAGCAGATCACTTACTACTTGTTTCCCAACTTCAGTTGCTAACTGTGGGCCAACAGTCAACAACAACAAGCTTTCTTACTGTAATGAATATAATTTACTGGAGGGTTATTACCAAATAGTCTTACGTAACACAAAGCCAAAGTGAGAGACACAAGTCCCTCTTGAATATGGGACATAGTGACATCACTGGGATGGCAGATGAGCTTTAAAATCCATCTGTTACAATAAGTGGAGATCACAAATGTGTAGTCTTTGCAGTTCATTGTGTAACATTTATTCTGTCACTCAGTCGTGTGAAAAAACAGCAGCTCAATGACGATATGATGGAAGAGCACAAGTCAGGGCATGGGTACATCAACATGTCAAAGTAACTTGAACATCCCCTGAAGCCTGGCTGAATCAGTCATTATGACTTTGGAAAGAAGATGCCCCATTCGCCAGAACACGTTGTTCCAAAGAGTGCCAGGTAATATGGTGACAGACCCATCACACATCTGAGGACGCTTGAAGCATTATGTGGAAGGTCTTGGCACATAACAACAACAAGCTGGGACTCAGATAGATAGATAGATAGATAGATAGATAGATAGATAGATAGATAGATAGATAGATAGATAGATAGATAGATAGATAGATAGATAGATAGATAGATAGATAGATAGATAGATAGATAGATAGATAGATAGATAGATCTCTCAGGTCTCAGGTATCCAAGTAACAATGTAAAACTAATCTGCAGGTATAAAGTAACAAGGCCATCTCTCTTTCCAGGTAATAACATAGCACCAGAACATTTGTTTCATGTTTGACCATTCTAAGATGTGGTTCAGCATTTCATCTCTGTGGTGGTAGAACTTGAAACCACAACAAAAACACAATGACAAATGACCACAGTGATGTTTGGTAAAGTATAGCAGACAAGCTTGGCAACACAAGCACCATGGACATCTTTACAATACACAAACTACACTACAAACGCAGGGGAAAACATTACAATAAATGTTTGCTAGTATCAACTGTTGAGTTTATCTGAGAAATTCTGAGACCAGAGCAGACTAATAAAAATTGCAAATAGCAAAATGATATGTCCAAGTGAATTAAGCTAGACCTTAAGAACACAACAAAGGCAAAAGACAATACATATACACACTAACATGTTTTACATGAGGCTGCCTTTCAGCAACAAATTGGAGCAAACCATAGCTGAGGTTGATGTTGCTGATGTTGGTTTGACAGGTACAAAGAAAACCACAGGACTTGGAAAAACTTGATTTTGGCCCCATGCTACCATACTCAGACGTGACAACAGGATGCAGCTGAGTCAGATTATGCTGTCATTACTTTCGGGTTTATGCTGTTCTAGGGGAGACAATAGACCCTTCACGTAAGCCCCGCCCCCCTTGGTTGTTGCTACGCCGGGCAAGCTTTCACTCCCAGCCATGCTCCTGGCAACATTTGGTATCGATTTCAAAGGAAATATCAGTAAATTTTGTGCCGGAGGATAAACATCTATTCAACAACAGCAGTAAGGGCTGGTCATTCTACCGTCTATCAACAGCAGCTATCTCACTGGGTCAAACTGGTCATTCTCCTACCACTGTATCAGTAAGTGAAAGCAGCCCCTGCTGGAGGATCAACCCAGGTAAAAGCCAACAGCTGTCTATTGCCCCAGTCAGCTCATATCTGAACATCTCTATATTGCTGCCGTCGCCACCGCCGTAGTAGCAGCAGCAACAACAACAACATCTCTCTACAAACAAATGTTTTTCGTCCTAGCAAACGTAACGACTCTCTGCCAGAAGCTTGCCAGGCCTATAGTTACGGTTTCTAACGTAGGATTTGACAACAGCCGTTTGTGGGAGGAGTTCACGAAGGGTCAATTAAAGCCACTTCTCAGATTGTTTTTAGACTTCTAACTTAGAGAGAAATAGAAAACTTTGCTTTTCTGTTTCATGAAAGAGGAGGACAGCATTGTTTACATTCCTAAACTTGAATTCATTATCAGTTTTTGTTTTTTCTTTGTTGTGTGACACAAGGATTTCGTCCATAGGGCCAGTGTGTCTTGATGTGTCACAGTCAATGGTAAGCAGGGTCTGTGTGACCTTCACTGTAAGGTTACCCTACAATTTGGCCTTGAAGAGAAACTATGAATTAGCATATGCCACCTTCTTTCCAAAGCACTTTAATAAGTAAAGTTGGGGTAAGAGGTACCAGTAATCACATATCAGTATGGACAGACTTCACAGGGAAGTGAAACCTGTTTGCATTTCTAGGCCTCTTTTTTTACATATATTTATCCGTGCTTGATTCCAGATCTTTCTCTGCATCAGACCTTGTGACAGTCGGCCATTGTGATAATATACTTCTGTATTATATGAATGTACACTGCTGTGCTAGCAGGAGGGGTCAGGGGTCATTATCACACAAAGTGAACAACAGACTGTGATGTTGCTTACAGAACCCAATGCGTGGTCTCCAAAGTCTGTATAGACCAGAGCAGCACCCTCCTTACCACTGACATCCAGCTCTTACTGCCATTTGCAGCTCGGTTTCTGTGAAGTGCCTCTGTACTGTAGATTCAGCACTAGGTAATGGAGGTGGCATGGGATAACGCTGGGGGCATCGTCACAGTATAAGAAAATGTCTTTGAAGATGTTTAAAAGTAATAAAAAATGATTAAATTATTCCAATGATAATTAAATTATGCTGCAGGGGTGTGTTCCACCATTAGAGAGTAGTTTAAACACAGAAAGTAAACATTTGAAGAGTACCCTCCTTAACCCTGCTTATACTTCCCTGTGAACTGAGCTGTCTGTAAGCTAAGCAAGAAAACAAAAAAAAACAAGCTGGACTTCATGACAACTACAGAAAAAATGCAACAAACTGTTTTTTCTAATGATCTGGAACATAAATAATGATTTGTGCCAAACCTGCTTTATCACAGTCACACAGTAGTAGCCTACCTGAAGGCACCGCCCTTTTCTGCATTAAACAAAAAGACCAAGCTCTCACAGTAACGGTCGGTTAGAAACAGATTCCATTATTGTATACACGCTAGCCAACATGCTAACTGGTAGCAAACCACATGTGCTCACGTCCTCTTCTATCCAGTTGGAACAATTCAGCGGAACCCCCAGGTCAATCTTGCGGTCATATTTTTTTTGTTAATTCGGGAAAAAATGTATTGAAATTTATCTTCTTTTTTTTTTAAGTGTATTTTTTGGGCTTTTCTTGCCTTTAATGGATAGGACAGTTCAGAGAGTGACAGGAAATGGGAGGCAGAGATGGGGGGAATGACATGCAGTATAGGGCCGTCCGATGCGGGATTCGAACCGGGGCCGCCTGCAGCGAGGACTGTAGCCTCAACACATGGGGCGGGTGCTCTACCAACTGAGCTAAACACCGCCCCGTATTGAAAGTTATCTTGTCCAAACCACCGCCACTGTTCTTCAATATCAGTGACCTTCCTGCTCAAAATCATTTCTAACTATAATGAAAAAGAGAAATATCCTAATTAAAAAACACAACATTGCGTGTTGCTGTTGCTGTGGATAGGGGGAGAAGCACAGTGGATCAAGCTGGTTGGGCGGGTAAAGGCCATTTATGCCATTTTCCTATTAAATATTGTTCTTGCGTGACTGTATTTTCCAGTGAAAACCGCAAGATTAACCATCAAATCATATGTTATTAGTCATCTAAAACATTTTAAATTCCCAGAAGTCAGTAGGGTGTGGTGAAGGTGTGTGATAGGAGTGAAACCAGACTAACAAGTAAAACAGTGGAAATATACTACAAGGGACATGGAGGGAGTGAGGAGCGTAAACAGTTTCATGTGGTGAAGAGGTGGGCGCAGAGGACTGCTGCTTCCAGGGAAGGGAAAAGACTTCCGAAGTGAAAGAGACAAAACACAAATGAGTTCATAAGTTCGTAATCTTTTTCCAGGAAAGATAAAACAATCAAGGGACATTCTGTCAAAACAGCGCACTACAACCAGCGAGCTGATCTAATCGGGGTAGACAAGTCGTGTGTCATCCTCCTCTACCACATCCAAGGATTCTTATAACAGGATTTTTGAAATTCAATTGACTCAATCAATGAGTCCAGTTTGCAATAAACACATCTGTTTTTCAGGGGCCCAAAACAGGGAGAGACTCTGGTCGTAAAAGGCAACAACAAGCCCAAATGTTAAGTTCAGCCCTCTCCACTCTAGAAAATGTGTAGCAATACTAAGCAGAAAGAACTGGATATACGACCTTGCTATAGGCCTGGGGCTGCACACTGGTAATAAGCACTGTTACCTCACAGCGAGAAGGTCCTGGGGCCCTCCTGTGAAGAATTTGCATGCTGTTCCTGTTGCTGTGAGGGTGATGTCTAAATACTCCAGTTCACTCCCACAGTCCAACGCCAGGCTCATTAGTCTAACAGGCCACTCTAAAGCGCCCATAGGTGTGAATGTTAGTGTGTCAGGATGTTTGATGTGCAACGCCTGAAATGAGCAATGAAATGTACTGTATAATGAAAACCAACCTGAGCTTCTTGTCTCTGCAATGGTGAGCTGTTTATTTGACTGACGTACATTAACTATCAGCATTTTTACTCCGACCTTGAGAGATTCCCAGAACACGCAATATGAAATAGTTACACTGGATTCAACTTATCAACAAAGTGCAACAAGTTCTTCATAACATCTGCGTCACTCAGCCCTCTATTGAACTTTTTTAAACAATTGTCAACCATATCTCCAAATGTCACCCATGGAGGAAGCAGCAGAGTGGATATGATAGACATTTATGCTCTCTTCCTCACTACAAAAAGGTTTGGCAATACATTTACAATTTCAGACAGCTTGTCGCTTTACCTTTTTCATTTGGCATGCTTTTACTGCATATAACTGCAAAATGTTCCCATCTTCCCCTTTGCTGCCAGTCACGTTACTGCCGTGTACAATTGTCTATTGTCTATTGTTTCACCTGCCGGCTGGTGGGGTGGGGGGGGTTAAGATATGTCCTCATCACTCCTATGTATACTTGAAGAAATCCTATTTAGAGAGTGATGAGTGATGAGTCCAGACGCCAAACTCTAAATTCATACTTAAAGGGACAACGAGGAGTTTTGGAGAATGCTGCGTTCAAGGCAGGCTTTTGAAACCGTAAGTTACAGCTTCAAGTCACAACTACGACTTTGTAGCGTTCCAGAATTCCTCCACCGTCCTGTTGCCTGTGAAAGTCACTATAACGACTCTGTTTTCATTCATCAAGGATTAAAGTCAGAGGTTCAAAGGAGGAAAAACACAAGTTCAGTTACCGTCCTAGTTCCGACCATGAGTTAGCAGCCCCCGCCCTCATCAGGCAGCTTATTCTCCTTTGCGTCCGTCACCACATTCAAGTGCTGGTCCCTTGGCTGCACACAGCATTCATCCGTTCCACCACTCATTGGATAACAAAATAATGATAGAGACAAAAATTTTGATCCTGGAGCCATTAACAAGTGTGGGGAGAGACTCGTGATTCATCCATTAAGTGATTGACTGTTTTATAACTTATATTAACAAAAACATTCCACTGATATCTGCTTTAAGCTGCAATAAACATTTAAAATGTGAGTTTTCTGACTGAGCTACATTTATGGCTGTGTAAACTCAGTATGTGCTGTGGAAGCACAGAAAGTTCAGCTCCTCTTCAGAGCAAAAGCGGGTCCTCTGCAGCCGCGGAGGGACTCCGCGACAGGGACAGACGGGCAGATGCCCTGCAGGCAGGCACAACTGATTGCTGCTACAGTATGTATGCTAAGCTGTGCAACAATTCACCAGAGATAGGTGGTTTTTGCCGGCCTGTGGTCTGCAGACCGCTGTCTGCTCTGGCTTTGGCAGCGAGGCCTAAACTTCCCCTCAAAGATAAGTAAAAAGGAACAACCAGCACCAACTGGATCCCTGGCAGGCAATGTAATTATAGGTAATTTGCGACACAAGGCTGGCATAGCAGCTAATGGTAGCCGCACAACCCCGGCGATGTAGGCCAAACATAGAGACCACGAACACAACAGTGGTACAAAACAGGAAACAAACCAGTTGACTCATTTCCAACATGCTATTTTGAAAAACCTAGACGAAAAAAGAAATTGAACAGAAAGAGATAGCACTGTCCCGGAGCATTATCTTCAGTATCATAACACTAGATTGAATGAATGATGAAGGCTCTGCCCAGATAAGCCATCTGAGCTGCTCCTACCACTGGATTGTGGTGTGAGTGCCAAGAGCTCAACTCAATCCCAACATGTCATCATACTGTTTAATTCATGAGCAAAACCATTTAACACCAAACACAAAAAGTCACACACACCCTTATCCCGGAATTAGATCCCAATAACACACACCAGAGATGCTCTCTCTGTTTTGCAGCCGCTGCCCCCAGGGTCAGCTGCGCTCTGATTGGTTGCGCTTCAGAAAGGTCAGCAAGCGTGTTAAAGTTCAAGATCAAGTTTGGATGCAGAACGCCGCAGCCAGGTGTTAAATCCAAGCTGTGTAGAAGTGCTGAGGCCGAGCCTCGTGTCTCTCTCTCTCTCTCTCTCTCTCTCTCTCTCTCTCTCTCTCTCCATGGGAAAATGAAGCTGGTGCAATGTAACTGTGATTATGTGTAGACAGGTTTACTATGAATGTAATGACTTCAAATAAGTGCTACCAAATGAAATCATTTCTGAATTTCCCCCCTTGATACTTCTGTGCCACAATCAAATTCAGTGCTGCTGCTCCCCGGCTGAGGCAGTGGTGCTCGTGGTGTTGTATAGTTAAACTATTCTGACCCAATTCTTATAATGTTTGCATGTTTTGGTAAGGTAAGCACAAACTCTTGCTTTCAGTAGGTGACATGATAAAACACGTAGGCCACAGGCAGATAAACAACAGGCTCCACAGAGCAGAGAGTGCACAGGGAAGGTGGGTAGTCCACAGACCACAAGCACAGACTGTCAGTCTGCACACTGAGCTGGAAACCAGTGTTTAATCTTGGTAGCTGCCCCAAAATGAGACCATTCGTAAGCTAAGAAATGTCAAATATTGGTGCGTTGATTGATTATACGTTTGCTTTTAAGCCTGAAATGCACTCAAGCATACCCTCCCAGATTTGAACCCTCCTGCAAAACCACACATGTAAAAAACTTGATTTACTTTCAGCACAAACAAACAAAAAGTTATGCAAATATTGAACACACCTAATTTGAATGCTAACATCTGATCTGGACATACAGATATATGGATGCTGGAACATGTTGGTGCTGGAACATCCCAGATCTGGACAGCCACATACTGGTATTGGGAACAGGATCTTCATTTAATGAAGTTTATGGGTATAAATAGACATCAAACACAATGTCCCAGTGGGCTTCACGGGGCTGCAGCAGCAGCAGCAGCAGCAGCAGGTCCTCTCTCAGCCTGAGCTCAACAACAGTGTGCTCAGGCAGAATGTGAAGTAAATATTTGCGTCTCACGCAAAGAAAGACATGTACGAACACACACTCACATGCACAGGCAGTCATTCCCATTGACTCTAATCTGAACTAGAACTGCTACCTGTCTAACTCTGACATTTACCCCAACCTCCACACAATACGTAACCGTTTACATAAGAGACACACACACACTCCTTGCGGCCAGAAAGAAGCTACTTGTTTATATTTGGCTGACATACATTTGAAACCGCTGGATGCGCTGTGACAGAGCAGTTGTTGTTGCTTAATTAAAACCTTCTTTTTGATGGACAGGGAGGAAGCCTCTGATATAAGAGACAGGCTTGAGCTTGAATATTTATGGAATCTTCCAAATAAACTTAAGTTCCTGAGAGGATCACAAAGTGTTTTGCGCCCACATTGCACAAAAGCTAAACAGAAACACATGCTTGGCCTTGAGGTGAGACAACAAGGCGTCGAAATCCAGATTTTGATTTAAGTATTTGGGTCGTAATTTTTTTTTTTCACTGTCGTTTTTCATGCATGTTTTCGGGATGAAGAACAGTGAATGAAATGTTTCACCTCTCAGTACATGACGCTCAACAGATGACTCTTTTAGTGGCTGCAAGCCAAATATGTAAAGCAGGAAAGCAGCGTGAGCGGCTCGGCCTGAGCTAACAATGACATATTTTGACCATTTTTAGATTTGAAGCATGTGACACAAAGGTTAACATTACTTTATAATGGCAGCAGCAGCAGCAGCAGCAGCAGCATCTCTGTCAGTCGTGAATACACAGAACCAGCTGGCTAACTCTGTCGTGCCACAAGAGAGAGCACACTCACAGTGGAGTGTTTTTCCATGACGTCACCGGTGCGCGAGTGTGTGTCCTGTGTGCGCAGTGTAGTTCCTCTCTTACATCAGAAATTATTGGCCTTTTGAATTATGAAAGTCTATAGGAACTTGCTAAATCTTTAAGATCTCTCTTGCAGAATGTAAATTACAGACATGGCCTTAAACAATGGCCTGTCTTCTCAGGGAAACCACAAAATCCAACCTAATGAGGCCATCTTAAAAGCAACTTTTCTATGCACGAAATGTATAAGAAAGCAGATGTTCATAAATAAAAAAGATGTTCAACATAGGAAGGAACAATAATGGTTACCATGGAACCTCTGCGACTGATGGGAAAGCGTGCATATTTTAGATCACAAATCACAGATTAGAGATATTTCCTGTGTTGCTAAACTCTACTGCGATGTGGGCAACTAGAAACGTAAGACTATACAAGCGCTCGCCTCGCAGTGATGCAAAGAGGTCTGTCTGTGTCTGACTGTGTGGTGTGGAAACTGATCATTATAAAATCTTCTCATGCACAGAGTGGCGATAAAGAGGAACTGTTTCAATGCCATGCAAAGACAAAGCGAGGCATGAGAAAACACATGCTGTGGCAAAAATAGCTATATTGTAGCTAAATTCTACTTAATGAGGATTTTTACATGTCCCAAAAGCTGTAATTATATGAAATACCATCACCAAAACACACTAGTATTTAGTCTAATCTCCTGTGTACAATCAGGCTTTGTGAGTATTTAACCTTGGATTGCAGTTAAGACTGACTAACGGACTACTTTGTTGAATTCAGTCTCTGTCCTATCTTGTTGAGACAAGCACCAGCTGAGTTTTCAGCTTCAATGACTGTCTGCCTCAACAGACTGGCAGCTTTCCTGGTGCTTCATATGTCAAGCTTACACTTAAACTCATAACTCTAATCATCTTTACAATGGTGGTTGTTTCTACAAAAGAGAACTAGCTCCTGTAAACCAAACATGTAATGAGATACTCTACACCAATTGAATTATTCAACATGAAAGAATGAGCTCAGGTCCACGACAGGATACAGGTTACTACAGCTCATCAGGAACCACAGAGCTCACGCTGAAGTTGGACTCTAATGTGGACACTGGTACACAGAGTAAAAAGGCAGTTTACAAGGAATGAGTCTTTTAGCAGCTGTCAACAGGCGGCCAAGTTAGATCAGGCAAACACACACACACGGGGAGTAAAAGTGGAAGACAGACAGTGCTGGCAACATGTTGTGTGATACGGTGCCACAGCCCGGGCCAAGAATAAAGAGAGGCTGACTGGAGCAAAGAGAGGGGTGGGGAGTTGATTAGTGCTGAGTCAGGCTGAGGCCCATTACCAGGACTGAGGAACAAGAACATGTTTTAAAAACTGAAACAGAAACAGCATTTACTGTGTTTGTTGTTTGGAGTCATGGACAGAAGACGGAATTTGTGGAAAAAACATGGAAAGATAAGTAGGTACAGGTCCTGACCAAGAAGTGAGTCAGCTAAAGATGAGAGAAGGTCTTTTGGGTTATGTTCTTTACCTAAAATTGACTGATTTCACTGAAAGTTGACTATATCGTTAAAAAAAAAAACTAAAAAAAACTTAAAAAAAACAAGAACCCAAATTCTGGGTTATCACTATCACTATCTAGCCTGGCCTCATCTCAATGATTGACTTGCAGAGCGAATAAAATCACACGCAAGGCAGCATGGGTACACCTACCCCCAAAAATGAGTGTATAAAATTAATTTCAAATATATGTTAGTCACAATAGCATCAAGAGCAGCCTCCAGTTTGAGGATGCTAGCTCACTATACTGAATGTTAAAGTTGAGCTCACCCCGGAAGATGGGTTATTAAAATAACCCAGCATCTTTTAGTGTGTTGACGCTTTTTGAAGCTGAGGGGACATTTCTTGGATTATGTTTAGAATACATTGCTTTTTGGACTTTGACCATTACATAACACTAGAGTAAGGGGGTGAAATGTTACCTATGCACAGGACTATGGTTTAACCTGTTTTTCAAATGGATAACAGCTGCCTTAAGTACCGGCTTTAAATACCGTCTGCCCCCATCAAAGGGTCACCCACTGAATGCTTTGTGAACCCAACCTCTTGGTAACATGGTTGGTGTTGGTATCCTTATGACACCAGTCTGATTACAAAGAGACGTGTGTGTCAGGGATTCTTGGTTAAATTTATGATGCAGGTCTACAGAGTCTCGTTCTGAAATAGATTGGCCCATATTTTAGCTCAGCTGCCTTTTTAGGAACCACACAACACCATCCATGGCAGGAGTATATGGTGACAACCGCATACTCAGGTTAACTCTGGACCTGACATTAAAAGTAACCATCTATAAGATAACATATTGATTATTACTTCCTGTCTGGCCCTGTTGAAGACCTTCTGAAAACCACCTGCCCCTCGAGGCTTCCGTTACACTAATGTTTAGTTAACTTATGTTAACTAATTGCTCACATGGAGAAACAAAATTATTACATAACTCCAGTGTTGCTGACTGTAGAGTACAATGGTAGGTTTTTGAATTGTTAGAATAAAACTAAATATAAGTCTTTGCTCTCTTTTCATAAATATGAATGGTGGAGAGCAAAGTAATACCAATCTACATAAATTACAGTTGGGGCCAGATATTTTCACCATGTGGTGGAACAAACTTGCAAAGACACATAACTGGGTTGTGGTCCACAGAAAGTCATGAGGTGCTATAGGTGCTAACTGTATGCAAACCAAGAATGCATCAAACTGGCGAAACAGGACAGGTAGAATGAGCGTCGGTGTTCAGACTTAGTCCTTTGTGCTTAGAAAGCACTCTTAGAAATAAGGGTTCCAAAAGTGTTCTTCTACAAGGGCTGAGGTTCTACCTGGAACCATTCTGAAAAACCCTTTCCTGAAGAAATGGTTTTTCAAGGGTTCTTGGTAACAATAAGGGTTCCAGTAAAAGGGTTCTTGGTGGAACTCCCTGTGTGGGTTCTAGATGAAACCATAAGAAGTGGGATATTTTCTGGATGAAACCCCCAGTAAGGCTTCTGGGTGAAACCAATACGCCATAAAAGGGATTTTTGTAGAACCTCTCATTGGGGGTTCTAGGTGTAACCTTTCACAGATGGTTCTAAGTAGAACCCTTTATGTGTTGGTTCTAGATATAACCCTTTATGTTGGGTTCTAGGTAGAATAAACGAAAAACAGCTCACAGCAGCACTCACATGACGGGATGTCTTTACATCAGTTTATTATGCGCACAGCAGCAAGTCAAAGCGAACGCGTTTCGGCGTTTAGCCTTCTTCAGCTTGGAAAGACATCCCGTCATGTGAGTGCTGCTGTGAGCTGTTTTTCGTTTATTGGCATTTTTGAGCCGGCACCCAGTCATTTTTTATACAGGGTCGAGCACGCCATCTCCTTTGTCTTCTAGGTAGAACCCTCCAAAAGGGTTCCACGTAGAACCTTTGAAGGTTCTGGAGCCAAAAAGGGTTCTCCTATGAGGACAAGCCAAAGAACCTTATATGGTTCTACATAGCACTTTTATTTCTAAGAGTGTCACACTCATTTAGTTTATTAGCTGCCAAAACTTTTACACTTATAATCATGAAGGCTCATAGGCGACATCATGGGGTTGATTAGACACTTGTTTCATAGCGTCTTTTCTCTCAGAACATTTTCAGGGTATTTTCAGAGGTCACTAGCTAGCTGAATCACTTGGCCTTTTTTATTTTCTTTATTTCTAGATTTTATTGATTCATTTTAGTTACAAAGTGTGTTACAATGGCAAAAATGCAACAGCATCAAAATTAAAAAAAAGAAAAAAAAAGGATTGTGCTGCTTTGCTCTGATTACTGTCATGAAATCATAATAAAAAAGGTTACGATCCTGTCTGCAACATTGGCTGTAAGGCAAGTCCATTTCTGTTTTCATCGCACTCAGTGTCACTTCCAGCTTCTTCACTGATGTTTTGTGTGGGAGCTTCCACTGCTGAGACAGTATTGGTACATTTTACTTTGAAAACGTCCCACCTTTCAGGCAGCAGGCCATGGTTGAACAGGAACAGAGTCAGCGAGGAAAAAACTATGATGGTTATGAGGGTGCAGAGCATGGAGACCGTTCTGACCGGGGACTTTTGGACGTAGACGCCGTTTTCAAATGTGCAACCGGGGAGTTGAAGGACAACAGGAAGACCTACAGCATTCTCACCCAACAAAATCCTGACGGTCACCCCGATGACGAAACCCATCACGGCACCGTAACCATTCGTCACACTCACAAAGAGCAGAGAGAACAGGTGGGGGAACATGAGTGTGTAGGAAACATCTGCTCCAAGAATCCAGAGGACCAGTGTGCTTTTTGTGAAGAATGTGATGGATGTCCCGACCACACCCACCACCACCACCGTGACCCGTATCACCCACCGTATTTCATGTTCTGAAGCCTGGTGACATGGAGGGAAACAAGAGGGAAATGTGTTCATGATTCATTCATGTTTTCTCCAGAAAACAATGAACAGAAAGACACACACATCTGTACTCCTTACCTGCTTACGTAAGATGTTCTTGTAGATATTTGACGTGAAAACAGATGTCGAGGACAAGAGGGAGGAGTCTGTGGATGACATGACAGCGGCAGCCACACCTCCAATCCCAATGACTGAGATGTAAGACGGAGTGAGGTATTTCAGAGTCAGGGGAAGGATCAGGCTTTGCTCGCCACGTAAATATGGGGATGGAAGGCCGTACAGCGTCATGTTCCAGTCTGACCAGAGAGAGAACAGCCATGTTTCTGACACTTTCCTCACCAGAATATTATATCCATACAACAGAAACCTTGGCCCTAAAGGGCCTATTGCCATAATCCCAATAGTCTTAGGGGTAGGTTCATTACCTTTTTAGATCGGCGGGGCAGAGACGCAAACTGCTCAGCTAATGCAACGGAGGCGCACGGTACTTTCACCTTTCCCTCATCAAACTCATCATTGTGACCTGTGCATTCACCACGCTGTGAAACAATTATGTAACATTGTGAGAGCGAGTTGTAATCAAGGCAAACGTAGAGCAGGAACTACATTCCAGACACGGCTGCTGGGTGGAGTGATTTCAAAAACATAAGCAGTGCCAACTATTTGCTTCGTGTGTCGTAATGTTACATAAAATATACATGATTATTTCATAGCGTGGCAAAGTTGCAGGTCACAATTTGAGAGTGTTTTTTTTTGTTGTTGTTGTTTTTTTTGGGGGGGGTCGCCTTTAATGTACAGGACAGTTGAGAGAGACAGGAAATGGGAGGCAGAGAGAGGGGGGATGACACGCAGGATAGGACTGCTTGGTGCCGGATTTGATCCGGGGTCGCCGGCAGAGGATTATAGTCTCAACACATGGGGCGGGTGCTCTACCAACTAAACACCGCACCAGTCCATGAGAGTGTTTTTGAGTTGTTGGATGGTGTATTTGATGAGGGAAAGGTGAAAGTACCGTGCGCCTCAGTTGCGTTAGTTGAGTAGCTTACCTCTCCGATCTAAAAATAGCTTGCACCGACAATTAAAGGTAATATGGCAATAGGCCAATTTGCCAAAATGTTGAACTATCCCTTTAAAGAGGAACTATGGAGGATATTTGTTTGGCTTTTTTCATGCCTTTATTTTAATAGGACAGTTGAGAGAGACAGGAAATGGGGAGGCAGAGAGAGGGGGAAGCCTCAAACACCGCACCACCCTATGGAGGATTTCTACCTTAATAGGCTATATGAAATATAACATAATCCACGGCGCCATGGACTGATTTCTCGCCGGCTTTGGTGAAAACAAATGCACATGGCCGGTAGGAGGGTTAGCAGAACAGTGGAAAGGTGACCGGACCTGCATAGTTTCCCTTTAAAAGGTTTTGCAATCTAAAACAGCTCAGTAGCACCTTGCACTTTAATAGAATCATGGAGGAAAATCTATTTAACATGAGTATAATTTGTGTATTTTTTTAAAGTAGCATGCTACTGCATGCATTGATTTTGCCTTTAGAGGTGGGCAGGCCATTGTGAAAATACACAATTCAAAAGTCCAAGCCCCTTTCTTCAGACTTCTCTCTGAAACCACACACACACAGTGCTTGTTCTTTTCTGCCATAATGTTGCCGCAACTGTCTCGTTGAATTTAGCAAGTTAGCATGAGCTCTGGCTCTGGCATTGTCTTTTCCGTATCGTAAATCGTTGGTTCACAAAGAGGGGTACGTGCGGAGGGGGGAGGGAGGAGCAGATGGCAGTTTGATAAACGCAGCTCGATCCAATGAATTTGTTTGTGACATTCAAAATGACTGAATGGTGTTTTTACAGGATTGTCTGTTCCACAGATCAGTCACCTGGTTGCATTCTGGGTGTGAAGAGGATTTCAAACAATGTGGTAAAAAAAAAAATGCTCCAGAAAAAGAGATGAACAAGCAACGTGTTGTTTCCTGCTGCTGAATAATCTCTCAATCAAAACAATAACGGAGGACATGATAAAAAATAAGACATATCAGTAAATAGTTGCCTATAGAGACATGGTGCTGAGGGAAGTATATGACTGAAAATAGCCCAGTGAACACAGGCTAGTTGTAAATCTTAACTCCGCTGACCTGAGTTGCTGGGCAGGTTGTGCACAATGAGTGTTTTCACTGAAAACAGCTGTGTTTTGTGGTCAGTGATGGGACTAATGAGAGCAAACACTGAACTGAATGAACTACAAAGCCCAGTGATGTTTCTCTGTGGTTCCTCTCTTTGTGCAAGTTACTAAACACAACACAATTATTCTATTGTTCATATACAAACATTGACTCGTGGAGCTTTCAGAGAAAGTGGAGAGAAATATTGTGTGTATGACATTATCATACTATCTTTGTATCTTTGTATGATCGCAAATTCAATCTCACTAATTTACAAAAATAACAACTTCTTACTCCATCAGTATTTTTTTCTGTATTCCCATTGATTCAAACATTGTATTGAAACTATGAGGAATCCTCTCTGTTAACATCAAACTAATAGCATTTGTTTTGCCTGTTCAAAAAGACATCATTTACAATTATGACGATTTAGAAAGTAAGATTAGGCTCCATGAGTTCAGGTGTGTAGGATCACTACTGTGTGAGTCAGCCATGTTTGTGTAGCTGTAGAAAAAACCCACTCAGTCACTTTGTTATAGGTCACAGTGTGTTTGCAGTAAAGGTCTGTCATCTCAGAACTAATACTCGCCTGTGGAGGCGGCGACAGCCCCGACCAAGATGGGGGGTATTCCCAGTATGCTGATGACGAGCGCTGCAGCGTAGCAGGTAATCTGGGCTGTCTGCGATGAGGAAGCAGAGAGCGTCCTCTGGTGGAAGCTTTGGAATGCAACGCTGCCAAGACCCTGGACAAAAAGAGTGGAGGAGGAGGAGGAGGAAATATGCTGCTCTGCTCACATGGCAAAATATATTTATGTATATTAAGTATTTACAATGCATGTGTAAACATCCCAAAACAAACAAACAAACACACATTCTGCATAGGTTTTTTTGTCCCTCTCTGTCAGCTCTGACCGACTGGTGACCTGTCCAACACTCACCCAAAGTCAGCTGGGATTAACTCACAATCTGATACAGACAAACTGCGTATGATTGGCCAAGGCATCTTGCCCGGCAGACTTCTCTAATTCTCTACCTCATTATGCACAAGAATTCACATTAAAGCAGATATCAGTGGAATGTTTTTGTTAATATAAGTCCTAAATAGTCCTATTTTCCGTCAGCAATCACTTACATGGAGTGTTTCAGCCGTAACACGAGTCTCTCCGTCACTCTGCTCTGCTGTAAACCAGGAGAAAACTTTCCTTGTGGGATACAAGTGTTATCCAATGAGGAGAGAGAACAGCATGAAGGGCTGTGTGTGCAGCCAAGGGATGCGCGTGAATGTGGTGACGTAGCACGAGGACCAATAGATGCATGACAAGGGCGGGGGCTGCTAACTCATGGTGCGTTCAAGGAAACTCGTAACTTGTGTTTTTCCTTCCTGTGAAGTCATACCAGTTCGATCTGGTACGAGTTCACGGGTCGGAAGTTACGAGTGGCCGTTATAGTGCACGAGTTACGGGTTGCCTGGAACGCTACAAAGTCGTAGTTGTGACTTGAAGCTGTAACTTACGGTTTCAAAAGCCTGCCTTGAACGCAGCATTAGCGAAAACGGCCGAACCGCTGATATCTGCTTTAAACATTAAATTGAGGAAATCAGGTCACTGCAAATCACTAGATGCATGTAAAAGCATTACTGTACCAGCAGCTCTGACTCTTCATGTCTGCCTTTGATGCAGGAAAAAATAAATATACATATCTATAAATGTTCAGGGCAAGTCATGGGAGACAGATTATGAATATTAAGCCCACCAGCACTAGAAAGTCATCAATCCACTTCCAGACTTTGTCCGGCTCCAGTGTGCCGACCCAGGGCTCTTGAAGTGTGTGGTTGAAAGCAGTCTGAGCAATGCTTGGAAAGAAGGGCTTGTAGAGCAGGAAGGGGATGCACACCACCTGAGAAGAGATGCTGAGATCAGGGGCTGTTTTTATCCAACTTCTAAGATTTGAAAGCTGCACTTTAAAGGTATTGTGTAGGAATTCCTCCAATCTTGGCAGAAAGTCACACATTAAATCCTGTCAATTTTCAAAATAAAGCACTTTTCAAAATAAAACACAGCGATTGACAAATGCAATGACATTTGTGTGCAGTGGGGTGGGAGGTGGGGAGGGAGACAGAGAGCTTTGTACATCCTTCTTCCCTTTGCCACATCATATCTGATGAGAGCCTGTGAGAGGCTTTTCAGCTGTTGCTTCTCTGAGAACGAAATACAGATCTCAGCTCAACATTGAGCATGACTTGAGGCAGTTTCAACCCCGTTTTGAGAGGATGTGCAGTGCAAAAGGCACATTGCAGCCACTAATGCAGGGAAAGTTCACTTGTTTATTTGACGTCTGTAGCCTACTTTTACTTTTTGTTTTTGATTCAAGTTATGATGGCACAACTGCACTTTTATTTTCTCTTCTTGAACTTTGTGTTATTTGATGTTTTTGATTTTGACTCAGTATCAAATATGGCTGATTGGCTACTTGGTGCAAGTAAGTTCAATACATGTGAAATAATTTGGAGTTGTCATTTGAGAGGATGAGGTCCTGTATGTTGTTGTGACGGGTTGCTTCTGGTTCATAAGCACACTGAGTCCAGGTAAGTTTCAATCATTACTTATTCATACATAACTCAAACAGTCACAGCTACTTCAGTGGCTTTCAGATTACACACAGACTTGAAAATCCCCACTTGTTCAAAGTTGTTGAAGGGCTGGAAAAAATTATATTATGGCGAACAATGGAACTGTGTTTTTTTTTTTCAGGTAAAACCTCTTTTAGGCCATGAAAATAGGATGTTTCTTTGGGTCCATTCACAACAATGTATGTTGTAAATCTCTGGGCAGGGCTATTATGGGCTGGCGTTGCTAATGGGAGGAGTGCAGAGAGTCTTCTACTGCAATTAAAGTACTTAGGGGCTATTTGTAGATCATACAACCACACTTTAAAAAAATGATACTATCCCTTTAAGTTTGAGAGTATAGGACTATATCATATTCTACAAATTCTCAGCACTTGAGACTAAAATGACCCTCAAAGACGCTTGATAAGTACGGCCCCAGGTCCATACCATGAGTCGGTAATATTTCATATGTCGAACTGAAAATATGACAAAGTTAAACCAACATCATTCCATAGGCCTATGATAGCTACAGTAATTGTTTGAACCAAAATGAATCTCAGACATGTGTGAATTTTTCTCCAGTGCATCAGAGCCCCAAAAGAAAATTAGGATTTGTTATTACAGACTTGTTAAAATTGAAAAAATGCGGGTCAGTGTTTAGCTCAGTTGGTAGAGCACCCGCCCCATGTGTTGAGTCTATAGTCCTCACTGCAGGCGACCCCGCTTCAAATTCTGCACCACGCGGCCCTATCCTGTGTGGAATTCCTCCCTCTCTGCCTCCCATTTCCTTTTCTTTTTTTTGGCGTTTTTGCCTTTATTTTTGATAGATCAGTAGAGATAGACAGGAAAGGGGGAGGCAGAGAGAGGGGGAACGACATGCAGGAAAGGTCTGCCTGACGCGGGACTCAAACCGGGGAACGCCTGCGTTGAGGCCTAGTTGCCTCCCATTTCCTTTCACTCTCTGTACTAAAAGCAAAAAAGCCCCTAAAAATATATTTTTAAAAAACTGAGAAAATGCGTGTCATAGAAAGAAAATGTCAGACCTTGACCTTTTCTGTGCCACTACAACTAACTACAATGTGGGTCTAATACTGTTAGTTACTGTAGGTGCTACTGTATCTTACAAATGAATGTGCAGTGCTGAACAAGATGCTTGAACTCACCAAACTGACAAAAACTAGACAGAGCTGGATGACGTCAGTGTAGGCCACTGAATACAGGCCTCCTAACAAAGTGTAGAGGATGGCCACGGCAGACGAGACCCACACCGAATAAGCAAAGGGTAAATCCAGTATCACGCTCATAGTTGTTCCTGTCGGGCAAAACCACAAACACAGAAGCACGTGCTTAAATGCTTTGATAAATAAAATATACAAATGTTACTGGCTTGTTTACTGACTTAAACAAATTCAACATATTAATAAAACAGTAGCCTATCTATCAATGTAAGAATTATCATATGGTTGTATGGATGAATGTATGCATGTATATGTATATTTATGGTATATGAGATATTAGGTATAATAATATAATATATAGAATGTAGGGTATGTCACAGGTTATGTATGAACATAGGGATGTGTGTATATGGAAAGGGTTAGGGCAGGGTAGGCCTATGCAGAATGATATTGTATTGTGGCACATGAAGACAGTTGTATAAATGGTAATGGTACTGATCTATAATATAAATAGTATGATGGTTGTAGTAGTAAGGTGCTGATATGAGATGAAGAAGTGAGGAGGCTAAAACCTCACCTTGTTTTTGGTTTTTCTTTGTTTTTATAATGTTTATGATGTTTGTGTTTCTTTTGTTTTTTGCTTTTATAATGTTTCTGTATTTGTAATTCTGTCAGACCCCAGGAGGAATAGCTGTGGTTTTGCTGCAGCTAATGGGGATCTAAATGATAAACTAAACTAAACTAAACCTGATAGCCAGGTGTGTTTACCTAAGCCAAGCATAGTGCAGGACACCCACAGCACCTCCATCAGCAGGGCAGGCAGCACCAGAGCACCACTCAGCACTCTGCCATACTTGATCTGGAATGGGTCCATCATGGTGATGTACTTCTGGTCCCTCATTGGCTTGACAAAGAAGAGACCACCTTATGGAAAATATTATGTTAACCATTATTCTTTATCAGATATCAGAACAGAATTTACCTGTATCTTGCATTATTGCATTATGCAGTATTTAGATTTTTCTATGTTGAAAGGATAATCAGGACTTTATTTCTAGCGTAAAATACGACCATTTCCTCATTCCGACGAAATTAGCTCCAGCTGAGAGCTGCATATATCTGTATAATGTGAGAACACGGAGGAGCAGAATGCAGCCTCTAAATAACACATTATCCTCCGCAAAACTTGTTCATTTCACCAAGATTTACTTCTGATACACTAGTGCTATTCCCCTCTGAGTCCGTGGTTAGCTGTCTGTAGGTCTGTAGAGGTCTGTAGGTTGACCTACTGACCTCTGACCTGGATGATGTCATCTCTGTAGGTTGACCTACTGACCTCTGACCTGGATGATGTCATCTCTGTAGGTTGACCTACTGACCTCTGACCTGGATGATGTCATCTCTGTAGGTTGACCTACTGACCTCTGACCTGGATGATGTCAACTCTGTAGGTTGACCTACTGACCTCTGACCTGGATGATGTCATCTCTGTAGGTTGACCTACTGACCTCTGACCTGGATGATGTAATCTCTGTAGGTTGATCTACTGACCTCTGACCTGGATGATGTCATCTCCGACCGCTGCAAGCCTCATTCTGATAATAATCATTCTGCTTCAGCATTCAGGTCCATTTTTATCTCAACTATCCAGAGCTTTAGTGAGTCCAGGTTGAGGAGAGGAAGCTGTGGAAGCTCAACTTCATCCAGCTGCTCATTTTGTTCTGACAAGTCAGAAACACACAGAAACAGACCGTAGCATTAGCGGTAGCAACAAGCCACGCCGCAGTCGGAGATTACATCATCCAGGTCAGAGGTCAGTAGGTCAACCTACAGAGATGACATCATCCAGGTCAGAGGTCAGTAGGTCAACCTACAGACCCCAGATGTTGATAACATACCTCTACAGGCTCGGAGGGGAATAGCACTAGTGTGTCATAACTAAATATTGGTGAAATGAACAAGTTTTATATTTACGGATAATGTGTTATTTAGAGGCTGCATTGCACTGCCCCGTGTTCTCACATTATACAGACATGTATATCTCAGTTGGAGCTAATTTCGTCAGAACGACTTGTAATGACACCAAAGTTATCTGGGTGAGGAAATGATCGTATTTTATGCAAGAAATAAGATTCAGGTTGTAAAAAAGGCTAATTGACCTATGGCTAAGCCACGCCCCCAAACACGATGAGCCAATCACAGTGCGCATAGCTAGCCCATACACTCGGACATTCTCTGCTTCCACCTCCATTGAAATGCATTGCAGTTAGTCAGTTTTCAATCGTTTTTATGTGTTTTTTCTTGACATTTTAAGTTTAAAATGGTCAGATGGTGTGCATGGGTTACATGCAACTCTGACACTAGGTATCCTGTGAGGTCGGGATCGTAGGTCAACTCTCTGGTGTATTTTTTACCTCATTTTCCTAAGCCACATCTCAACCTAGAGAAGTGTCTGCTCTGGATAAAGAGAGTAGCCCACAACACCAACTAAACATGGATAAACTTAACAAGGATGTCTACATCTGTTGTAAGTTAAGTCAACAACGTATTTGAGGCAACATATTGTGAGAGATGTTTGGATGTTAGCTAGAATCACAACTAAGCATAAAATCCGCTAGCTTAATGCTAACGTATAGCCTAATGCAAAACTCCATAGACAGGCTAACAGAAGTTAGCGGATAATGTGTTATTTAGCGGCAAACGGCAGCCAGAGCAGTAAAGTTAAGTTAAGTTTTGGTGACTTCGAGATGATATTTAATCTTTCTGTCTCCAACAACCATCAATTGCCTCCTGTGAAATGTCTCCTACTGTAACTGCTAGCATAGCGCTTGTCACTGAATGTTGACAGTTTGTCCGAGTGAGTGGAGGGGGCGGGGCTTAGCCATAGGTCAATTATCCTTTAAGTGAACAACATATAGAAAACAGCACAAACTTTTTAATGCAAAAACAAAGTGGATATGTCTGATGTATTTGTATTTGTAGACAGTGTGTCTTACCTATGATGAAAGACACTGAGTACTGTATAGGCATAAGAGCCCATACCAAGCCCATCTTGGGTGTGTACACTGCCTCAGCTAGACCCAGGATAAAACCACCCCCGACCCACGTAGCTGCAGCGAAATCACACAAACATGCACACACACAAAAATAAATCAGTAGAAGGTAGAAAGAACATCATTTCCAGCAGGATGTGTGAGTGTGCTGTAGCCCAAATGTTGCAGAACACAAGGACCCACAGAAGCTGCTGGAGCCGGTCTCGGCTCACACAGGGTGTCTGTCTGTAGAGACATTCACACACACTAGAGCAGGAAGCAGTAGAACCTGGAGAGAGCCCACACAGGTAGAGGGGAGAACATGCTACTGCTGTCTCACCTGTTTTTCATTCAGAACAGAAAAACAACTTTCAAAGGCCATCAGCAGGGGGCAGTGTAACATTTCAACATTGTGTCAAATTACTTTTTTCTACAACACATGCAAACTCCGCACAGAAAGGCCCCAGGCCTGGGGATGGAACCCAGAACCTTCTTGAAGAGGGCCGTCTTGCAGTGCTAACCACTGCACCACCCTGCCGACCCTGTAGAAACAATAATGAACAAAATAATACCTTTTTTTCTATCAAGAAATGAAGGAATTAACTTATTATCAAAAAAAAAATATTGATATTGATGTTGTCACCGGTTACTCACCGGTCATGGTAAAAGTCCCCACCAGCGTGTTGATATTTCTTGCTCCGAGGAACATCACCTCGATCCTGCTTCCATGGCTGTTCCGCTCCGCCCTTCGGGACTTCCGGGCAGCCCAAACCCCTGTCGCCAGAATAACGATGTAGAAAAACACCACTGCAATCACACCTGGGATGTCCAGAGCCATGGTGATCGGCCACTATGGAGCACTGGATACATAACAAATACTGACACTGAATTTACCAAGAGTGGACAAGCACAAAGGTCAGCAACTCAATCCTGACAAACATGTTGCAGTACCACTGCTGCTTGTAATGCTGCCTCTGTATTGTACCTTTTTCTGTATTAAACAGGTAAATTTCAAAAGACACGCTCCAAAGTCAATCAGCTCTCAGCACATGAGAAATTAATCTTATTTTGTTATATCAACATAAAAGGTGCCTTCCATATTTCCTATAGTCCAGAGGAAAGCTCTCTCCCTCTCTCTCTGAGCCTGTGTGTATGTGTGTGAGCACACACTGGGAAAATATTTGTATTGGTCAAGTTTGTGTTGGCAAGCCTGCAGTGGAAATGCTGTGGCTCATACAAAACACAAAAAAAGAGCAGTGTGTAGTCGGCTAGTCTAATTCACAGCACTGAGCCATCACATCAGAGATGAGCTTATAGCCTACAAATAAAAGATACCAAAGCTGGTGGTTTGGCTGTATCACTAACATTAAAAGAGAAAGTTGGGTGCTTCCATGCCCAGTGTTGACACTGCAGATGTGGCAGACACACCCACATCACTTAAAGCAGATATCAGCGGTACGGCCGTTTCGGCGAATGCTGCGTTCAAGGCAGGCTTTTGAAACCGTAAGTTACAGCTTCAAGTCACAACTACGACTTTGTAACGTTCCAGGTAACACGTAGCTTGTGTTTTTACCGTCCTGTTGTCTGTGAAAATCACTATAACGGCCACTCGTAACTTCCGACCCGTGAACTCGTACCAGATCGAACCGGTATGACTTCACAGGAAGGAAAAGGACAAAGTACGAGTTTCCTTGAACGCACCATGAGTTAGCAGCCCCCGCCCTCGTCAGGCATCTATTGGTCCTCGTGCTACGTCACCACATTCACGCGCACCCCTTGGCTGCACACACAGCCCTTCATGCCGTTCTCTCTCCTCATTGGATAACACTTGTATCCCACAAGGAAAGTTTTCTCCTGGTTTACAGCAGAGCAGAGTGACGGAGAGACTCGTGTTACGGCTGAAACACTCCATGTAAGTGATTGCTGACGGAAAATAGGACTATTTAGGACTTATATTAACAAAAACATTCCACTGATATCTGCTTTAATGACACTGGCAAGAGCACCACCTAAAACTTTAAAGGTTTTTTCATCAAAACCATTATTTTTTCAAAACCAATACATGCACAGAATGTCTAGAGGGGTGCAGAGTAAAAGTATTCATTTTACTGAAAAAAAATTATAGAATAGAAATAATTGTTTTATAAATTCTGACAGGTCCAAAATATACAGTATACAGTATCTGGTTATGTTGGCATCTCTGCACCAACAGCATTACGTTGATGTGTTTCAGTCCACTGTCAACACCGGAGCTGCTGCTCAGTTAGCGTTAGCTACTGTATTATAAGAGATCCATGGCCATGTACCTGGCAACCAGCACAATTGACCCTTCGCCAACTCCTCCCACAAACGGCTATTGTCCAATCCTACATTAGCAACTGTAACTATTGAGAGTGAGGAGTCACGTGCCGATTTGGTCTGATCTGGGCGGGGTTTGAGCCTGTCAGCCATGATGGAAGGAGACGCTATATACCCTTCATTATTTCGGTGGGATAGTGACAGATCAACAAATTACAAGAAAGAACAAGGAGAAAGTAAAGCAATGGAGAAAGATAAGGTGAAAGAAAAGGGACCTGGAACAAGCTCACAACTAGCACCAAACAGCAGTATTTGGAGAAGCTCTCAGACATCCAAAACATCGACCCATACGAGCTCCCTGCAGCGCAATGGCAGAGACCTTGACCATTTACCCCCATGACCATGCACATACATGGACATCGTCAATTACCTTGTGGAGTTAGTACACAAAGCAGGAGTTTAAAAGCCACAAGTCTTTAGAAGGTTATGAAACTTTCTGCTGTGGATGGGTGCAGGACTTGGCCACCCACAAGCCTCCAGGTGGTGAAAACAGCGTTACTTGCAAAGGTAAATTTATTACTCACTGTTGTTAGGTACTTCTTGACCAAAATGACAGCGTAATTAACTGCTACTGTTTGGTACTGTTGAATGTAGCCTACACAAACGTTTCCAACATGTTTTGGTGTGGGCTAAAGCTGTGTATGTTTAGGTATTTAGTTGTAGTTTGATTTTAGCCCAATGACACATACAGTACAAGGATACAAGGAAGTTTATTTGTTATGCATATGATAGCTATACAGCAATCCGTCGCCTCCTCGTCAGGTCAGAGACTTGCTCTCCTTGATGCTTTATCCATTTTGGTATCCTAAAAAAACTGTATCCCAGTGTTCCATTACAATCGTGTACTGGAGCTGTTTTTAACACAGCAGTGATTTCCAGGCATTGTAAAACAGTAAATTACAGAGTAGACGATTTTGTTTTGCCCATAGACTAGTAAGGCTTTTGGCGCCTGAATCCTTCCATCATGGTGGAGAAGGGGGAGATCTAGAGGGGGTGGGGCTCTGAGCCGTGACAACTCCTCACTCTATTATCTCAGAACAGTTTATCCAGAAATTTGCTGATATTTCCTTTGAAATCGATACCAAATATTGCCAGGAGCATGGCTGGGGTTGAAAGCTTGCCCGGGTTAGCAACAGTAACCAAGGGGGCGGGGCTTATGCGAAGGGTCAAGGTTGGAGGGAGAGCAGGCGAGTGTGTGTGCAACTCCTAGCCTCGTAAACCAGCCTCTCCCGGAAACGCATTTCATTTCATTTCTGAGGGGGGGTCTGGCCTCATCCCCACTGTGAGCGTTTGGGGTGGGCGGGAGTAGTAGCGTTGACAGACAACTGATTCAGCCAATCAGCAAGTTGCTGTATCAAACGTTTGCCGAATCCAGTTGGAAGAACAGAGAAAACGTCTCTTCCTTCAAGAAACTCAACAAGCGCCGACTCTTGCTCTTGTTTAATTGCTGTAATGGATGTAGTAAGAACTTCCCTTGTTGCTGTTTCTAGGCTGCTACTGCTATACTGAATATCTTTGCTGCTAGAAGCTCCGCCGTGGTAAGAGTCACGCAGTGTAGTGACAGGGCTTTGCACCAGTCGGTCCCTGATTGGCCAACGTGCTGTGTCAATCACAGAAATCTGAGCAGCGGCGCTGATTGGCTCGTCCTTCTGAGGGTTTCAGGCCATCGCCGCTGTGATTGACACAGCACGTACTTGGCCAATCAGGGACCGAAGAAGAACAGCGATAACGTCTTTTCCTCCAAGAAACTCAACAAGCGCCGACTCTTGCTCTTGTTTAAGTTCTGTAATTGATGGTATTTCATTTAGAACTTCCCTTACTGCTGTTTTTACGCCGCTGTTTGACGCTCCGCCATGTTTGTTGTAGGTGAGTCCAGTCCATGTAGTGATGTTTTCAGGCCCTGATTGGCCAACGTGCTGTGTCAATCACAGCGGCGACACTGATTGGCTCGGTAGACGGCCGATTTCTGGCGAAACGGTTACAACGGGGATGAGGCCAGACTCCCCCTGAGAAATGAATTAAATGCATTTCTAGGAGAGGCTGGTTTACGAGGCTATGCAACTCCTACTGGCTGGGAGGAATTCAACTTGTAGCGAACCTTTAATTCTACTGGTGCACTGTGAATTATTACCCAACTGATAGATTTAACAAATGAACAAGTGAGAGATAGGGATTACGATGTCATGTGAAGCCCTTTGAGACAAACTGTTTGTGAAAAACGGGCTACAAAAATACAATTGCCCTGCCTTTCCTAGGGAGGAGGAGAGAAAGAAAGTGACTGGGTTGTTTTTTATGACACCACAACATAAGGTATTCTGCAAAAATGGATAAAGAAAAACAACTTCACGTTACAAAATCTTATCAGGCATATCCATTTATCATACGAGCAGCTGCCTAAATAGACCGAATCGCCTTGTTGTTTACATTCTACTTCCGGGTAGAAAACCAGCACGTATTGAATGGGAACATTAGTAACGAACGAGAATTTAGCTATACAAATCATATTTTTCACGCCCTATCACCGTTTAGACAAATCTGAAATCATTGAAGAAACATTACTATTTCTGTGTTGTATTTATTCCGTTTGGGGGAATCACAGTGTCTATAAAGCATCAGTGGCTGCAGCTGACAGGGACAGCTAACGGTGGTAGCTAAGCTAACATCAGGACGTCAGCTGTTAAAACCCTCCCGTTGTTGGACACGACATGAAACTCCACTTAGTTAGCTCAGTCATGTTGTAACTCAGATATCCACTGGAGATGGACCGTTTATTTATTTTATGTCTTTATTGGATAGGACAGTTGAGAGTGTGACAGGAAATGGGAGGCAGAGATGGGAGGAATGACACGCAGGATAGGGCCGACCGATGCGCGATTCGAACCGGGGCCGCCTGCAGTGAGGTCTACAGCCTCAACACATGGGGCGGGTGCTCTACACCGCCCCTTATGGACCATGACTAATTACAAAAATGTGCACACGTAATGTTTGTCCAATCATTGGTTTCATAGACTTTACAAATTAAAAATTTACATGAAAAAATAGCGAAACTCTCATCCGTCACTATTAGAATTATAAGGTTCTATCTCCATTTAGGGTAGTTCCGAGATATTAAGCATCAAAGTTCCAACTGGGCTTCTGTTTTGGTTGATAGAACCTTTGTATTTTATGAATAGGCCTAACTAAACAAAAAACATTGAAAATTTTAAAATAACACCAGGCATTATCAGACCACTATTATGCAAAAAAATCAATTTTGAAAAAAATGGAGAGCTTATACAGTAATTCTAAGCTCACGTAATGACAATGTGCAACATTTAGACCAGACCAATCAATTATTTGAGATAAAGAAATTACCATTCCATATTACTTAAATGCCCTACTTTCATATAGGCAGCAGGTTTCATGTCTCGGTAATATATGAGGTCATTCCAGGTCACAGCTACAGCCTGCGTGGTGTAGCTTTGTGATATTTATATAGGTATTAAAGGGATAGTGGAGGTATTTGGATGTTTTTTGGTGTGACTTTTTGGACGAAGAAAGTTGCTGTCCATTGACAACCATTGTATGGACAAATACTGCTGTGCGGACCCCCCCGTAACTCAGAGAAGGAACGGCTCTTAGTTGACATGAGGGTGAGTAGATAATGAGTGAAATTTGAATTTTGGGTGACCTATCCCTTTAAGTGTCATTTTGGTGCTTTCCACTAATCAGTGTGTAGGCCTACAGCTGCCAGTGCCACTGAACAAAAGCACCAAAATGACACTTAATACCTCAATACATATCGCAATAACGCAGACGACATGAGGGTGAGTAGATAATGAGTGAAATTTGAATTTTTGGTGAACTATCCCTTTAATACATATATAAACATCACAAAGCTACACCACGCAGGCTGTAGCTGTGACCTGGAATGACCTCATATTACCGAGACATGAAACCTGCTGCCTATATGAAAGTAGGGCATTTAAGTCATATGGAATGGTAATTTCCCCCTGACAACATCCCATCGCCTGGAGCCTGGACATGTCTGTTGATGGACTGTGGTCTCATGATGTCAAGATGTTCATGAACAGCATGATGAAGAGGACTGATTCAATACTAACTGTCTTTGAAGCAGAACATTTAGTGGTGGATTCATTTCTGCTGTTAATCACCTTGTTAGAGAGCAGCATGTTAACAACACTGTGACAGAACATGTGCATACAGGTTTAGAGAAGGTGAAATGAAGTTCACATGTAAAGGTTATTGTGCATTTTGGGAGCAGTCTTAAATTTCATCAGAAAGCCCAACATCCCTACATTTTGTGAGTAGCCAGCACTTGACTTACCTTGACATCTGCGGTCTGTTCCACGATCAGCTGCTCTGAATGTTTGTTATAGCTATTTTGGGAGAAGCTGTGGTGACAGCAGGTAGTTTACCTAAACTGTGACTTTCCCCAGTTACATGGCCTCAAATCTAATGAAATCCAATGAAAATGGTCCTTACATAAAAAAAAAGGACCAACCAGAAAACGCTGTGCTCTTGGGAGGTACTGTAAGGACAGGCCAGGTCCTCAGTGTACAGTCATCCATCAGTTTCAGTATCTCAGAACATACTTGTGCACAAACTTATCACTGTTTTTGTCGTGTCGCGCGCGCCTTGCTCTCGCACCGTGTTTGTCCCAACGGACACAGGAATTAGTGATGTTCGATACCACAAATTTCCTTTCCGATACAATACTGAGTAAATTTCAGGCTGGTATCGGCGATACCGATCCGATACTGATCCTTTGTACAAATGCACCTAATGTGCCTAGTACATGTAATAAAATTAAAAAGTACTGTATTTCAAGTATTTCAAGGATGCAAGACTTCAGTGTATGACGAGGGAATGAGGTAGTGGTATCGTCTACTGTAGAATGTAGCTGAAAATAGTGTTTCAAACACTAAAAAAAGAACATAAGTTAAATAATAAAACCATAAATTAAATAAGAAAATGATGAACAAACTTTTTTTTTAATTCATTCATTTATAATATTATTTATAATTCAGATATCACAGACTTCGTCTTCACTGTGGCACCACGCTGACTTTGCGAGCAGCACACCGCTGCACTTACGCGTTACGTACTTACCCAGGCGGAAGAAAAAGTAGTTCCTACCAACCGTGTGTTATTTAGACAAGATCTGAATAGTTTAGTTACTTTCCACTGTGTTCCTGTTAATGATAGCCTATACATTACCACAAATGACTAAAGTATCAAAAGTATCGATATTTTCATTTGAGTATCGATTCTAGAGCAGACAGACCTGGGATCGGAAGTATCGATATTTCAGTATCGATCTGCACATCACTAGCAGGAATGCAATTAAGGCTAAGGAAGATGAAAACGACACAGCGTCTTGGTTGCAGCATTAACGCCTCCATGTGTTCAGATAGTACTTAAAGAAGGAGCAGGAGAGGAGGGAAAGGCCTCGGACGCACAGTGGCTGCAGCAGGGAGTCTTTTAGAGATGACAGGAATCAAGTAGGCTATAGTGAGTCAGAGTAGATCATGTTTAGTTAGACTACATACCAGATCGTTTCCATAAACTTCCTTCTACAGACTACACAATCCCGACCGGCACACCACCGAGTGCAACAAGTAGCCTAGGTCAACAAAGGTCGCACACCTTATGTTAACGTATTTCCTTCGTATACAGTGATGTATAGAAACCTAATTCCGTTTTCCCCACGACGCTGAAGGTCCTTTCCGATCCGTCAGTTAACGGGAAAGTTGGACTCCTCCTGAGCGCCTACTCCTCTGTCTGTCTATTTCATCCCTGTTGCGACAGTAGATTTTTTATTATTATTATCTTATAGACTACATAGATTAGAAGAAAAAAAAATAGACTAACGCTTTTCCAGCAACGGCAAAGAGACTTTGTAAGAAGAAAATACAAAGAAAAGGGTAGATTATACCTCATTTTAACCAGGTAACCAGGTTCTGGTCAAAAGCACAATACTCAAAGGGGTAGTTCAACATTTTGGGAATTTTGCCTATTGTAATAATTCCTAGTCATAGAGGTAGGTTCATTACATCAAATTATCGATGCATGTTGTTTTGAGATCCGCGGGGCAGAGACGCAAGCTGCTCAGCTAACACAATGCAGGTGAATGGTACAAGCCCTGTCCCTCTTCAAACTCCTCAAATAGACGATCCAAATGCTCTTGTGGAGAAGTTGTGACCTGCACATTCGCCAGGATATGAAATAATAATGTTTAATTGTGTAACATTAGGACACATTTAGCAAAGACTCAAAGCACACTTGGGCTTTTCTAATCACTCTGTCCAGCAGCCATATCCGGAAGGTAATGGTTTTACCAGGCTGTTAATCATTTTCAACAACTTTTAACACACTCATATTCATCATTTAATTATTTATTCAAATTGGGGGGAAAGGAAATGAGCTGACATGAGAAAACTGGTTACATAATGTCTTTGGTATTACTGAATTGTCCTTTGATAACTTCTTTGGTATTTGGCTATAAGCTCTCAGAAATATACAAAGCATTTAATGTGCGTACTACAAACCACAGACTGATTCTGGAACAGATGGACAATGTTATCTACAACACACAGGTTGACAAAGAAATACATACAGTACATTCATCACTGTAAGGCTTTGGTCTAGCAACAACAGCCCTTTACTGACAATATACGGATCATTAGTGTCATATGTGTAATCTCACAAAGTCTTGCAGCTGTGAACATGTTTTGTCGCTATTTATGTATTGGTGTCTATGGATATTCTCATTCATCCAGGTCATCGTTCTTTCTCTGGACAAATTGAATCGTAGGCGGACTAGTGAGACTTATTGCATACGAACTGATGAAGCCCCTTGGATAAGAGGCCAAACGCCTTTCCAGACAAATACAAGTCCAGCTGCTATATTTATGCAAATACAATAACATTTGTTTTGTATTAAACTGACCTCAAAATCTGTAAAAATCAACAGTCACTCCAAATCTAAACAATTATGGAATGCCCCTTTAACCCTACCTGAGTTACTACACTTTGGCATGCTCTCTATAAAATATACACAAATACCGTACAGCACTGGGATATGAGACACAATGTTTGAACGCTGGCTGGCAGGTTCCATTTCTCCCACCAGGGGGAGCAAGTGAGAAACCAAAAAAACAAAAACAAGGCACTTTGTGGCATTAAAGTAACTTAAACTGACCTTATTTCAAAATCTGTCAAAAATCAACAGTCACTCCAAATCTAAACAATTATGGAATGCCCTTCATTTCGCCGCAAATATTTTGTGATGATACACCCTCCGAGCCTGGTGGCATGTTATCAACATCCTGCTCCTCTAGGTTGACCTAAAATCTGGATGATGTCATCTCCGACCGGTGCCCGGCTCGTTCTGATAATAATCATTCCGCTTCGGCATTTGGGTCCTTTTTAAACTAGCCAGAGCTGTAGTGAGGATCAGGCTGAGGAGAGGAAGCTGGGAAGAGAACTTCATCCAGTTGCTCATTTTGTTCTGACAAGTCAGAAACATGCAGAAACGGACCATAGCATTAGCGATAGCAAGTTAGCTGCGCCGCGCCGCCGTCCAGATGACATCATCCAGGTCAGAGGTTAGTAGGTCAACCTAGAGGAGCAGGATGTTGATAACATGCCACCACGTGGAGGGAAACACTAGTGTATCATCACAAAATATTGGCAAAAAACAAAAACAAGGATAATGTGTTATTTAGAGGCACTTTGTTCTCGCAAAAACAAACACCAAACTTCTCAAGTAAATGATCGTACAGAAATAAGGTCATTATCCTTTAAGTATTGCATCAGTTTTCATTATGGCTGTCATGACGACAAACACCTGCCTGATCTCACATTTAGTAAAACCTACTATTTCATTTGGTTTTCAGCCCTGATTTGGTCTGCTAACCCCTCCACCGTGGCTCCCTGATTCCCTTTCGCTCGCTACACGTTCAACTCTCATCAGTTCAGTTTGGTGCTATCAGAGTGGCTGTCTGCCTCGTTACATGCTGTTTGAGAGGCTGCAAAAAGCTGCTGACTGAACCGTTGACCCTCAGTGGGATAATCAGTGTGAGTAACCCTATCACACTTCAAAAGATTGTTTAGTGGAACGTTATGCCGTCGTACGTGACAGCTGTCGGTCTGACAGCCGGCTCAGCATCGTCAAACACTCACTGCAGTAGCATGATAAGGACGTCACTGATCAAGACTCCGGCCACGAGGATGACGACCATGACCAACAGTGTCAGTCCACGCCGCAAAACCAGCTGTGTCACTGAGAGAACTTCTCCCACTGTGGTGGCGTTAGTGGATTTACTCTGGTCACACACCCCTGCGTATGTGTGATCCCCATCAGCACTCTCACAACTGGATTCAGTAGCAGCGACCTGGGCCTGCTTGGGACTTGGGTCTGAAAGTTACAGGGAGAACTTTAGCATCAACACTAAACCACCACACAAGTCAGTGCACTGGTGTTTACCTGTGTTTTCAATCCCGTCCATCTCCTTTTCTTCTTTGACCTGGACTCCTGCTCTCACCAGGGCCTGATCACAGACATTAACATTTGTCATTAACAGTTTGTTTGGATCTCTACACTCTTAGAAATAAGGGTTCCAAAACTGTTCTTCTACAAGGGCTGAGGTTCTACCTGGAACCATTTGCTTCTGAAAAACCCTTTCCTGAAGAAAGGGTTTTTCGAGGGTTCTTGTCTTGGTAACACTAAGGGTTCCAGTGAGAACCATTTTGATCCAGAGAACCCTTAAAAACCCTTTCCCTAAAGAAATGCTTTTTCAAGCGTTCTTGGTAACACTAAGGGTTCCAGTAAAAGGGTTCTTGGTGGAACTCCCTAATTCAGCATCGTTTCAACAATTTTTCCAAATTCAAAGCTTTCAATTCACATCATTCAAAAATGGGATTTTCTAGTTTCTGGATGAAACCCCCAGTAAGGCTTCATTGGAACCTCTCATTGGGGGTTCTAGGTGTAACCTTTCACAGATGGTTCTAGATATAACCCTTTATGTTGGGTTCTCGGTATAACCCTTTAAGTTGGGTTCTAGGTAGAACCCTCCAAAAGGGTTCCAGGTAGAACCTTTAAGTTCTACCTGGAGCCAAAAAGGGTTCTCCTATGAGGACAAGCTGAAGAACCTTATATGGTTCTACATAGCACTTTTATTTCTAAGAGTGTAATAGGATTGGAGCATTTTGATTGGTTTAGGGATGTGTGTACGAACCTCTACTGCAGCTTTCTTCCAATCGAGTTTCCACAGAAATCCAATGAAAAAAATCGCCTGCATTAGCACACAAACTGAGAGACCCGTCCATAGTCCTACGTCAGAGATGAAATAAGATTAATGGCTTTCCTGAATGCCGCTTGATCACCAGGAGGAAAGGATACATTATATTTCACCATACTATTGTTCTTTTCATACCTACGATCCCCATCTTCGCTGCAAACATCAGGGACACTCCGATGGGGAAGCCGATGAAGTAGTATCCCACCAGGTTGCATAGAGCTCCAACCAGCTGTTTCCCTACTCCTCTGAGAACTCCTCCAGCCACACCCTGTCCACAAACACACAGCTCCGCTCAAAACAACTTCACTTCTGTCAATATTCACTGTCAAATGAATGAAATTGCCATCAAAATTGTTCTTACCGCAATGGCATCAACAACATGCAGAAAACCAAATATGAACATGACGTCAGAGACCCTCCGTAAAATGTCCCTAAGAAACAAAGATAGTTAGTACACGCAGGTCCACAAGTCCGAGACCTGCTAAGTGAGACCTTGAATCTCTTAAAAATGTACATTCATGACATTACTTTTACTTTAAAGAGATAGTTGAACATTTTGGCAAATTGGCCCATTGCCATAATCCCTATAGTCATAGCAGCAGGTTTGTCACCTTTAAAGCAACATTGCGGAGTTTCAGCTCAGTGCTTCCACCATCTGGTTGAGAAGCGCTATCGTCTGGGGGGGAAAACGAAAACGAAACTAATCAGCCAGCACATCCAGCGCTTATTCCCATTAATAAACGACAGTATTTCCCACATGTTTGCAAGGAGACTGTGTGGCGGGTGGTCGGGGAAGGGGGGGGTTGGGGGGACACAAGCCCGCTCAGCTCGCGGCGGCAGCTCCATTCATCCTATTAACCATTTTTCTACCATTGCAATGAGTCTGGAAACATTATTTTAAGGCCGAAAAACTCCGCAATGTTACTTAAATTGTCGGTGCAAGCTATATTTAGAACAGCGGAGCAGAGCCGTGAGCTGCTCAGAGCTACGCTACAGAGGCTCATGGGATTTCTTGGTTTCCCTCATCAAATCCAACAACTCCACAACGCTCTGGTGGACAAGTTGTGACCTGTACATTCACCACGCTATGAGATAATAACGGAATGTTATGAGACAAAGTTATTTTAGAGGCAAATGCGGAGACTGCTTGCCAAAAAACTGCCCCCGTCAGGAACACGCATGAGTGGTTTTGCATGAATATACCTTGAACACAACTCTGTTCCGCACCTTGCGGCTCTGCTCTGCCATTCTAAAAATAGCTTGCACCAACAATTAAAGGTAACAAACCTGTCCCTAAAACTATAGTGATTGTGACAATGGGCCAATTTGCCAAAATGTTGAACTATCCCTTTAAAAACAGAATGCAGCTGGAATAGACTGTATGAGTTTGTCCTAAACCTTATGATTCCTCCAGGGTCTCCAGATATACAGTACATATACATACATTGACTTTTCTCAGTCACCCACTGAACTGCTGCTCACAGAGAGAAGGCCTTGTTTCCCGTCCTGAGCAGAGAAACCACTTCTTGTCCTCTGAGGCCAACATGGCTATGACCTGGTTATGACTGTACTGTTGCTGATTGGAGTCATGCTCTTAATTGACTGACTTCTGCGTCTGTAATGAAGTTGTTTTTCAGTCTCTGGGGAAGCTAAGCTCGTCCTGTTGACCTTCTGATGATGTGGTGATCTGGGGTCAGTCTGATTGTTCTGTAATTCCTCCTGTTTTCTGCCATGTGCTTTAGAGCTGCATGCCACACCCCCAACATGATTTGAAGCTAGGATAGCTCTCTGGCACTCACATTGCTATGACATAGGGTTGCAAAATTCCGGGAATTTTCAAAGTTGGAAACTTTCCATGGGAATTAACGGGAATTTATGGGAATTAACGGGAATTAACGGGAATAAATCGGAAATTTACAAAATTGAAGGTTGGCCCTTAACAGGGAACTTAAATATAGTTGGAGAAAATATATTGTAGCATAATCTTGGCTAAAACAACCAGATTTAATGCAAGCAACTTGAATATCTCTGCTATTCCATGCACACTGCTTCCTGCAGGGCTGTTAGGCCACGCCCCCTACATGCACTGTGCATTCCTCCATCACATGCACAGATGATTCCTTGAACCCTGGAGGCCACACTTTTGAGCCCAAAGCACAATAGGAGGGCTCCTTTCATTTAAAGGGACAACCAGGAGTTTTTGAAAGCAAAGTGTGTTCACACTATTTCCCATGAGCCTCCCTGCACGGTGAAATTCTTGGACCGGCGCAAGACAGACGAACCATAAACGGTGATTTGGTGACATTATTCCCATAACCCACAGGGCAGCATCCGCAAAACCAAAACTAAGAAATGCTGGGCGACCCGACCACTAAATAATAACAAAATAATGTTGAAGACAAGATTTTTTTTTGATACAGTTTGTTTCAATTACCCCCAATTTCTAGTTAATTCCCATAAATTCCCATAATTCCCATTATTCCCGTGGAAAATTTCCAATTTGGAATATTTCCAAAATTCCCCAGCTTAATTTCCCATGGAAAGTTTCCGGAAATTTACCTTTAATTTATTGGAAATTTTCCATCCTTTGCAACCCTACTATGACATAAGCAATGATGTGCAGAAACCTGAGGCACAGCATGTAAGGATGACGACTGTTGAGTTATGTGAACAAGCCTCATTCCATCAATGATGAGGGAGGTCTCTATGATGAACCTATACCAACACTACATTTAACAACATCTCTCTGTTATATCTCAATTTCAAGACATAATAATAATATAAGATGACATAACACAATAACCTTTATGGGAAATTATAATTTCTTGGCCACCATCGTGGATAAATGATTATGGCCTGTTGCATTTCCCTAAAAACTGAGAGAAGTCTCTGTGTGTAATCGTTAATTGAGCTCCTGGTTTGTTAGCTGGGCTGTGGCAGTGCCAGTAGGGAGTTCAGGTTTGTGAGTCAGTATGAAGATGATGAGATGACATTAGTTAATTTATGACCGTTTAGACAATGTGAAACTGCTCTGCAACAAATAGACACAATAACTGAACTATGTAGTCAGTTCCAGAGAGTGAAAGGTCACTGGGCAAAAAGCTGTTACTCACTGCTCAGAGGTAAAGATGTATCCAACCACATGTCTGGTCAGGCTGAGAGTCGCTCCAACAAAACACGCAACTATGACTGCAACAAGAACAAGAGACAAAAAGCGAAATGTATTGAAAATGTTGCACAGTGAACAAATGTCATTTGTTGATGGCCATGAAATTATGGATCCTCAAACTATTCAATATCAGATATTCAGCACGTCATACCCTGTATGTCCTGTTCACCTCTTGACTGCTGACTATCCCATAAAGGCCACAATATCACAAGCATAAACATCAATGAATTAAAACAGACATTAAAACCATGCTAAGATTATTCTAATCAACCATCAAGAAGCTTCCACTGTAAATAAACACAGATGATCTCCAGTGGCTGCCGTGCCGTGTCGTGCCGTGTCAGTGGAAAAGCGCCATGAATCTTTTAACCTATAAAGCCCATCATCATTAGCCTGGTTGTCACGACTTTCCAATGTTGATACTCAGCATTGGGTCTGGCCAAGACATTAAAGGATAACTTTCGTTTTTTACAACCTGGACCTTATTTCTAGCATCAAATACGATCATTTACTCACCCTGACAAGTTTGGTGTCATTTGGAGTCGTTTTGACGAAATTAGCCCCAATCGAGCGGCGCGTATATCCGTATAATGCGAGAACACGGGGCACCCAATGCAGCCTCTAAATAACACATTATCCGCCGCAAAACTCGTTCATTTCGCCAATATTTTGTGATGATACACTAGTGTTATTCCCCTCCGAGCCCGTGGTGGCATGTTATCAACATCCTGCTCCTCCAGGCTGACCTACTAACCTCTGATCTGGATGATGTCATCTCCGACGGCGGCGCGGCTAACTTGCTATCGCTAATGCTATGGTCCGTTTCTGCATGTTTCTGACTCGTCAGAACAAAATGAGCAGCTGGATGAAGTTCAGCTTCCACAGGCTTCCTCTCCTCAGCCTGGATCCTCACTACAGCTCTGGCTAGTTGAGCTAAAAAGGACCCAAATGCCGAAGCGGAATGATTATTATCAGAACGAGCCGGGCACCGGTCGGAGATGACATCATCCAGGTCAGAGGTTAGTAGGTCAGCCTGGAGGAGCAGGATGTTGATAACATGCCACCACGGGCTCGGAGGGGAATAACACTAGTGTATCATCACAAAATATTGGCGAAATGAACAAATTTTGCGGTGGATAATGTGTTATTTAGAGGCTGCATTGGGTGCCACGTGTTCTCGCATTATACGGATATACGCGCTGCTCGATTGGGGCTAATTTCGTCAAAACGACTCCAAATGACACCAAACTTGTCAGGGTGAGTAAATGATCGTATTTGATGCTAGAAATAAGGTCCAGGTTGTAAAAAACGAAAGTTATCCTTTAAGAGAATCCATTTCTCAAAGCGTATCCTTCAAACCTTTGCCCGCCCCCCTCAAATGCCACAGTCTGCTATTGGTCGAAGCCAGAATAGTCGGTGTCGAAGCTTCTACTGCTGCTCTACTGCATCACTTACTTGAACACGCCTCTACCCAGAGCCGTTGGAGAGGCTCAACGTTGATTGGCTCTCGAAAAATAGGGTGGAGAGAAAATTCGGGAGACAGAAATCCAGTAAATAGTACGGTTGGCCAGACTAGCAGTCAGCCGCGCTCACGAGGCGTGACGTCACTAGTGTGGGCGCGACCAGGCTACATCATCATATCATAGGGAGCTCATGGTTCTATTTCATCAAGTGACATTAAAAACTGAACTTGACATAGAACATAAGTGATACTGGGATACTAGTAATGCAATAATGAAATAAAGACAGATTTTTAGGCACTTTGAAAAAAAATCTATTATGAAATAAAAACCTCTCCAGAAACAATAGATTCATTTAAACAAATTATTTGTATAAATATGTAACAACTGATATTATACTTAGAGCTTCATATAAAACAACTCAACCAAAGAGGAAAAGGCATTTCTTTACTTCCATAACTTCCTGTGTTCTCTTACATGCACAGATGATTGGCACTATGCTGGACAGCTTGGCTTGCTCTATGTTTCCTGCACCAAGAGCATTTCCAACCCGAACACTGGCAGCAGCAGAGAATCCTAGAGGGAACTGTGGGAAAACCAGACAATAACATAAAGTGTATTTAAGGTTTTCTGAACCCAACGCTCCTGCAGAGAATCAGTATTTGTAAATACCATGTAAGCTATAGCAGCCATCTGATACATGATGGACTGAGCTCCCAGCTCAGCCTCACTGATCACACCAGCCAGGAAGCCTCCCACCTCGAACATCCACCACTCCAGACAAAGCATGAGCATACTGGGAATGGCCAGCTGGATGAAAGGTCCCCACTCCTGCAGACAGTCCAGGGACCAACCTACGGATCAGGGGTCCAGACGTTAAGAGTATGTGGGATACCAAGAAACCTTTCCATTTATTTCATGATTTGATTTTTCAATTCATGTTCAAAGTTGCATGTTTGTGTGCTGTGATTTAAAGAGGAACTATGCTAATCCCGTTGCTTTTCCTCTGTGTTGCTAACCCTCCTCTCGGTCATGTGCATTTGTTTACAACGAAGCCAGCAAGGAATCAGTCAATAGCGGTAGATAATGTTATTTATCATTGACGATGTGTAGTTTCATCCGTCATAAACAAGAGATTATGGGTTACGGGGCTCGTTTGTGTCGTGGTGTCGCAGAGACGAGAGCTGGGACACTGGGGCGGCGGTGCTGATCTCGCAAAGTTGTTTTACAGCCCAGAGATGCAATAAAGTGACGCGCATGTGGAAGTCAGAGATCCTCCTTTGTCCCTCGTAACAAGTTAAAGGGATAGTAGCATTTTTTTTAAAGTGGGGTTGTGTGATCTACAAATAGTCCCTAAGTACTTTAATTGCAGTAGAAGACTCTCTGCACTCCTCCCGTTAGCAACGCCAGCCCATAGCCCTGCCCAGAGATTTACAACATACATTGTTGTGAATGGACCCAAAGAAATGGCCTATTTTCACAGCCTAAAAGAGGTTTTACCTGAAAAAAAAAACACAGTTCCATCGTTCACTATAATATAATTTTTTCCAGCCCCTCAAAGTGCAGGAAAAACACAGTTTTTATTTGGAGCTAACCAACTGCTGATTGGTGGGCGCTAACCCTGGGCGGAGGGATACGTGAGTTGGTTAGGTCCAAATACTTGCACTTTGAAGGGCTGGGAAAAAAATTACATTATATTATATATACACTGTCAGTCCAAATAAAAGTCACCACCAAAAAAAAAGGTCATACACTCTAATATTTGGTTGGACTGCCTTTAGCTGTGATTACAGAACACATTTGATGTGACATTGTTTCCATAAGCTTCTCCAATGTCACAACATTTATTCCTGTCCAGAGTTGCATTCATTTTTCAAAGATTATCAATGAGGTGAAGGTCTGGACTCTGTTGTCACATTGGACCACATTTCTCCCCACTATCCTTCCACTTTTTAATAATGCATTGGACAGTTCTGAACCCAGTTTTAGTCTCACTGACCTGCTTTGATGTTTGATCTGCTTGATTCATGTCAATAATTTGACCCTTCTGAAACAGATGAACATCTTCTCCACAACCACAGGATGTGTCATCCAACATGGTTGTTTCAGAAATGAGACCGCATCAGTTAGGGTTCAATAAGTTGTTTCCAGCTGAAACATGATCATCCATGCAGTAATTATCCAATGGGAGGCTCTGACCTATTAGTTTAGTTAAATCCAAGTGGTGACTTTTTTTTTTGGATGGACAGTGTATTGTAGCGAATAATGGAACTGTGTATTTTTTTTCAGGTAAAACCTCTTTCAGGCCACGAAAATAGGCCGTTTCTTTGGGTCCATTCACAACAATGTCTGTTGTAAATCTCTGGGCAGGGCTATTATGGGCTGGCGTTGCTAACATGAGGAGTGCAGAGAGTCTTCTACTGCAATTAAAGTACTTAGGGGATATTTGGAGATCATACTTTGTTAATGCTACTATCTCTTTAAAGGAGCTCTAACGCAAAATCAACAACACAACAACAACAACAGCTACAACTTCCTCCTACAAATGCACGACAGTTCAGAGTGTGACAGGAAATGGGAGGCAGAGAGGGGGGGGTGACATGCAGGATAGGGCCGTCCGACACGGGACTCGAACCGGGGCCGCCTGCAGCGAGGACTACAGCCTCAACACATGGGGCGGGAGCTCTACCAACTGAGCTAAACACCGCCCCTTAAGCCATATTAAACAATCACCATTACCCCAAAGCTGTTTAATTAAGGTAAAAATGTTGCAAAGTTAAGCTACAAATCCTGCCTAGTTCCTCTTTAAAACATGGTAAATATTTCAAATACTTGTGGGTGTATTTTAGAAATAAGTCTAAAGTTTAAAACCCTTTAACTGCCCGCTCAACCGTTTGGTTGAGCTCGGTTGAGCTCATTTTGGGTCACTATATCTCAATGCAAGGAGTGCCTAACTTGGTTCAACCATATTAAGCCATCTCTACCATTCGGTTTAGGTACGCTGTGCTAAAGAAATCCAGTAGAGGGCACTTTGTTCTTAAATAGTATCACAATTCACACACCCTACAACCAAGAAATCCGAAACACAAAAATCACCTGTGACATGTTGACTGTTTTCCGTAAAAATCTGAGAGGAACAGATAGTTTTTTGACATATATGTGTTTTAGAGTCCTTACTAAACATAATTATGCCACTTGATATAATCTAAAAACCTAAATTAAATGTCTAATATTTTTTTAAAAACATGCTCAACCAAACGGTTGAGATGTCCCTTGATGGTAAAAGTAGCCAACTCAACCAATATAAGTAAAATTGACTTTTTTGCTATAAAATCTAGCAGAAATGTGACTGTTATGTCCCAAAAACATGATTGCTGGTGCAGTCCAACACAGACAAGGTGTGTCAGATATTAAAATGAGAAATAAAAAAAAAAAAAAATAAAATAAAAAATCCTATTTGAATGCAAAAATTTATGTTTTGCATTGTCACATATAATCAGAATTGTATTGAATGTGAGCATTATGTGCTGTTGCACTTTACCACAGAAAATAATACAGATGGGAAAATTAGAAATGCAATTTTTCCTTGTTCGAATTTTTTTTTTTGTGGTTGTAATAAAAACGAGAGGTGTTTTGTGGCATACTGAAAGAAAAAGAGTGTATTCAATGCCCCAGACATTTCTTTTTTGTTTATTTCTTCATAAATTAGCAATTTATGTGAATTAATCTACTGTCCCTTGTATTATATGAAGTTCGGATGTGTAACCCTTAACAGACATCTCAACCGTTTGGTAGAGATCAATATTTTAGGAACCACAGGGTCTGTTGAAAAAAAAATCATTGATTGTGCTTATGATCCACCTAAGGGTAAAAGGAATGCAAATAAATAATTTTTTCACTGTTTTTTTCTTGGTAGGGTAGGTGAGAGTGGAACTAATGCATAACTAATTATGTAACCTTTCCCTTCACGTCAGAAAAAGAAGACTTACTGGTAAATTAATAGCCAGTCTGATACAGTCGCCTTCTGACAACTCCGTCACCTCTGCTCCACACTGCATCACGCAGTTACAGTGTTACTAACTTTGTTAATCATTACACATATGAACGATTGCATTGGATAACAGCTGTGGTGGCAGACAAAATCCCTAGAGAGAAGAACAAAATTGAAAAGCCTAAAAAACACACACCTTACCTGCCCATGTGGCCTTGTGCAGACCCCTCCAGCAGATGTAAACATACAGAACTACAGCCAGCACATACTGAGAGATGGCATTGGCTGCTGCAGAGCCACTTCAAGCAAAAACAGCAGATTTTAGAGCAAAGAAATAAAGACACTATATTCAGATTGAATGACAAAACACCATCACCTATCAAATGTTTTACTGTAAATATAGGATTTATTGTTATTAACATGTTATTTTCCAGTTCTCTTTCATCTTCATTGTTAAAGGATAATTAGCGTTTTTTACAACCTGGACCTTATTTCTAGCATAAAATATGATCATTTCCTCACCCAGATAACTGTGTCATTACAAGTCGTTCTGGTGAAACATATCTGTACAATGTGAGAACACAGGGCAGCAGAATGCAGCCTCTAAATAACATTATCTGCAGAGAAACTCCTTCATTTCACCAAGATTTAGTTCTGATACACCAAGGGGGCAGGTGTCGGTCTGAGAAGTGAAGCTCACTTCCGCGTTCAAAAAACTGCAATCCCCGCCGATTCCTGTGGGGGCTGGTACCGGAAGGGAGCAACTCTCCATAGACCCCCGACTTTAGGGCTTAAAAAAACATATTTACAGCCTGGTACATCTTATTTTTTTGGTCTCAATCGATAGTTTCTACCCCCGTACACACTCTGAGGGGGGTGAATTTTTTTTTAATGCCACCGTTTTACTGTTATTGGGATAAGATTCTGGCCAATCAGAGCACGGAAACGTTCAGCTGCAGGTCCGGAGCGGCCCAGAGACAGGCTGCTTCGAGGCTAGTGGGCGGTTTCTCGGCCGGCCAATCCAACATGGCGCTGTTCAAACCGCCATATTTGAGGCACAAAAACGACTGCACAAAACCAATGGGTGACGTCACGGATGCTACGTCCATTCTTTTTACAGTCTATGTGACACACTAGTGTTATTCCCCTCTGAGCCCGTGGTGGCATGTTATCAACATCCGGGGTCTGTAGGTTGACCTACTGACCTCTGACCTGGATGATGTCATCTCTGTAGGTTGACCTACTGACCTCTGACCTGGATGATGTCATCTCTGCAGGTTGACCTACTGACCTCTGACCTGGATGATGTCATCTCTGTAGGTTGACCTACTGACCTCTGACCTGGATGATGTCATCTCTGTAGGTTGACCTACTGACCTCTGACCTGGATGATGTCATCTCTGTAGGTTGACCTACTGACCTCTGACCTGGATGATGTCATCTCTGTAGGTTGACCTACTGACCTCTGACCTGGATGATGTCATCTCTGTAGGTTGACCTACTGACCTCTGACCTGGATGCTGTCATCTCTGTAGGTTGACCTACTGACCTCTGTCATCTCTGTAGGTTGACCTACTGACCTCTGACCTGGATGATGTCATCTCCGACCACAGTGCAGCGTGGCTTGTTGCTACCGCTAATGCTACGGTTCGTTTCTGCGTGTTTCTGACTTGTCAGAACAAAATGAGCAGCTGGATGAAGTTCAGCTTCCACAGCTTCCTCTCCTCAACCTGGACTCACTAATGTAATAATTTTGGCCATTTCAAATGTAATAAAGCCAATAGTGTAATAATGCAATAATGTAATTTCACTTTTGAGTCTAACCTCATCCCCGTTTAACCAGTTATTACTTTGAAACACCCCGCCTTTTTTTAATCAGGGACCGAAGAAGAACAGCGATAACGTCTTTTCCTCCCAGAAACTCAACAAGCGCCGACTCTTGCTCTAGTTTAAGTTCTGTAATTGATGGTATTTCATTTAGAACTTCCCTTACTGCTGTTTTTACGCCGCTGTTTGATGCTCCGCCATGTTTGTTGTAGGTGAGTCCAGTCCATGTAGTGATGTTTTCAGGCCCTGATTGGCCAACGTGCTGTGTCAATCACAGCGGCGACGCTGATTGGCGCGGTAGACGGCCGATTTCTGGCGAAACGGTTTCAACGGGGATGAGGCCAGACTCCCCCTGAGAAATGAAATGAAATACATTTCCAGGGGAGGCTGGTTTACGAGGCTACTAAAGCTCTGGATAGTTGAGATAAAAATGGACCTGAATGCTGAAGCAGAATGATTATTATCAGAATGAGCCAGGAGCGGTCGGAGATGACATCATCCAGGTCAGAGGTCAGTAGGTCAACCTACAGAGATGACATCATCCAGGTCAGAGGTCAGTAGGTCAACCTACAGAGATGACATCATCCAGGTCAGAGGTCAGTAGGTCAACCTACAGAGATGACATCATCCAGGTCAGAGGTCAGTAGGTCAACCTACAGAGATGACATCATCCAGGTCAGAGGTCAGTAGGTCAACCTACAGAGATGACATCATCCAGGTCAGAGGTCAACCTACAGAGATGACATCATCCAGGTCAGAGGTCAGTAGGTTAACCTACAGAGATGACATCATCCAGGTCAGAGGTCAACCTACAGAGATGACATCATCCAGGTCAGAGGTCAGTAGGTTAACCTACAGAGATGACATCATCCAGGTCAGAGGTCAACCTACAGAGATGACATCATCCAGGTCAGAGGTCAACCTACAGAGATGACATCATCCAGGTCAGAGGTCAGTAGGTTAACCTACAGAGATGACATCATCCAGGTCAGAGGTCAGTAGGTCAACCTACAGAGATGACATTCCGGGAGTGTGTCTCCAAATCTCCGAGAACGGAAAAAACAACCAGGCTAATCACCGTGACGACGACCACCGCCGAGACATCCAGGTCAGAGGTCAGTAGGTTAACCTACAGAGATGACATCATCCAGGTCAGAGGTCAGTAGGTCAACCTACAGAGATGACATCATCCAGGTCAGAGGTCAGTAGGTCAACCTACAGAGATGACATCATCCAGGTCAGAGGTCAGTAGGTTAACCTACAGAGATGACATCATCCAGGTCAGAGGTCAGTAGGTCAACCTACAGAGATGACATCATCCAGGTCAGAGGTCAACCTACAGAGATGACATCATCCAGGTCAGAGGTCAGTAGGTCAACCTACAGAGATGACATCATCCAGGTCAGAGGTCAGTAGGTCAACCTACAGAGATGACATCATCCAGGTCAGAGGTCAGTAGGTCGACCTACAGAGATGACATCATCCAGGTCAGAGGTCAGTAGGTCAACCTACAGAGATGACATCATCCAGGTCAGAGGTCAGTAGGTCAACCTACAGAGATGACATCATCCAGGTCAGAGGTCAGTAGGTCAACCTACAGAGATGACATCATCCAGGTCAGAGGTCAACCTACAGAGATGACATCATCCAGGTCAGAGGTCAACCTACAGAGATGACATCATCCAGGTCAGAGGTCAGTAGGTCGACCTACAGAGATGACATCATCCAGGTCAGAGGTCAGGAGGTCAACCTACAGACCCTGGATGTTGATAACATGCCACCACGGACTCAGAGGGGAATAGCACTAGTGTGTCAGAACTAAACATTGGTGAAGAAAGGAGTTTCTCTGCAGATAATGTGTTATTTAGAGGCTGCATTGCGCTGCCCCGTGTTCTCACATTATACAGATATACGCAGCTCTCAGCTGGAGCTCATTTCACCAGAACGACTTATAATGACACCAAAGTTATCTGGGTGAGGAAATGATCATATTTTATGCTAGAAATAAGGTCCAGATTGTAAAAAACACTAATTGTCCTTTAAAAAGGAGCTAAATTACGCTACAACATTAAAGCCGTTTGTCCTTCCTTCACTCAGTAAGACCTGAAGGTAGAGAGAGCCGAGAGCATGAATTAGTTCATATTCATGATGTGGCAAAACTTACGCAACACCCAGTTCCAGACGATGGAGGAAGACGTAGTTGATGATGGCATTGAGCACATTTCCAATCACTCCAGTTATGACCTGAGGCCATATGATTCCCTGTAAAGCACAGCAGAGCCTCGGTTCAGGGTCATTCATTTTAATGACAGAATGAAGTTTCTGTTTGAGAACATATGGCAAGGCATCACCTGGTTTTGAAGATACCTCCCCTGCAGCTGGTACATGAAGGCTGCCTGTACAAGTCAGACATGACATTTAACTGTGTTAATTGAAGAGTAAATCCCAGCATAAAAACACTGACTATAAGACACTAACTGAAGTCTGTGGCCCTTCAACAACAGTCTGAACCCAGTGTCTTCTATGATTAGTAGTTATTTCTACAGTAACACAAATACTTGCTAGCTGCTATAGATCAGTTTCCATCACCTGTGCACAGTGGCCCTCCTGTGGGCTATGAAGGAATTGCAACAAATCAATACACCATTTGCTAAACATTTTTGGTGAAAAAGGTTAAATATAAATGTTTTCAAAGTTGTCCTTAAATCTTTTAGATGATTTTCAAATCATATCATCACTGAAAATATTTGACCTTCATTTAATGACAAAGTTGAATGTAAACAGAATACAAAAATGAATAGTTACACACTTCCTTTTAAAAAGCCCCCCATCAGTCCTACAATGTGAAGAAAAGGCGAATAAACACAACACTAACTAAACCCGACCAGTTTGCTGTTTGCCTGCAATGTTAAAGCAGATATCAGCGGCACGGTCGTTTCGGCTAATGATGCGTTCAAGGCAGGCTTTTGAAACCGTAAGTTACGGCTTCAAGTCACAACTACGACTTTGTAGCGTTCCAGGTAACCTGTAACTCGTGTTTTTACCGTCCTGTCCAGAGACCAAACACTCTATGGAAGTGATGCTGACGGAAAATAGGACTATTTAGGACTTAGATTAACAAAAACATTCCACTGATATCTGACCACATTGGTTCTGAAAAACTCATCTGAGACCAGATCGAACTGGTATGACTTCACAGGAAGGAAAAACACAAAGTAAAACTGGCTCTTTCATTTAATTTCCTTGAACCACCATGAGTTAGCAGCCCCACATTGCCCTCGTCAGGCATCTATTGGTCCACGTGCTAAACACCACATTCACGCGCACCCTATTGGCTGCACACACAGCCCTTCATGCCGTTCTCTCTCCTCATTGGATAACACTTGTATCCCACAAGGAAAGTTTTCTCCTGGTTTACAGCAGAGCAGAGTGACGGAGAGACCAAACACTCTATGGAAGTGATTGCTGACGGAAAATAGGACTATTTAGGACTTAGATTAACAAAAACATTCCGCTGATATCTGCTTTAAGTATTCACATTGATTCTCATCAGCCAACAAAAACATCACCACCATGTCTGAGACAGGCTCAAATGAGTTGATTCAATCAGGCCCCCATATATCTGTTCACCCTGAGGGAAAACTGGCTCTTTCATTTAATTGAAAATGGTTTAGAGAGATTTCTGTCTGGAAGAGAGTGGTGGAGTGACTGAGATAGTGACACTGGCAGCTACACATGCTGCCAACATTTATAAAAACTGAAACCCTGTTGGAGATCAGTATCTATTGGACCCTGTCATCAATGAACCAGACTCACCGGCAGAGCAGGCATGACGATCTTCACGTACAGCTGGGAGAGTCTTGATGCAGAAAGACAAACAGAACAAATAATGTTCACATGTAATATTGTGACATGGGGCCTTACGCTTGTTGATAAAATGGACATGAATGTCATTAGTATTCTTCTCTTAGTGAAGGTAAGGCAAGGCAATTTTATTAGTATAGCCCGTTTTCACAAACAGTTTGTCTTAAAGGGCTTCACATGACATCATAACAACATCCTCTGTCCTTAGACCCTCACATCCACTGAGGAAAAACTCCATGAAAAACCCTTTTAACAGGGAAAACCAGGAGAAAGCTGAGGATCCCTCACCCAGGACGGACAGACGTGCAATAGATGTTGTTACAGACAAGACAGTTTACAGTTTATGACACAGAATGTGCGAAATGTGCAAAGAGTTAATGAAGGCAGCCTCTGGTGAGGGGGGGGGGGGGAGCTTTATCAAGGTCTTTATCAAAGTACTCTATGCACCAACTATGACCCAAAATGAAGACAGTTCACCCTGAACCTAAGAGCTGGACTCACTAACCCACCAGTCTTAAAGGGATAGTAGCATTTTTTTAAAGTGGGGTTGTATCATCTACAAACAGCCTCTAAGTACTTGACCGAACCAACTCCCGTATCCCTCCGCCCAGGGTTAGTGCCCGCCGATCAGCAGTTGGTTAGCTCCAAATAAAAACTGTGTTTTTCCTGCACTTTGAGGGGCTGGAAAAAATTATATTATAGCCAACAATGGAACTGTGTTTTTTTTTTCAGGTAAAACCTCTTTTAGGACGTGAAAATAGGCCGTTTCATTGGGTCCATTCAAATCTCTGGGCAGGGCTATGGGCTGGCGTTGCTAACGGGAGGAGTGCAGAGAGTCTTCTACTGCAATTAAAGTACTTAGGGGCTATTTGGAGATCATACATTACAACCCCACTTATAATAACCCAAATATTTCAGTGCAGAAGAGCACACCCAGTGATTACAACCAGGATGGATGGATAAACAATTCAGCCCTACTGCTCATGTGAATCTCTCTGTCCGTCACCACTGTTGGGTTGAATTCACTGCTCTAAGAAAAAGCAGCTGTTCACCATTGAACAAGACTGAATATTACTGTACTAAGGCTGTCACAATCATGAAATTGTATGATTTATGAATTACAATTGCCATACAATTAATGAATGAATTGAAATGTGTCTTTTTCAGATCATTCCATGCCACTAAATAGTATAAGTCTGAACATAAATTAATAACACTTTTGAAGAAGGAGAGCCATACATATAAATAAAACAGCATTTCTCTTTCTGTTCTACATGCTAATTGTAATGAGTGTGTTGAATATTAGGAATTAAACTCCTCGAGATAAACAGTTTGTGGCTCTACTAATGTGCAAATAAACCATAGCAGAAGAAGGGGGTTAATGTGATGATGTCACCGGGTCAAGAAATGGAGAAGGAAGGACGAAGGTAAAGAAGGGAGGAAGGAAGGAAAGAAGGGAAAAGGATGGTGGAAAGGACAGGAGAAAAGAAGGAAAGGGGGAAAGGAGAGAGGAAGGAGGACCATTCAAACCTCAAACTATCTTTACAATTATGCTAAATAAGTGCGACAAGCTAAAATAATTGCGATCAGCCATAAATATTACATTTACATTTATGAGGTGGCCAAGATGAAAGCTGATGTTGCTTCATCGCTGCCATTTATGTAAATATGCAACTATTTCCTGACAGGTGTGTCATATGGACTAATAGAGTGATATGTCTGTCATCTTCACAGATTGTTTTTGCTGAGCCCCCATATGCAAGTTAGATACATGTGAGTCAATTCATTATGGTAAATCTAGAAGACTCATTCTATTCTTTTGAAGCCTCTGTTGTTTCAGGGATGAAGCAAGGACTGACCTGGCGACCTCTGGGCTCTGTTTGACAGCGAGCAGCAGAGGTTCAGTGTTGATGAGGACGGCCCAGCAGGGGAAACAGGCCAGCAGCAGGATCAGGATCCCTCTCTGGAGAATCACTCCCACACGCTTCAGGTTACCGCTCCCATACGTCTGCGTCACACCCGTAGACAGATACTCGAATAAGACACCAAATCACAGCAGCAATAACCGGGTATGACTGGTCAAAGAAAGCTAACATGATACAAAATCTCATTGTTGGCTTGTTTGTAAGGGGAGCCCAGGATTATGTGGGAACCCAGCAGCACTGGCTGGGTCGGTCTTGGTTAGATCAACAGGGAAGGAACCTCTGGTGAGGACGCTACCTGAGAGATGAGGGTATCACAGGTTAACGACAAGCCGGTTCCAATAGATATACCAGTGACGTTGACCACCTGCAGAGGACAGCACCAAAAACATTACACACACACACACTACTGGCAGGCTGCAACGCCAAACACACAGAAGACTCAAGTTCCTCTCACCGCTATTGATAAGGATACTCCTGCAAGTTCCGTTTTTCCCAGGTGACCGCAGAACACCGTGCTGACGAAACTGATCATGAAGATCATGGCCTGGGAAATGACCTGGAATACAAACACAAACACTAGGACTTCACTTCTCTTTTCTTGTTTAGAAATATGTTAGATTCACCCCTAACATAATGAACATACACATGAGATAACATACATTTTCATAAAATGGTAAAAGGATTAAAGGGACAGTTCAATATTTTGAACACAGGAGGAAGAAGCGAGCACTCTCTAGACGTTTCCACCAAAGTCACATTGAAAAAGACGTTGGTGCCTATTTCACTTCAGTGTTGTGATCTGTGTTGCTGTCTGTATTGTCTTGCTGCTGCTTTGTGACATTTTTAAATTTCCCCTTGGGGATTAAATCAAGTATTTCTATTCTATTCTATTCTTGGTCTGTGCTTGTCTGTCCTACAATAGAGAATCATCAAAGGGATTGAGAGTGTGCTGCCTTGTTCTCCCCTCACAGTTCAATACTTTGCAATGTAATTCACCCATTGCCTATTTTGATCAATTTACGTTACGTAGCTTCGATTTTGATCATTTTATGTCTGCAAAGCTTTGAGTATCAAAATATGATAATGGGGTCAGTCCTATTGGATTGTGTATTTGATGAGTTTGATGAGGGACAGGGGACCTGTACCGTTCACTGAGCAGCTCACGTCTCTGCCCCGCAGATCTCAAAACAACATGCACAGAAAGTTACAGGACTATATGACTATAGGGGTTATGGCATTAGGCCAATTGCCAAAATGTTGAATGTAATGTTAAATCACAACTAAAAAACAACTCTTAAAGGGATAGTTCAAAAAATTAATCTAATTTTGAGCTTTGTAATTAATTAATCGAAATTAATCGCATTTTAATCGTATATAAATATTTGACCTGAGAACAGTGAGAAAAAAAATGTTTCACATGGATTTTAGCGTACTGACTGTCTTTGGTGGAAAGTTGGTTTCGACTTCATTAGTGCTCCATTGTGTTATAACGACAGTCGTTGGAGTCACATGACACTTGTGAAAAGTTGTTAGTCTTTGAGGCTAGTTTTTTGAATCTCCTGGGAAGGGATGAAAGGGCAGCATTGTAAATCTTTTCACCTCCATTAAAATGCGATTAATTTTTTCAACGCGTTAATTTTCGTGTAATTAATTAATTGCAATTAACGTTAAAGTCCCGGCTCTAATTTCTATTCTATTCTATTCTTGGTCTGTGCTTGCCTGTCCTACAATAGAGAACCATCAAAGGGATTGAGAGTGTGCTGCCTTGTTCTCCCCTCACAGTTCAAATTCATGCAAAATTCACCTTGATTTTGAATGTCAGGGACAGTTTTTGCAGGAGTTGTTGGCTTGTATTTACCCTGTATTTAATCGATCAAAGTCGGCTTCCATTTTTCCTTTTTGACACGGTTCTCATTGGCTATTGTTACATTAAAATGAGTAGGCTACTTGGCACCTGTGCCCAGCCCCACCGGATGTTACAACTTGTTTTGATAATTTTATGTCTGCAAAGCTTCAGGTATCAAAAAATGTTTTGGGATGTTGTGTATTTGATGAGTTTGATGAGGGAAACCAAGAAATTCCCTTAGCCTCCATTGTGCCACTGAGCAGCTCACGGCTCTGCCCCGTACTGAAAATCTCAAAACACCTACAATTAAAGGTAACGAACCTACTGCTATGACTATAGCGATTATGGCAATGGGCCAATTTGCCAAAATGTTGAACTATCCCTTTAAAGGGATATCTTTCAGAGTTGTTTTTTAACATTACAACAGAGTTACATCAACGGTCAGGGCAAGAGGTTGAATGTGCTAAACGTGGTAGTATTTTTGCCCTCCCTAATCTATAATGACAGTGAAGGGACAACTTGAAATTTTAGGAATTGACAGACTGGGATATTATTGGATGTGAATATTGGGGTACTTTGCTGTACCACTTGAAGTTAAGCTCAGTTTATCTTTGAGATGTTTCTACTCCATGACTGAAGGCCTGCTGACTGCACATGATTTAGAAAGGTGCATCTGTGAGTCTGAGCATCACCGCTGACGGTTCATGTCAGAGCAGAGACTAAAGTCATGAGATGAAGACACTCAAGAGACAGGGTTGTGTCCAGGCGCTGATCTGGGGATGTTACACAACACTCTGCTGTGTTTTTTCCTCCATGGCCGCCCAGCCAAATCTGAACAATAGGCCTCTGGTAGGAGAAGTCACCATGAACCCCCCACTGTTACTTTGGCTGAGTTTCAAAGGCTCTGCGTCAGAAAATGGAGACTTTAGAGAAGAACAACCATGTAACACTCCACCGCCCTGAGAGGTCCCACAGAGGTGACCCCTGGAGGGGTCACTACATAGTCTTAAGTCTTGGGGTTCCTATTTTAACCAGGGGTCTGGAATTCATGTTGAGTGTCGCCGACAGAGGCAGAAATCTCAACCCTGTCAACTCTGGACCCAGCTCTGGTCCTGTCCAGACCCAAGTACATATGCCAATGACAGTCCTGCTGCAGCTGTCCCCTGTTCAAATCCTGAATCTAGTGTCCCTTTACTACGTGTCATTCCCCCTGTCTCTCACAACTATCAATTAAAGGGACCCTTAGGAATAAATAGTATACTTTAAGTTCATTTTATTAAGTATGCTTGAGTATAAGTATAGCAAGTATACTGGACCTACTTGTAGCATACTAGAAAGTATAGGCTACTAATTTAATACTTCTTTGGACTAAATTGGAACATTTTATTTAAAAAAAGTATACTTTATAGGTCATTTTAAGTTTACAAAAGTACACTTTCAAGAATACAAGTAGGCTACATTCAAGTATATACTTCTAGTCCACATTTTAGTTTATTGAATCATTTTAAGTTTACAAAAGTACACTTTCAAGTATGTCTACTTCAGTTTTTGTATAAAATGAGTATACTTGTAGTAACTTTAAAGTTACTACAAGTATACTCATTTTTTAAAAAATGCCAAAATAGTATACTTGTAGTAAAAAGTTACTACAAAAATTTTATACATTTTATAGGGTTTTGAAGTAAAAAGGCCAATATATGTACTTAAAACAAAAAACAACAGGGTTACACGCACGCACGCACGCGCGCGCGCACACACACACTGCATAGAAACACAGACAGTATTTACCACTGGTCCCGCTAGTTTGAAAAGTTGCAGCAGCTCCTGCCGGTACTCCAGCGGGATGCAGCCCCGCAGCCTCCCCGGCCAGGAGCCCCCGCCCTCCGGGGAGCCCTGAGCAGGAGCAGCGGTTAAATCCTCCTTCACCCCCTCGCTGTATTTGACGGGTGTCTTACCGGGACCGTCCATGACTCTGCTCTCTACAGACACACCGGCCTCTCAGGACACACGAGCTTCATAACAGGCCCGTCAGAGAGGAGGGGTTAAAGCACGTGCCCACTTCGCGCGCCCCCTCCTCACACGTCCCTCCCATTGGGTGGGCTTGATGTTGCATTTAGGTGCGCATGCTGGGGCTCAGTTCACCCGGCAACAGATCTGGTCCAAGCCTCCATGGGGCGCTGAGCTAAATCTTTATTTTGGTGCCCTCTATTACAGCCAATAATACTATGGTTTTTATTCTGAAATGGCACCAAATTCCTGGAGTTGATTTACATTAGACATCAAGGTACCCTGTCAAGAAGCAGAAATGAGCAGAATATGTTCCCTTTAGGGCTGGAACGCACAGCCATCTTTCTTCTTGGTTCATTTTCTAACTTCTAACTAATTTTCAAAAATGTTTAACAATCAGCCTCATCAGTTTCAGCAAACACACCTTAATGTGTTAGTGTGATGGCCCAGGGCCTAAGGCCAGAGCTGTTGGATGGGTCTGTCAGAGCTGGGAGACTCCAAGATGACTCTCTGTCTCTTCACTGTCCGTCATCCAACACACACACACACACCACTTACTTCTACAGGTTAGGTTGTTTAGGTTAAATGAAGTCATGTTGGTGTCTTCCATGTGAATCTCTTCTTGGTTTTGCTCCAGAACAAGCTGCACATAACAGTTAGACAAGCCGTCGACTATTTAGAGATCCTTGTTCATGTTTATCCTGTGCAGTGTCACAAACTGACACACAGGTCTAGGTAATGCCTCGGCTGCCGGGCAGAGCCGGCCCAAGGCAAGTCAACTAGGCACCTGCTTGGGGCCCCGTGACTACTGGGGGGGCCCCCCAAAAGGCAAGTAACTTTTTAAAGTTATTGTGCGTAACTCTTGTCAATCCTTAGAGAAACACTCTTGTTGTTGCAACTTTTCTGTTGCAGTTTATTTAAAACCAGAGCATTTAAAAAGCAGATGATGTGTTTACAGTAAATACATTGCCTGTTGGTTTATTTTGTTACTTTTAGTAAACCTACAGTATAGCCTAAGTGACATTCAGTATCCCAGTAATATATCAATTTGAATATTAAGGGCGTATTCACACCAGGCTGGTTTGGTTCGCTTGAAACTGACTTTCCCTCTGGTGCAGACTTTTTGGGGAGGTGTGAATACAGACTCTGATGCGGATCAAACAAGTGGACCGAGACCACCTCTGCAGGTGGGACTCGGTTCACTTGTTTGATCCACGCGATTCGCGTGCGGTGTGAATGCAAACCGAACCTTTCCCAAACCAAAGGCAAAATCCAAACGCCATTTTGGATTCCACAGGCTTCCGTTGTTGTCAGAAAATGTGGAAATGATCAACAATGAGCCGTGGGTCAACATGGAGCACAGATGGACACGCTGCCTCCTTGATAGTTGGCCAGAGGAAAACATTTATCAGATGCTGGAGAGGACGCCGTCGCCGTTAACGATGCACATTCTTAATATATTTTTAACTGATAACAGAAAGTCGTTATCCGATTAATAACTGTTAACAGAGAATGATGAGCGCACCATCCTTCAGACGCACATGCAGACGTGTGTGTGTTTGTTGTCTGACCATCCTTCATGGGGACGGCTGCAGAACGGCCACATAGCCTGAATAAGCCAGGACAGGTGCAACTGCAAATACTACCAAATTGAAAGGGCAGCAAGAAACACATTCATGACCTCCAATGTGTAGCTACTTTTCGTGGAAGATCCTGCTGATAGGCTAATTTTGGCCAATGATTGAGCAACTGTGGGACACACGTGCTGTTGTTTACAAAGTTGATCCGCTTGTGAAAAAAATACAAACCGCACCAAGTTAAAAAAAAAAGTAGTCCACACCAAAGCAAGTGAACTACCGGACTTTCCTGGTGTGAATACGCCCACGAAAAGTCCACATTGGAGGCATGAATGTGTTTCTTGCTGCCCTTTCAATTTGGTAGTATTTCCAGTTGCACCTGTCCTGGGAAGAATGTGCATCGTTAACGGCGACGGGTGCGTCCTCTCCAGCATCCAGATATCAAGGAGGCAGCGTGTCTATCTGTGCTCCATGGTGACCCACGGCTCATTGTTGATCATTTCCACATTTTCTGACAACAACGAAAGCCTGTTGAATCCAAAAAGGCGCTTGGATTTTGCATTTGGTTCGGGGAAAGGTTGGGTTTGCATTCACACCGCACGCAAATCCAGAGTCCCAAACGAACCCTGGTGCGGATCAAACGAGTGAACCGAGTCCCAGCTGCAGAGGTGGTCTCGGTCCAGTTGTTTGATCCGCATCAGAGTCTGGTACTGTAGTTTGTATTCACACCTCCCCAAAAAGTCTGCACCAGAGGGAAAGTCTGTTTCAAGCGAACCAGACAGACCTGGTGTGAATACGCCCACTGCAAAAACTCAAAATCAAGCAAAGAATATTTGTCTTATTCTTTGTCAAAACGTCTCATTTCTAGTCAAAACTAATCTCATCACCTAAAAATCAACTTGTTGTCAGATAAATTTCACTTGTTTCAAACAAATTTTCACTTGAAATAAGTAGAAAAACCTGCCAATGGAGCAAGTTTTTTATGCTTGTAATAAGAAAGAAAAACTTGCCCCATTGGCAGATTTTTCTACTGATTTCAAGTGAAAATTAATTTGAAACAAGTGAAATTTATCTGAAAACAAGTTAATTTTTAGGTGATGAGATTAGTTTTGACTAGAAATGAGACATTTTGACAAGAAATAAGACAAATGTTCTTTGCTTGATTTTGAGTTTTTGCAGTAGTAACATGCTTTGGTCAGAAAAACCAACAGACTGAGCACAGCTGGGTTCTCTACACACCAGTTTCACAGCCCTGCTCTAAACGCTCCCTCTTCGCTCTGGTAGCTGAGGTAACCATGGGAGCGAGGGCTGGAATATTCACATCACTCGGCTTGTGATGTAATAAGCCAGGTGAAATTAAAACGGCTCGACAGGAAGTGGGACCTCAACTCTGAAAAACAGTCCATTCAAATGAACGAGAGTGAGATTTTTATTTCGTCATCTGATTGAATTGCACCACGAGAAAAAAATATGACCTCTACCTGTTTAAAACATCACGTTTCATCCAAAAAATCAGCAGTTTATCGTAAAACGGCAACAGAAGAATGTATTTTGTGTGAAGCCTGCTCTACGGACTACAGATCTGCTGTCCCACAAAAAATACGTCACCAACTGACACGGTCAACGGCGGCATTTGGTGTGTGGCGTCACCTACGCCACTTGTAGTCTTTCTGGTTACAGATTCTTCAGAATTTTATTCTACAATAGTTTTACGATAAACTGCGGATTTTTTTCTGAAACGTGATGATTTAAACAGGTAGAATAAGCCAATCAGTGAAAAATAAAACGGGACTCGTTTTTTAGAGACACATTTTCTGACTATGGCAGTTTACAAAATGTTGACGTAATTGTCAAAACGTAGGTTTCAGGGGTGAGGAGGCACTCCAGATACGCAAATACACATACTAAAGCAATGAAAACGTGAGTTTTGCATAATATGTCCCCTTCAAAGCTTGGCCTCCAGGTTAATCACTGTCAGACTGAAGCAGCTTTTTCCTCCTGTGTCGTTGTGTAAACATGGCAGGGTTAACGTGTAGGTTCTCAGTCACCCAGGTCATCGTAGTCTTTAAGTCCTGAGTTGAAGCCAACTAGACTTCTTTCAGAACGCCCGATTTTGAAGAGGAAAAGCAACACAACACCAGACAAGAGTAATTGATGAAATAAAAGTGTATTGCATCAGTGCAGGATCTTTAAAGTAACAGATAATGTACAATAAAAAACAGATGAAATGTGGCTCATCATAATGTCTCTTTGGCTCTCCAACATTTTTCACTGTGACAGAAAGTGAAAACTTGAGAGCTGGAGAAAGACAGACCAACAGTCCACAGAGTCCAAGCGTCTTCCAGAGCTGTGGAGCGGAGACTCCCGTAGGAGTTTCACACCGACAGGACTTGGAGCCGGTTCTGGTCCCCAGCCGGCGTGTTTAGACTGAAGAAAAACCTGAAACGCCGGTTCTTCCCCCCAGAACTGTGACATCATCAGTGGGCGTGTCTTATTCTAGGCTCTGAAGATGAGCAGGCAAGAGGAGAAGGCAATGACTGAAAACCTGGAGAAAACTAATCTGCAGAGGTCTGCTGAGGAAACATATAGCTGTGTCTCAAAGGGACTTTTAAATCGAACGCAACTGGACTTCTTCTGGGAAGACGTTTCACCTCTCATCCAAGAGGCTTCATCAGGTCATGTAGCATCTGACCAGGCTGGGACTGGTCCAACTTTCTGGTGTGGAGACCCAGGTATTTAACCTCTTGTGTGGGCGTATCACAAGGGTGATGATGTCATTTGTTCCCTTTGTGCTCCAAGTGCTAACGACAGTCGTTGAATGACTGTCTTTGGTGGAAAAGTTGGTTTCGACTTCGTTAGTGCTCTATTGTGTCATAACGACAGTCGTTGGAGTCACACGCCACTTGTGAACAGTTGTTAGTCTTTGAGGCTAGGGCCCTGTCCACACGAATACGCGGCTTCACGAAAACACGGCATCGTTTTCAGAAATATCTGCGTCCACACGGATCCAGTGAAAACGAACCAAAACACTGTATTACATATGCCAGGCCTGTATGTGGCGCTGTGACAGCCTCCACACCAATACACTTAAAGTGGAAAATAAGACAGGCGCATGCGTATCGCCTTTTAAAGTCTGCCGGTTTCCACATTGTTTACAAACACACTCGAAACACAAGAGGACGAACATGGCCACCGCACGAACAAGAGCAGAGTCTTTTGTGTGGACAGACAAGACAACAGCCCTAATAGACTGAGTAGTTTCTGTAGTACGAGCACAAGCATGTAGTCCGTCATTGCTGCTGTTGTTGTTATGATGCGTCTCGCTGCGGCGGCCGAGGTTAAAGGTTAGAGAGGCGGGGCTATTACGTCATCGTTTCAGAAAAAATCCATTTTGGCCGTCCAGACGAAAACGCTGGGGCGGCGTTTTCAAATTTTCCCACTCTGGGACCCGTTTTCAAAAAATACCGTTTTCACCCCCCGAAAACGCCGGATCCGTGTGGACGCGAGGCCAATCCGATAAAGTATTTATCCGGATTCGAAAAAAACGGATTCGTCTGGACGGGGCCTAGGTTTTTGAGTCTCCTGGGAAGGGATGTAAGGGCAGCATTGTAAATTGGAGATAGGTGATGTCTGAGACCTCCTCAGAAGCCATCTATGTCAAAGTTGAGAAACCATCTCTCAACAGGGGAGGAGGTCTCAGACACCACCTATCTCCAATTTACAATGCTGCCCTTTCATCCCTTCCCAGGAGATTCAAAAACCTTACCGTCGTTAAACCGCAAAGAATAAATAATAAAGTTTTTTTTTCTCTGATGGCAGAATCATAGGTGGACCAGCCAGACTCTCCTTCTTCTTTGGAGGAGGGTCTGGCGAGCGAGACTACCGTGGCTGCAGCACAGAGCTGCTAGCGGCTAGGTTGCTAATAACAACAACGGTGTGCAAAGCATCTTGGGATATGGGAGGCCGTGAAGGATAGTAGCGGTGCATCCTCCAGATTCAGGGGAAAGGAGGACGCATTTGTAGGCTGCATTTGGAGGAGCATTCGAATTTGGACGAATTGGGACAGCCTTCACACAGCGCTGTGATGTAATCGGCCTTCAAATGCGCCCTTCGAAGGATGCAGACCCTGAATTGAGACACTTGTTTGGTGGCCATTTGGGGCATCTACATTTTTTTTATTTATCTTTTTTATTAAAGAAGCTAGAAAGCAGTAAAAGATAAAATAAGTTGTATGAATTTTAAAAAATAAAGTAAAGTAATTCTCATCTCAGGCCAAGGCTCGGTTCACTCAAACACCACAACAAATAATACATTAATTAATGATAAACTTAAAAAAAACTGATGAAGGATTACAGAGATGGCAAAAAAGCAAAACATATGAGTAATGCAGAGTAACTTACACCCTTTTTGGTTCCACTTAAACTAGTGTGAACGCGGGCTGTTTCACCAGAAAGCACCAAGGTAGAATGGAACCAGAACCAGAACCAGAACCAGAACCGTGTCTGTGTGAAAGCCCCCCAGTGGTATCATCCCAGGCAGCCCTTCAATAATCAATCATGAGACTTCTGAGTCATTTGAACAGTTTGACCAGCAAGATGCTGCTTACGATCCCAGTGATGAGGATCAGAACCATGCTGAGCAGCGCCAGGCCTCGCCGTACAACCAGCTGCTTCACTGAGAGAACATCTCTCACTGTGGTGCGTTCACTGTGTCCTGGAAGGAGCAGCTCCAGGTCCGTGTCACCCTCCTCGCTGGCCAGGGTCCCAGTCTGGTCTGAGTCTGAGTCAGTGATCTGGACTCCTGCTCTGACAATGGCCTGTTTGGAGACAGCAAGGACAGTAAGGACAATAAGTTGCTAATAGTGTGTTTCAGCTCATAACTCACTTTAAAGGACAATTCTGGAAGATTTTTGTTTTAAGCTCCAGCTCCACAGATCACGTCTATGAAAACTATGAATGATCTTTGTAACTGTGTCTCTTTGATATCGCCAAACTTCCGGGTGACGTAAACCCGACCCAATTAAATATTAAAATCAAATTCTGTCCTGTTGCCCGTTTTTCCATTTCGTATTTTTGATCTGAGCCTAAAATTGAAATATGAAAAACCAGACATTTTTTCATATTTCGTGTTTGATTAAAAAACAAAAAACAAAATAATCTGTCAATTTTTCATTTTTTGATTTTTGATTTCCAATCGAAAATGGAAAGAACGAATGATACACGGATTGCAGTGTATGGGATCAATCTTCTCTAATTAGGCTGTTTACACTCCCCAAAGCCGTACATTTGTCCCACAGACATCACCATCATCATCATCATCATCATCAACCTTTATTTACCCAGGCAAAAAAATTGCTAAGAAAAATTTCTTAAGAAAAATTTCTTAATGAAGGTGAAGGACCTCCTAGGGGGAAGGGGAGAGAGGGAGAACAAAAGTGTCAGATGGCTATTCAAACATACAAAGAGGGTCCGTGTTTGTAAACAGAGCTGTAATAGAAAGTCTTGCGGGCAATTAAAACAGACCTAAAATATTAGGAAACTATAGCCCCAGGTTGAATTGTCCTTTAAGACAAAGAAAAACATTGCACGGTGTCATCCCAGCTTAATACAGTGGTCCTCAGGGGCAAAGCACAAGGACATTTAGGAAAACACAACATTTCCTGGCAATGCTTGTCTATGTCATCAATAATAACATTAAAGGGATAGTTCACCCAAAATTCTAATTTCACTCATTATCAACTGATTATCGACTAAGAGCTGTGAGAATTTTCAGAGTCCTCTGTTCCTTCTCTGAGTTACGGGGGGGTCCACGCAGCAGGATTTGTCCATATAATGGTTGTGAATGGACACCACTTTTCTTTGCCCATAAAGACACACCAAAAAACATCCAAATACCTCCATACTGCTCGTCTGTAATGTCCCTCTTGTATTGAAGCCCCCACATGAGAAATTGTTCCACCGGTCAGTGCAAATCACGTGAGATTTGCTACAAACAAGCTTAAACTAAAGACTTATTTCATTTTTTTCTGAACAATTTCTCATGTGGGGGCTTCAATACAAGAGGGACATTACAGACGAGCAGTATGGAGGTATTTGGATGTTTTTTGGTCTTTTTGCATGAAAAAAGTGGTGTCCATTCACAACCATTATATGGACAAATACTGCTGCGCGAACCCCCCCGTAACTCGGAGAAGGCATTTTTGGGTGAACTATCCCTTTAATTCTCGTGCCCACGCGTTACCCTGAACGTCTCTAGCCCATGACTGACACATGGGGTTGACCTGGACTACCATGGCCAGCTGTGGTCACTATCACAGGAGTTGGCAGTTCATCCATATTTCAACAATCCTTATTTATTTCTAAATGTTCTTCAGAACCGTCACATTTTTGTTTGCTCATTTTCATTTCAGCCAGAACAAGTAACAAAGGTATACTGTGTGATGATTTCCTGTGGATACTCCACCCACCTCTTCAGTCGTCTTCTTCCAGTCAAGTTTGTACAGGTACGTGATGAAAACTGTGGCCTGCAGTGACGTACAGATGATAAGTCCTACCCACAGTCCTGCACAAAAACCAGAGAAGAGGTGAACTCGCTGTCCTGAATGTTAGTGGGAAGTGACAAGACATGGAAGTGGAAGTTTAGTCTTACCCACAATCCCCTTCTTCCCTGCAAACATCAGGGACACACCAATGGGGAAGCCAATCAAGTAGAGTCCTACCAGGTTGCACAGGGCACCAAACAGCTGCTTCCCTGCTCCTCGGAGAACTCCTGCAGCCACACCCTGCCCATATTTCATCAAACCACATTCATTTACTATGTGCAAATGTGTCGAAATTGAAATTGCACAAAAAATGAAGTGTGTATCATTACTCACTGCAGTGGCGTCACAAACATGCATGAAGCCGAATAAGAGCATTACTTCAGAAACCCTCTTAATAATGTCCCTGCAAAAAGATGCAGATGTTGATTTTTGTAAAATATACACAGATTAAAGGTTTCATTAAAGGAATAATTCACCAAAAAATGTAATTCAGTCTTTACTGACTCACCCTCATGCTGATGAGGGTTTTATTCCTCAAACTGCATCTGGAGACCAGGGAGGCCGGCTCGTAGTTATAGGGCCTGACACAAAACTACACAACAACCATTTAATATTCCTCCACACTGCTCGTCCTCTGCAATCTAAGTGTCCTGAAGGGATACAGTCCAGAGTTGACTGGAAACGACGTCATTTAGGACATTTTTACAGCCTAAACAGCCCTGTATTGAATTTGCTGGACTCATCCTCATCCTTCAGGAGTGGACACGCAGTGTGGAGACATGACTGGACTGGACTCTGGACCGTATCCCTTCAGGAGTTTGTGTCAGGCACTATTAATAACATATAAAGTTTTGGACTATGAACCCCCCTCCCTGGTATCCAGATGACCTTTGAGGAATAAAAAACTATTCTGGAGAATTCATCAGCATGAGGGGGAGGCAATAATGACTGAATTTCATTTTTTGGCTTCAACCTTTTTTTTAGAGCAATAAAAATGATTCACATCCAAATAATGAATGACATTAAAGGGATAGTTCAACATTTTGGCAAATTGGCCCATTGCCATAATCGCTATAGTCATAGCAGTAGGTTCGTTACCTTTAATTGTCAGTGTAAGCTATTTTCAGTACGGCGGAGCGCGGCTGCAGGCTGCTCAACTCATCAAATACAACATCCCAAAACTCCACAGCGCTTTTGTAGACAAGTTGTGAGCTGCACAACCACCACGCTATGAGATAATAACGGAACGATACGAAACGGAGCCGTTTTCGAGGTAAATACAGGGTAAATACGGAGACTGCTTGCTGAAAAACTGTCCCTGAACGCAACGCGCATCTGCGGTTTTGCATGAATTTACCCCGAAAACGGCTCCATTTCGTATCGTTCCATCATTATCTCATAGCGTGGTGGTTCTGCAGCTCACAACTTGTCTACAAAAGCGCTGTGGAGTTTTGGGATGTTGTATTTGATGAGTTTAATGAGGGAAACCAAGAAATTCCCTTAGCCTCCATAGCATAGCTCTGAGCAGCCTGCTGCTCCGCTCCGCCGTACTGAAAATAGCTTACACCTACAATTAAAGGTAATGAACCTACTGCTACGACTATAGTGATTATGGCAATGGGCCAATTTGCCAAAATGTTGAACTATCCCTTTAACGACACAGCTTCTGTTTGCTCAGCAGGACTTCATATTGTTTCACTTTACATTGAATAAACATGTGTATGTATTTAATGAACTAATTGAAGAGAACAGATGTATTTGTCAGATTGTGTGCTAGTGGATGAGCACCTGGATCACAGTGTTCAATTCTGCTTTAGCAATGAAGAACTGAAAGAGCTGTTAAACATAACTGGGGCTAATAAAACAATGACAGAGCAGTGAGTGTGACTGGGCATGAAGATGATGAACACCAGTTAATGTCCAACAGTGCGTACGGTGTTATGAAACCAAGCCTGCTGCAGCACACGGACACTAACAAGGGACACCATACACGTGCATGCTAAAGAACTTGTGAAGGTCACTGTGTTGGAGTTTACTCACAGCTCTGAGGTGAAAATGTATCCAATTACATCTCTGGCGATGCTCATACCAGCTCCCACAAAGCACGCAATGCTGACTGTGGTGGACAGGAGGGATGAAAAGAAAGAGAAACGTGTTCATAGAGATAAATGGTACGACTTTTTAGAGCTGTGCTGATGTTACAGTAACCAGTCCGGTTCCTTTTCTGCACAGTTCCACCCAGGATTAGACTGGTCAGTTCAGGATCAAAACATTATGAGATACGTTCACAGTCTGCTGAGCTGATCCTGAGTCTGGGGTGTTTGTGCAGAACGTTGTTAGCTTACTTCGACCACTTTTAACCTGTACTTTTTTTCACAGCCCTCTCCCCCTCTCCCCTCAAGAAGCTTGTGCTTTTTGTCAGGCCATCATTGCAAATAAGAACCTGTTCTTAATGATTTTTTGCCTGGTTAAATAAAGGTTAAAAAAAAAAAAATAAAATAAGGATGGATATCGTTAGGATTTTTATGAATCTGATTCCAGTTCCTAACGATTCCAAATGTTCATTTAACAAAAGTCACGTTATTACTTCAAACATTAGTTACTGCTTGCTGTACTTCCTACTACAATGGTCCAGGGAGGGGGGGGGGGGGGTAGCCTAAACATGAACCTTATATTTTCAGTATCTAAACTGTTGCACACTAAAATGTGAATTTAAAACATTTAGTGCATTTATTATTTATCAAAGTATTTATCAGTAATACAGTGAAAATTAGAGAAAATGAAAGTTGATTTCGGTGTGCGCCCCTACATTTTCTGCTTGCGCTCCTCCTTCATTTTGAATTACTAGAACTCTGCTTTCCTCTCTTTTTGTCTGATTGCTTCAAACCCCCCACGCAGTGTCACATACTAGATACATACATACTGTACATAGATAGATACTAATAGGGAACCAACAATCTCAAAACAGGGTAAAAAAAGAAAGAAAAAGAGGAAGAGCTAAAACTGAAGCTCTGTAACTCTATTCAAACCCCACCAGACAGCCTTTTCCCTTTGACTTTAAAGGGATAGTTCACCCAAAATTCAAATTTCACTCATTATCTACTCACCCTCATGTCGACTAAGAGCTGTGAGAATTTTCAGAGTCCTTCGTTCCTTCTCTGAGTTACGGGGGGGTCCACGCAGCAGGATTTGTCCATATAATGGTTGTGAATGGACACCAACTTTTCTTTGTCTAAAAAGACACACCAAAAAACATCCAAATACCTCCATACTGCTCGTCTGTAATGTCCCTCTTGTATTGAAGCCCAGACATGAGAAATTGTTCCGAACAAAATGAAATAAGTCTATATTTTAAGCTTGTTTGTAGCAGAAGCTCCCAGTGTCTCAGGTCACTGCAAATCTCACGTGATTTGTACTGACCGGTGGAACAATTTCTCATGTGGGGGCTTCAATACAAGAGGGACATTACAGACCAGCAGTATGGAGGTATTTGGATGTTTTGGGTGTGTCTTTTTGAACAAAGAATCCTGGTGTCCATTGACAACCATTATATGGGCAAATACTGCAGCGTGGACCCCCCCGTAACTCAGAGAAGGAACGGAGGACTCTGAAAATTCTCACAGCTGTTTTATCCAATGTAAGGTGTTCTAGAGTGACAAAAAGGCACCTATGAAATAGATTGTATTATTATAAGGAAGGAATCTATAATTTCAACATTTATTAACAGTATTTGGGATGGATAATTATGTACTTTTTCATCACATATAAGCACATACATAAACTTACGAATTGTGTGGGCAACACATATATGTCAATATATGATATTGTTCCAATGTTCTATACATTTAATTCATACTTCACCTACGAATGATAACTGTTTTAAGTAAAAGCATTTAATATACTGACTGTCATTCTTGACTTTCTCTGCGAGTAAACCGATAGAAGCTACGTGTGCTGTGTACATCAGCTCTTACATGCACACAGGATGGAGACTTTGCAAGATAGCTTAGCCTGTTTGGTGTTTCCTGCACCAAGAGCATTCCCAACCCGCACACTGGCAGCAGTGGAGAATCCTAGTGGGAACTGAGAGCAAAATGAAAAAACAGTGAAAACATTATTGAGGGTGACATTTATCTTCAAAATGTTCAAAAACAGACAAAAGCAACTACATTTGTTTCAAAGTTTGAAGATAAGTTAAAGGATGTTTAAAGGGGGACAAGGAAATGTTCGAGGTATTACCATAAATGCTGTAATGCAGAGCTGGTACATTATGGTCTGAGCGCCCAGCTCAACCTCACTTATCAGTCCAGCCAGGAATCCTCCTATTTCAAATATCCACCATGATAAACAAATCATCAGCATGCTGGGGATGGCCAGCTTGACAAAGGGCCCCCACTCCTGTAGACAGTCCAGTGACCAACCTGTGGGTCAAGAGTTGAGTTGGTACATCAACACTGGAACCGTTAGAAAGGATTATGCATTAATATGCTGCAATGATGGAATAAACTTTGCACTGCACCTTTTTTAACAAATTACAAAGTGCATAGACAGGCATAAAAACATGACACAGGAGGAAAGAAGTGGACAGAATAAGGACCAATCCCAATTCTACCACTTTGAACTTTAGCCCTTTACCCTTGATTTTGTACATTCATGTCGGGGGGAAAGAAAGAAAGAAAGAAAGAAAGAAAGAAAGAAAGAAAGAAAGAAAGAAAGAAAGAAAGAAAGAAAGAAAGAAAGAAAGAAAGAAAGAAAGAAAGAAAGAAAGAAAGAAAGAAAGAAAGAAAGAAAGAAAGAAAGAAAGAAAGAAAGAAAGAAAGATTTCCCATCATTAGTATTTAGTATTTTTGGATTAAAGCAAAGATTTCCCATCATTAGTATTTAGTATTTTTGGATTAATTATTGATTTTCTGCTCTGAGCCGAGGAGAAAACATTTATTATCCTATTTTTATCCAATGAGGAGAGAGAACGGCATGCAGGGCTGTGTGTGCAGCCAAGGAACGCCGTGAATCATAGGGACGAGGACTGTTATGGTTTCAAGGAAACTCGTATTTTTCCGACCGTGAAGTGGTACCAGTTCGATCTGGTACGAGTTCACCGGTCGGAAGTTCTGGCTTTTTGACTTTCACCGGTTCGGAGAAACACGAGTGGGTTGCCTGGAACGCTACAAAGTCGTAAGTTGTGACTTGAAGCTGTAATTTACGATTTCAAAAGCCTGCCTGGAACGCAGCATTAGCGAAAACGACCGGACCACTTACTTCTGCTTTAATTATTAATTTTTACTCTTTTTTTCATTTATTCAGTCCTTAGCAACTACACATACAATATTTATCCAGGTTTTTAATTGTTCTGTTTTTTTCTTTTTCCTTTTCTCTAAATCGTTAGTAGTTTCTGAATAGGGCAACATTACTTCTACAGCTTCATTAAAAAAAAGGATGAGCACCGCATCTTAATTATTGTCAATGCAGTATCACAGTATCTGGTGATATTCTGTATTAACATGGAAGAACAAGGCAGAAAGGAAATAGTAAAGGATCTGTGACCTGCAACCTAGCAACAAAGCAAGGCTATAGCAGACTAACGTCAGAAAGATACATTAACGGAAAATAATATCAGTGCAGTCAAGGCTGAAATGAACTCAGACAAGACTGAGAAGACAACTGACCTCCCCATGTGGCCTTGTGCAGACCCCTCCAACGGATGTAAACATATAAGAAGAAAGCCAGCAGGTACTGGGAGATGGCGTTGGCTGCTGCAGACCCACTGCAGTAGTGTGAGGGGAACAAACAAAAACAAGTGGCATCAAACATTTGATATTGACATTTTGCTGACAGCTGCATAGATTGTTCTTCATGTTCATTTTGTCATTTCATCATCTCAATAAATCTGAATTCAGTAATCAATTAATAATGGATTGAAAAATGGAAATACCTCTACATTGTAACCGAGCTCATCAATCCCATAGAACTGTCAACACTAACTTAAAGGACAATTCCGGGCAAATTCAACTCAGGGCTGTATGTTCCTCTCATTTTAGATCTAAAAGAAGGAATCTGAAGATTTTCAGTTTAATGTCTCCTGTTTTGCGGTAGTTGTGTCTGTCCCTGCATCGCCACGGCAGCAATGAATGGGAGCGGATGTAAGTTCTGCTCCTTAGACTGTTTCCATCCCTCAAAGCCACAGACAGCGTCAGATGGCGACTCAAACATGCACCAGAAGTTTATTTACTTCAACAAGCCGACATGTTTGTAAAACTAGATCTAATTCAAAGTCTCTCAGAGTCTCACGTGAGACCCAAGTTGATGCTCGGTGTGTTCAGGTGCAATTGGAGATACCGTAACACAGGAATAGCAACTCTTGACTTGCTTCAAGTGTACATTATTTTCCACAGACAGCAATAGTTTTTTTTTTACAGGAGTTGATATTCCTGTGTTTATGACACAAACGGTAGCTCCTACTGCACCTGAACACACCGAGCGGCAACTTGGGTCTCGCGCGAGACTCTGAGAGACTTTGAATTAGATCTAGTTTTACAAACATGTCGGCTTGTTGAAGTAAATAAACTTCTGGTGCATGTTTGAGTCTCCATCTGACGCTGTCTGTGGCTTTGAGGGATGGAAACAGCCTAAGTAGCAGAACTTGCAATCCGGGGACAGACACAACTACCGCAAAACAGGAGCAATTCAACTGAAAATCTTCAGATTCCTTCTTTTAGACCTAAAATGATAGGAACATACAGCCCTGAGTTGAATTCACCTGGAATTGTCCTTTAATGATACAATAACATTAACAGTGATGGAGGTGGATTTTTTGTCTCCACTGTGTTTTATGTTGTTGTTGCTAAAACAGGAATTACCAAACAGTTCATTTAGGATCTGCAAGTCAGGACGGCACAAAGACTCACGCGACTCCCCACTCCAGAGGAAACAGGAAGATGTAGTTGATCATTATGTTCAGCACATTTCCAATCAATCCAGTTATCACTTGTGGCCACATAATCCCCTGTAATCCACAAGCACAATTCAGTCTCAGTGTTGGTTTTAATTACTATGTGTAAATGAATCTGCCTTGTCACAACAGACTATACCTGGTTTTGAAGATACTTCCCTTGCAGCTGATACATGAAAGCAGCCTGAAGAAGAAAAACAGACCCGGGTTAAACTGACATACTGAAGAACATACCTGAAATTTCAACAAAGAGGTTATTCACATGCTGTCAATGGACAGATGACTGAGTACACAGGGCTGGGGGGGGGGAGAAAAGAGACAGGCTCAAACTCACCGGCAGAGCAGGCATCAAGATTTTCACATACAACTGAGACACACTGAAAGGAAAACAAGAGAAATATACATGTGAAAATGTGTGAAACTGAATAATGCACTTAGACATGACTGATATGTGAAAACAACGTGACAACAACCTCAGACTGGCTTTCATTTAGCTGCAAACTCAGGCTCAATAACTCAACACTGGGTCGGTGGTGCTGATCTTGCAAGGTTGGTTTTGGTCCAAGAGACACTCGGTGGAAGACAGAGAGCCCCCATTCTCCCTGTGACAAGTCCTTTAAAGGGCCAACGAGGAGTTTCTATTCGGTTATAAAACAAATCTCACCCATTGGATGAATCCCTATCCACACTTGTTAATGGCTCCATTTCATCAATATATCAAGATTTGTCTCTATCATTATTTTGTTATTGGACATTAGTGGTCACAGCAAACAGCTGACCTCCAGCTAACCAGCGTTTCGGGTGCATTTATGCAAAAGAATAAGCACCTTATCGTCGGGAATTCTAACAAAAGGTTTCTCAACTGTTTTTGAACCTCTGACTTTAATCCTTGATGAATGAAATACTAAAAGTTTACCGTTTGACCACTGGAGTTCTGACCTGGGTGGAACTAGAGATTTAGTTAAAACACTTTTTTTCCAAAACTCACTAGTTGTCCCTTTAAAGCTTTTTCTCAACGTGGGCTCATGTTATGCCCCCCAGTTTTAAACTTTCGGGGGCGCTGGGATCTTGAATTCTGTTTATGAGCACATTGTGGACCTGAGCAACAGGACTGTCAACAAAGTTCATTTGAGCTCTACTTTATAATATTTAATGGTTTCCCAAGCTTTTGAGGGCATAGGCTATAACTGATGTAATTCAATCAATTCACGCAAATCTAACACGCACCATAATGTGGGAAATTCTGAACATATTTCAAACCAACCATAGTGCGCATTACTGAGGATTTTATTCTCAATGTCACTGTCACAATCTTTGTTTGAAGAATTAAATCCCATACTGAATGAATGGATGTTTAATAAGTACAGCCAAACATAAGTGGGCTACAGGCTGAAGAGAAAGGAACAGCAGAGCACCTCTGACAGCTGTCATTTTCAGGATGGTGAGCCGTCCTAATGTTTGTAATGGGTTGAAAGCCCAGAGAGAAACCCCACTTAATAGGGTTTTTAACTAACAGGTATCTGATTTGATTTTCCCAAGTTTATCCACTTAGTTAAGACAAATGTTTTTCAGATTACAAGTTTACGCACAAACAAATTTTAGACGTTTATTGAGTTTGAGACAATAGCTAATTAAATATGACGCTAAATTGCATACTTTTCCAGAACTTTTCCAGATCCATCCAGTTAGGACACGGTGTTATAGAAGAAACACCATTTAATTTTCCAATTCTGAAGGTTTTTACAGGTCAGACACATGTCCTGTGATTTTCACAGCCTCATTTTAACAGTGGGGGAACAATATTTGAGTTTGAAAACATGAGGAAAAATTGGTTTATTTAGGGCTGGTGACAGTATTTTCTGCATTTACAAAGTGATAAAAAGAGATCAAAATCTCCCAGTAAGACCTTCACTCTTATGTGTTCTAATGTGTCAACAAAATAAAACAAGACTTTCCCTAAAGTCCACGCCCTTAACCATCTGAATTTTTGGTTGGAAAAGTCATTTCCTCAATTTTTCCATTAAATTCACCTTTTAATTGCATTTAAAAATAACATTTGACTCTTACTCACTTGTAATAAAAAAAAAATATTTGTCTTAAACATTTAGGACAATTGCAGAAGTAATAATACCTGGGCTTTGATCATCCCCGCACACCATAGAGGCCCACCCCTGCCTGTAAAGCTTGGTTTCCACCAAATCAACAACATTTGTTTGATATGTTGAGAGACTTTTGCAACCATGGACAGCGACTTGCATCATTACCATCATTAAGGGCCATTTTTACTTCAAAATAAAGTGCAGAAAAAAAATTTGGATTAATAATAATAATAAAATTTAGGCCAAATGCTGGAAATTTTAAGTCTGCTTTTCTGAAAATTTTCAAATACCTTGTGAAAACACACCTTCATCATGAGGAAGAACTGTTTTGGTGTTTGAAATATGTTTACTCGGCAGTCTTGAAGCTTCACAAAAGCAGTGAAATATGAATAAAACAGATAGGTGTAGAAAACAAGTTTAGTATGATCATTTTGTAACGTTTTGGTCAACAGTTTTTCGCCAAATTTTTTTTTTTTTTTGGCGGGGGGGGGGGGAAATCACACAGAGAGCAGCTGAAAATCCCGGTCAGGGAGGAGGTTTGCTCAAAAAAGGTTGAGAACCACTGAAGGGATAGTTCAACATTTGGGCAAATTGGCCCATTGTGATCCCTATCCAGAGACTTTCTGTGGTTGTGGGTCAAAACCGGAAGCCAGTTTTGCCAGTTTGGAGGCTGTGTGTTTGTTTCCATGGTTTTCAACATCCAGAGCATCCACAGGAGTGAGACCATCCATTTGACCAGAGCTGGATCTGATCTATAACCTGTGAAAAAAAAAAAAAGTGAAGAGCAGCCCAAAAAGTTGGTACAGTTTGAAATTCTCCGTCGTCTCTCGTCACCTCAGTCAGGTAACAGTATTCCCAGGCTATTGGAGGCACCAACAGTGTTTTCCCGAAAGGAAGATTTCTAAAAGTTGTAACTCTGAGAAAAGAAACAGAAAAAGGCTGAGCCTATTGTGTTCAGTTCTCTTTCTAAATGTTGTGTCTTTTGTCATCAAAAGTTATTTGTCAGTGTTGATTTCGTTGTTGTTTACAAGAGAACAGCTGTACAGATGTTGAGGTGTCACCAGTTGCACTGGTTCACCTGAAAATCACAGCCGACACAAAAACCTCAATTTCAAGATTTTCACTGCCATTTTGGGCTAAAAACAGAGGAAAATTCAACCGGGTTCCACAAGACTGGAACAAGATAGAAACAAACAGGTTTTTTTGCATAATGTCACTATGATGACCCTCATCTTTCCTTTTTGATAGTTGCTGAATGTGTATTTATTAAAAGTTTTGAAATCGGACAAAAAGAAAAACATTGGTGGGTTCTAGCAGAAAATCAGTCAAAAAGCTGAGAAAATGCCTCCCAAGATGGAGGACCATTCTGAGAATGGCTGGCAGTTCAAAGAGTTAATGTAAAGATAAACTTGGGAAGTTTCACTGACTGATACCTGTTAGTTAAAATATTTACCCTATTCACCTGGGGCGTCCAGGCTTTCAACCCATTACATTTACATTAGGACCCATCCTGAAAATGACACCTTTCTAGTGGTCAAACTTTGTTAAACTTTTAGTATGTTATTAAGGACACCTAATTTACTATAAAAAACAACTGAGAAACCTTTTGTTAGAATTTTTTAAAAAAGTTCCTGGACCAGATCTGATCAAATGATCATCAATTCTCACAAACTAGTGTGTAGCTGGACACTCATTGTAACTTATGAGTCTGTCATTGTTTGAACTTTTCTTTCCACTTGGCCGTTGAAGAGCCTGTTCATTAACTGGGCTGCAGGCTGCCTGCCGCCTCAATACTGGACACACCTCAATACAACTATTATCAACACTCACATAGACAGAAAAACATAGGGAAACAGGGCCCAGGTTGAAAAAAAACGAAGTTGCCCTTTAACTATTTGCATAATGTCACTATGATGTTACTTTTAAATTATCCGTGATTTTGAGTCTGTTGCATCACAACTGCATAGACGTTCATAAAATATCAAACCGTTTTGAAATCGGACAAAAAGAAAAACAAGTTGTGGTCATTCTAGCAGAACATGCACCAGAGGCTCAATGCTCTGAGGGAGAGAGTTGCCCGTCCCAAGATGGCCGCCATTCTGACCACGTTGTGTCATTGTGCAGCAGCGGTGGGAGAGTCATCTAGTTTTCTTATATCTATCTATAGTCAACGGCCCCAGACTAGTCCGACCTCATGTGCTGTTGTGTTTCCTGTCTCCATGTGTGTCAGTTAAAACCTGACTTTGCTGCCCTCTAATGGCCACTGGCAGCATAATAATAATAATGCACCGTGTCTTCTCAAACAACATTCATAGTACAGACTCCACCCTGTACTGCACTCAAATTCAGATTCACAATACTTTATTTATCCCCAGAGGATTTGACATAGTAGTTTCTCCAAAAGAATACTTTATAATTTGTAATGCTATCCCAAGAAATATCTTACAACTTCTTTGTGGCTCTGTAGCTGATCGTTATGTACTTGCTCCTAAAAAAAATATTTTTCTTGGAAGTGTTGATATTACAACTAACAAATGCACAAATAAATACATTAGAAATCTTTTAATAAATGGTAACATCCCTGCTGTTAATATGTTTTGGAAATCTCTTTATAGGGATGTGGATTGCAAAAAAATGTGGGTGATAAGTAATACATTTTTCATAAATAATAAAATCAAGGAGGTATCCTTTAAAATTATACATAAAATTTACCCAGCCAAAAAAACATTGGAACGTTTCAAACTTGATATTGTATACTCCTGTAACTTTTGTGAGTTATTTGATGAATCCATTGAACATTTATTTTTTCATTGTCTATATTCTCGTATCTTTTGGTTGAATGTACAAAATTTTCATTCAATCCACCTACAGGAGAAAGACATTTTTCTTTATTTTAATAATTATCAAATGGACAATGATTTATTTTTTTTTGTACAACTTATTTTATTTCTAGGAAAATTTCACATACACAAAAGAAAATGGTCTGACGGAAAACCTAACTTTGCACTTTTTGTGAAGGAACTGTTTCAGTTTGGCACCGACATCAAAGGACTGGAAATACCAAAAGCGGCAAAAACCAATCTTATTTTGGACAAGTATTTATTTATGTAATAATATAATCTTTTGTACTTTTGTAAAAGTTTTGTATATTTATATTCTTTTTTTTTTCTTTTCTTTTTTTCTTCCCTGGCACAACAGTATTGTTCTGTACATTTCTGTGAATAAAGTTTAATAAAAAATAAAAAATAAAAATTATCCCCAGAGGCCAATTCTTTGTGTGGCACAGTCAAAATTACTAATTAAAAGAAGTGAAATATAAAATTAGAAAATAAATAAATAAAATAATAAGATTTAAAAAATAATAAAATACAAGCGGTTCTCTCAGAACTGACCTGGCGACCTCTGGGCTCTGTTTGACAGCGAGCAGCAGAGGTTCAGTGTTGATGAGGACGGCCCAGCAGGGGAAACAGGCCAGCAGCAGGATCAGGATCCCTCTCTGGAGAATCACTCCCACACGCTTCAGGTTACCGCTGGGAATGACTGGGTCAAGAAAACAAACCTGATACATACAGTAAGCTCAGAGCTGAGCTGTTGTTGACTCTACCTGAGATATAAGCGTATCACAAGTCGATGACCATACGTCTGCGTCACACCGGTAGACAGATGAAGAAGTTGAATAAGAAAATACATCACAACCACGCAGGCATGGGAATGACTGGGTCAAGAAAACAAACCTGATACATAAGCTCAGAGCTGAGCTGTTGTTGACTCTACCTGAGATATAAGCGTATCACAAGTCGATGACAAACCAGTGCCAATGGATATACCAGAGATATTAACCACCTGGAGATGGAAAAGAAACAATCCATTTGAATTCAAAATCAAGGGTAAGCTAACAGAGGGCAAAAACCCCTCAAGTCTCCTCACCACAGCTGCTAATGACACTCCTGCTAGTTCAGTTTTCCCCAGGTGACCACAGAACACCATGCTGATGGTGCTGACCATTAAACCCAGCGACTGGGAAATGACCTGGAGAACAAAAACAAAGCACAGCAATCAAAAAACATATTGACCCAGTACCACGAGTAAACTTAAAGAAGCCCCCGTTTGTAAAGCCTAACTTTAAAGTAAAACCAACAAATCTCAAATATCTCTCACTGCATTCAACAGTGATGCATATCAATGGAGAACATGTTATAAGAAATGATTCATTGGGAATATAATCATGCTCAAATAAATTCATTTGTAGAATTATCTATTTAATTCACTGGAATAATCAGACAAGGAAAGCCTTATGTAAAGCTCCAACCGGTTTGAACAGATAAGTTACACTACAGTGTTTCAGACTCCTCCAATAGGCTACATGTAGGAAACAAACAATCTGATGTTGTGTGACACAAAAAAGTGATTTGCTTTAGTTAAATAGCTTTCTTATGCTAGATTTTTAGAATTTAGAACTTCTATTTTTTCCCTCGGTCTTACAGGCAGTTGACAAACAGCCAGTGCTGGAGGGTTGATCCATTTATAATTAGATTTTTTTCTTTTCTTTTTTATACACTAGCCTATACAGCCTTGGTTAAACAAGTTTTGTTGATAATTTGAATGATAAACATATTTCTTACAGTTCCCCAATAGACTGACCTGACCTGACCTGACCTAAGTCATTGTGTTTTGCCCAGAAAGAGAAGATCTGCCCTGCCTGGTTCCCGTAACAATGTCTAGTGGGGAATGGGGCTCTTTTATGCCCGTGTAGTGCATTGATGTGCCAACTCCTCAACTTCAGCATTTTGTTGGGTCTCTCACGTGACCTATTCACGTGGTCTGTATTTTGTTGTCCACAACTTGCACGGCTACTATCATGCTTACCACTGGCAACGCTATTTTACCCAGCTGGGCCGTCTCACGGCGGTACTCCAGCGGGATGATTCCTCCAGCGCTCCCCGGGGAAGAGCCCCAGCGTCCGGGGCTCTGCACACGACTAGACGCTTCTCCTCCGGTTGTATGTGTGGTTACCGGTCCCATTCCAGATAAAGACAAGCGGTAGAAACCATAGGTAGAAACAGACAGCCTGGCTTGATGATAGTCTACATCCGCATGTGTTCATGTAGTGCCGCTGCTGCTGCGTCCTCCACACTTCTGTGAGCTGTCAATCACCGCAGCGGGTAAATATAATAGAGGAGGAAATGCCCCCAGGCTCCGAGTCCAAATACATATGTAGCTATCCTATCCTAAACTGACTCGGCGGATTGAAAGCAGGAACCGAAACTGTAGCTCAGTGACGCTGCTGCTGTGCGTGTACCGTTATAGCTGTAGGAGCAGAACCATGAGCAGAGCGGGGCATCGTGGCTCATTCACGTGCACCTCGGAAACTCTCAACTCCTACTTTAATGACGACGAAGGTTGTTAAAAACGGTGCTATGGGGGACTACGTATAATATTGACATTTTAACGTTATGTGTCTAGTTTCTACACTAACACTACAGAAATCCTAAACCGTAAAAAAGAATTCTTGGGAGGTGGGGGGTTGTGCTACACACACCTCTAGCTGTGGTGCTCATTCCAGGGATGCACGAGTTGTAGCCTAGGTTACTTCATTATGAAGGTGAGGTTTTCCAATTATATAAAAAAACAATTTAATAATTGGTAGCCTATTATTAACCCTCTGATGCCCCTCAAAAAAGTATAGCGTATTGCACCTTCGACACATAAATGTGTTCATGAAAATTAAACTTTTAATAACTTTATGAATTCTTATTATTTTCAACAAAAAAAATTATTTTGTAAAGCAACATCTGCTCTAACCGTACATATAAAATGATATTGATTTTTTTTTTCATTTTTAACCCTTTATTTGCCAGGTGTTTGTAATTATTACATTTTTTTAGCAAAAAAAGTTTTTTTAGTTATTTTCAATATAATTCATGCAAACTTGAATATTTTTGATTTTATTATGGCAGTCTGGTGCATCTTTGATTAGCAGTTGAATTTTTTTTTATTATTATTTTTTTGACAGTGTCAAATTGTTTTCCAATTAAATAAAATGTAATATATTAATAAATGTGTGCATGAAAATTAAACTTTTAAAGGGGAGAAATGATTGACAGAAAGCCGGAGGCGTCCAGGAGGCATAATAACGAAATAGAGTCACTACATAAAATAATATTATGAAGGATTCTGGGCCAATGACCTCCCTTTCAGAAATTTGTTGAAATTATTTTACAACCCCCAAATGATCACATCTGTACAATTAAAATAATTATATTGGCTCTTTATTGTTCATCAGTCCGATACCAGAATTACCCATTATATTGTGTGTATCCAAATAACAAGAGTCGACACAGGAATTAATTTCACTGCTTTTACAATTTCAAAATGAGCCATCTCCCTTCTCACAGACTGCAAATACACAAGTTACTCACTTCACTCACTACACAATATTTTCATTTGGTTCCAAGGTTTTAATCAACTGGCAAAAATTAATTTATGTTCAAAGATCCATCCAGTGGAACAATCTAACAAAACAGGATCCAAGGCAACTCTTCTCTGGTACACCAACATGTTTACCTCCTTTCTGTTATTTAATACTGCGTCTGTGAGTTATCTGCTCATGTTTTTAACTCATCTCTATAAACAGTTTTATAATTAAATGATTACTGTGTCGTTTTGTTTTATGTTTATTAGATCTGGTTGGGTAAAGGGAATTTAGCAGCCTGGGGAAAGAAACTGTCCCGGAACCTGTTTGACCTGCAGCGCTTGTGTGCAATGTCCTGGATGGGAGGGGGTGAGGTCCCACTAAGATCAATAGAGGGATGAAGAAGAGACTGCAGAGGCGGGAGAGGAAGACCTTCCATTTCAGATGAAACCAATATTTCTCCTGTAGCTAGTTCTTTAGTTGTACTCTTTTCTCCAGGTTAAACATTCAGTGAACGACTGACAGCAACCCAAGTGTGGCAAGGTGAAGAGGGCCCGGGCGGGCTTCGAAACCCAGACTCCGTCCTGAGTAAGAGTCATGCGCGCTAACCAGTCAGCCAAAGGGACATCCCCTTGGCCAGTAGCCAGGACACATGATCAGTTGGAGGCATAGAGACAGGAACCTCAACTGTCACACAAGCATCCTTTTTTCTTGTTACTTTACACTTTACACACCTACTGCTGACGCTTGCAACAGCTTGTACTACTAGTACTAAACTTCATTTGGAGTACAGTGCTCCATGTTTGGATTTTCATTTGGGCTTTTTAACTGTCTTTCTCAGCTCACCATCTCTGCTCATTCTGTGGTGTCTGTGTGCACACGGCCCTGCAGTTCCATGCCCTATAGGGATTAATGGGGTGTTTGCTGTACCTATACTGCATGCAAATGCTATGTTTGTTAGGATCACTTGGCATCAGACCCATTCCAACAGCGCATGCAACCCAGGCAATTGCTGTGGGCGTCGAGCTGTCCTTACATGGGACACATCGCACACTGCAGGTGATGACACATCTGAATACTGTGGTAATGCCACCGCTCTCACACACACCAGGGAGAGAACAGTATGAGTATGAGCATGCAGCAGGTGGAGAGAGATGGAGCTCCAGTGGATCTGGGAGTGGAGACACCTAAGTACAACAGTTGTGCATCTCTACAGATATAGAAACAAACACAGCAAATCCAGAAAAAGAAAAATCATCATCAATTTGACAAGGGATGCCTTGTGACGGCTGTACAGACGAACCTGGCTGGAACATGTTCCTCAAGTTGCTCTAGGCCATCCTATCTCTGCCATTGTCTCATCATGCTTGTGTGAGGAGAATGCAGAGGGCTCTCTGTCTCTGGACTTGGCACAGAGTCCACTAGGTGGTAACTGACATTTTGTAGTGCTGTGCTGCATTGTGAAAATGAGTAAGAATGAATACATAATAAACCACAGTGGACCCCAAGTAACCCTCATCGGGTAAAGTTGCATGGTCACTTGAAACAAACAGCAAATCCCATCATGCAATGTGCTTTCACAGAAATGAAAAATATATAGTCATCTACATACAACCCAGACCCAGAAAGTGTATAGGAGTGAGTGGTCTCAGACACAGCTGTGGTTGTTATCCAGACATGCAGGTATTTGCCTTCCTAACCTATGTCCAATTAGTTCAATTTGTTGGTCGACTCCAGTCAAGTTGTGAACACATGTCACATATAATTAAAGCAAACAGGATGTGCACAATCCGGAGGGCCAGGCGAGGGGTTCCTATACTTAGTAGAAAAAAAATATAAAAAAGATTTCAGTCTTTAAAGGGATAGTTCATTGTTCCGAAAAATAAATAAATAAATAAATAAGTCTATATCTGAAGCTTGAACAATTTCTCAGTTCACTGCTCAGGGCTTCAATACAAGAGGGACATTACAGACGAGCAGTATGGAGGTATTTGGATGTTTTTGGTGTGTCTTTTTGGACAAAGAAAAGTGATATCCATTCACAACCATTATATGGACAAATACTGCTGCGTGGACCCCCCGTAACTCAGAGAAGGAACGGAGGACAAAATTCTCACAGCTCTTAGTCGACATGAGGGTGAGTAGATTATGTGTGAAATTTGAATTTTGTGTGAACTATCCCTTTAAAGCAAACAGGATGTGCACAATCCGGAGGGCCAGGCAAGGGGTCCCTATACTTAGAAGACTCTCTACACTCCTAAATCTCTGGGCAGGGCTATGGGCTGGCGTTGCTAACGGGAGGAGTGCAGAGAGTCTTCTACTGCAAATAAAGTACTTAGGGGCTATTTATAGATCATACAACTCCACTTTAAAAAATGCAACTATCCCTTTAATAATTGTAAAGGTTTCTAAAGCAGTTTGGTTACCCAGTGTAGAATAATTAAACCTGCAACACAATGAAAATTCCAACTAGGCTGCTGCTGCTGCTGTTGACTTTTCCCATGAAAACAGAGGTGTGTTATGGAGATAATGTGGGTGATCTTTGAACAAACAGAAAACCTAGAACAGCGAGACAGTTAGATGATTATGAGGAAGCCCAAAATACTCACTGATGAAAAATGATTTAGATGTGCCTTTGCTCTGTGTGAAACTATCTTTTTTTTTCCACTGTGTAAAATTAAAAGAAGCTGAAAATCTTCAAGTAAGTTATTTTTTAACACAAAGTCTGTGTTGTTTTTTTATTCAGATGGTTTTACACTTTATTTTATTTATTTATTACTTTTACATGCATGTGTCAATTAAAAACATTTTAATCTTAGCAACGTTAGCAACGTTAAAGCCCTTCAAAGTGCAGGAAAAACACAGTTTTTATTTGGACCTAACCAACTCACGTATCCCTCCACCAGGGTTAGCGCCTGCCGATCAGCAGTTGGTTATTACAATTTACAATCAAAAACTGCGTTTTTCCTGCACTTTGAGGGGCTGGAAAAAAATTCTATTTTTTCAGGTAAAACCTTTTTTAGGCCATGAAAACAGGCTGTTTCTTTGGGTCCATTCACAACAATGTACAATGCTACTATCCCTTTAAAGAAGGAGCAATCCAAACCCCGGCATAATGCCTGCAGTTTCTAATCGTCATTACAGAGACACTGAGCCAGAGGCATGGAAAAGAAAGAAATAATAATCATTATCTCATTAGAGAGATATTGTTCTGAAGCAATTTGGTTTCCAGTCCCAGGGACAGACTGGCTTCAGTGAAACATGCTTCTTCACAGGATGAATAAGAGGAAATCCCACAGATTAGCCTTTATAATTCACAATGGAATGAATGAATAGCTGAATTACTGTGCATGTAGGCTAATAGAGAGCCATCTGTAATGGCCTATATTCACCTCCCTGTGTCCACCTGTTGCGTTTCTGTCTAGATCTAGAAACAGATGGAGTGAGGAGTGGGTGAGTGCTGGTCAGACCAACTGAGCGTGGCTCGGTGCAAGGTGCAGAGTCCTGCACGAGACAACGGCTCTGTGCACAACACCTGTAGAAGACAAGATATCATTACATTACATTATATCATTTCATATGTGGATGGGACAGCTGGTGCTGGGGGAGCGGAGCGTGTTGCGTTGAAGGACTGGGGTGAGTTCATTCAGGGTTTCCTCATAGCCTACTGTAGTTTAGCAGCTATAATTATTAATAAAAAACAAAAGTGAAGTGTGTGTTTGGGGCTGAATGCTGTCAGATTGTATCATGGTGATGTTGCAACTATGTGGCCACCACGTAGTGCCATGTGCCGGTCCACATAGATTAAGTGAACTAATCTGGATTAGGCTGCAGTTAGCGCCGCCTGAGATAACTGCAGCACTATCTCATATGTGCACATGGTGGAGGAGTGTGTAGTTTAATATGAGCCAGGCAACTTGCATGTAAAGGTTTAAGAGAGAATCCACCCCATATGGAGTGTAAGTATTTTTTTACTATTACATTTAAAACAGAATATACAGTAGTAGCCTGTTGTTAAGGATGAATGGTTTGAATCAATCATTAACTGTTTGTCTGGGCTGAAAGATGACAAATAAATGATCTCTGTCACACCTGGTGTTGTGCTTTTGTTTTGCATTAAAGGAACTTTGACCGTGGATGAGCTGGAACCTCAGAAACCTCCAGGAACCTGCTTCATAAGAGATCAAGAGAAAAACAACGGAGGGAGAGAGGATACAGGTTTTTTTTCTCCACATTCTGAGAAAAAAGGTTTGAGATTGGACGTGGGCCAAGGCAGAGTGAAGCCATGCAGGGCCAGGGGGTTGGCACCAAGATGCTCTACAGGTTGACTCTGGCCTCGGGAATATTAGAATGCCTGTGTTTTGCCGGTGCGGTGTTTGGTTATGCCTCTCTGGTGTTTGTGCTGAAGGAGGACGGCTACTTCAGTCAACTGTGTGACACTGTCCCAGATACCAACAGCAATGCCACCATCACAGGTGAGAGAGTGTTTGACAAGTAGAAATAGGGGAGACCAGGGATGGTTGTTGTAACATCTTTGATTCTTCTGTCTGTATCTTGGAGCTCTTTTAAGCCAGTGTCTTCAAAATGTGATACAAACTAGTTACATGTGCCTGCTATGAAATGGCACAGCTGTTAACTTTGCAACACAAACAGAAAATGCATAGTTTAGTCTCAAACACAAGGAGTACCTACATGTACAATTCAGCCACCCTGGGGTGAAATGTAGCATTATTAGTCATAATGAGTCATAAGACCTAGACCTAGACATACTGAAATTCAAAGAAAACATAAATGCTTTTTAAACCTGGGTTGGAGTATGTTCGTTATTGTAACAACTGACCCAGACTGTTGTAGCCATCAAGCACTTTACCTTACAGCTAACACTAACAACTTGTATGAAAGAGACAGCTGCTTTAAAGCAGATATCAGTGGAATGTTTTTGTTAATATAAGTCCCTAATAGTCCTATTTTCCGTCAGCAATCACTTACATGGAGTGTTTCAGCCGAAAAAATGGGTCTCTCCTACTCACTCTGCTCTGCTGTAAACCAGGAGAAAACTTTCCTTGTGGGATACAAGTGTTATCCAATGAGGAGAGAGAACGGCATGAAGGACTGTGTGTGCAGCCAAGGGATGCGCGTGAATGTGGTGACGTAGCACGAGGACCAATAGATGCCTGACGAGGGCGGGGGCTGCTAACTCATGGTGCGTTCAAGGAAACTCGTACTTTGTGTTTTTCCTTCCTGTGAAGTCAAACCAGTTCGATCTGGTACGAGTTCACGGGTCGGAAGTTACGAGAGACCGTTATAGTGACTTTCACAGACAACAGGACGGTAAAAACACGAGCTACGGGTTACCTGGGACGCTACAAAGTCGTAGTTGTGACTTGAAGCTGTAACTTACGGTTTAAAAAGCCTGCCTTGAACGCAACATTAGCCAAAACGACCGTACCGCTGATATCTGCTTTAACTTTGCAACACAAACAGAAAATGCATAGTTTAGTCTCAAACACAAGGAGTACCTACATGTACAATTCAGCCACCCTGGGGTGAAATGTAGCATTATTAGTCATAATGAGTCATTGGGTTGGTTGCTGCTCAGCACAAATTAATTACATTATAATATCACGGAAGAGTCCATTTCCAGGATATATCTTATAGCTGGACATAGTTTTCAGAAGGCAAACATTTCTATATATAATATGCACACAAAAATCCTTTGCAATATTTCAGATACTGTATTTCAGGTCTTCACTGATTATTACTATTAGACTAAACTGAATAAATAAAAGACATGTGATGTTTCATTCAGTGTGTAATGGACATAATTAGTTTCACTGTGAATTAAACACATTCTACATCGCGAGGGCGACGTCTATCCACGTTGAGGACTTCCTTCAAATCTGAAACGGGGCAGAGCTTCGTGGGAGACACCTGCCTGACACAGCAACGTATAAAAGCATGTCGGCAAAATTCACCGACATGCAGGGGGAAAAAAACGCGTCACCATCGCACCGAATGCACGCGGCCGTGCACCGTTTGGGTAACAAGCGCATGTTGCGCGTCTACATTGGAAGTAGGCTGTTATCAGTATAATCAGAGACAACCACGAATGAATTAAAGTTTCACGTGATTGTCACTGTCAGCCTGTTAGAAAAACATTTTACTCACCCGAGCTGAGACGCCGAGACAGCCACCCCCCCTCCAAAACAAAAACTCTTCGGATCTGAACGATTCACACAAGTCACCTAATTGGTCATGAAAAAAGAGAGTTTCGCTTTTCGGCGAGCTGTTTGCATCCCTGATATTATACAATGCACATCCGGACCAGTCAAAACCTCGCGCGTAATCTCGCGTGATAAAGTCGTGGTACGAAAAAGGGTCAGAACAAGCTCAATGTTTGATTACATTTTTTTTTTTTTCTAATAAGTTTTACGAATTGATCCAAAGCGATCCAAGGGGGGCTGGATACGTAAAAAACCAGGTGATGACTCCTTTAAGTTTGATGAGTTTAACTACAAAGCAGGCAACGCTATCACAAAATAAATAAAGTATTTAAAAAAAAGGAAAAAATGGGTGGTGCTACTTCCTCACACATGGAAATAGGAGATTAACAACTTGTTCTGGAGAAATTGGAAGTGTTACGCCAGGTTCACACCGGACGCGGAAGTGCCACGAATAGCCACGGAGCGGAGTCCGTTAATTCGAATCATTTACTTAAACGATGTAGTTCTGACTAGACGCTTAAACGCGATCCTCCGAGCATGCTACAAGATATGATTTTGTGTATTTCACAACACGACCGTTTGAGCGTCTGTTCTATTTTGACAAACAACTGACAGATGACTGGCTGATGACGATCAGACACAATTCTGGCAGAAAGTCACACTAACTGTGCGTTCACACCAAAAGCGATAAAATGCCTGTAGTCGCTCCTATCGCGCTGCTTTCCAGCTCTAGCAGGCCCTCGGCTCGTACCAGGCGACCGAGGGGCGGGACTTTCAAGCTGTGCTGCAGATGTGTCCATTCAGGCTCTCTCAGTTTCTCTGGCTGTGAGAATCCCGGTCCGCAATTGGCTGTCGCCGGGGTCGTGCCGCTGCTCATTTGCATAAAGTTGAGCCTCTCTCAACTTTGGTCGTGTATGGGGAGCGTTAGACCTTAGAGAAATCGCTCAAACAGGAGGGACGCGGTCACGCGGCTCATACCGATTTTCACAGCCGCTCCGCTTCGCAACGCTTCGGCGTCCGGTGTGAACCTGGCGTTATCTGTCACCCCTACTATCAATTAAAGCTACATTTATTTGATAAGTACGGAAGCTGAGAACAGCCACATCCTTTTTTTTCTTGCCACATGGGGTCAACAGTAGCTGACCTGATGAAATTAACTGTAACTAATTTTTGCTTTTAGCTCTGTAATGGACTTGACTTTCTCCACTAACCCGCTGCTAATTTGGTTTTGTTAAGTAACTACAGGTTGCTGTAGTGACATCACGACGTGGCGTATAGCTACGTGAGGACGTTACGTGCCTGTGTGCCATGCACAGTTAGCAGTAGCAACGAAGCCATGAATAAACCAGCTCATTATGGTTTGGTTCCTCCTTTTATTAACATCAACACATGACAAGTCTCTTTGCCAAAATCAAATGAGCTAAAAGAGACTGAATAGATCTGGTCACATGCATTTTGTGATAATTCACTGATTTGTTGTTAATGAATCATTTACTTTTGAATTATCAAGCTTTAAATGACCTTAAACCACTAAGAGCATGTTACAAGATATGATTTTGTGTATTTCACAACACTGTCGTGTGGTGAGCAGCGAGCTGAGGACAAACAACTGACAGATGACAGGCTGATGACAGAGCAGACACTGAATGAAACTGTAGCAAATAGTTCAGTTACAATTAAAGGGATGCACCAACATTTTTTTTCGTGTCTTGCCTCACTCCTGAGTCCATGACCAGCAGATAGACACCATCCTTTTGACTGTGCGTGTAGTAACAAGGGAGATAGAGCCGTATCGCCCGTAATTAGCTTAGCTCAAACACTGGAAGTGTATGGGTAGTGTTAGCCTGCCTCCTACCTGAGCTGAAATCAGCAGTCAGAAGCTGATTTCATTTTAGCTCTAAACTCTGTAAATATATCACTTTATCAACATTTAAAACATGTTTAGGTGAGAAAGTATCCGTTTAGATCAGCAGTGTGTCGTTAATTTGTCTAAATACCAGCTGTTTACAATTTTGTTGGGACGAATTTGGCGCTACTCAAGCTAGCTGTTGTGACCAACGCACTTCTGGTTACTTTCACAAAATAAAACACCCGTTACCCTTTACATACAGAAAACCATGACGATAGAATTGTGTGCTTTTACTTTGAAACAGGAAGCTAACCTACCCTCGATGTAGCTAGCTTGAACCAAAATAAACCATATGCTTGAACCCTCCGTTTTGACCGATTTCGTCCAATTACCAGCATTTGACCTCTCAAGATGCCTTACCGGAGAGTTTTGTCAGTTTTGCCTGCCGGTTTTCGTTTAGAGTTGTTGAAGAGTGTCTCTGATGACTTTAGGTGGAGGCAGGCTAACACTACCCATACACTTCCACACAGTCGAGAGGATGGTGTCTATCTGCTGGTCATGGACTCAGGAGTGAGGCAAGACATGGGAAAAAATGTTGGCATATCCCTTTAAGGTCAAGGTTATCTGGATTATGTGTGAGGGGCAAAAGGCTGCACAGTCATTTACACAACTACAAGGCATTGCTTGAGACTATTCAAAGAACCAGCAGTACAAGTGACAAATTGAGTTTTGGATCTGTTGGTCCCATTGGTCCTGGTGGATCTGCAAGTCCAGAATCCAGATTTTCCAGAATTGTAACAAGTAGTAGTAACAGATTTCTCTCCCCTGTTTTCCCATGATCCTCTGGGGCAGACTGCAGCAGACAGGATGAGAAGTTCTCTCTGGTCTTCACCATCGCCTCCTTCCTCAACAACTTCTTGAATTTGACCAATGGCTTCCTATTTGATCGGTTTGGCACCATGGTGACCAGGCTGCTGGGAATGTGAGTCCATGTCATCTTTCATTCTCTAGCAAAAAAAAAAAAAAAAACTCCTGCCAATTGAGGTTACTTATTTACATGTTGATGCACATCTTTAGGTCACGTGAAAAGAGGTTATCAGCTTAGAGAGCCCACCTGAGATTATCCACCAAGACAAGATTGAAGATTGAGTTCTCATAGGATAACTACTGAGTTGAAATGCTCTGCCTCCAACCTTTGGCCAGTGTAAACATAGATGTGTGTGTGTGTGTGTGTTGAAGAGTTCCAAACCTTGAACTCGCGTGTTTGGTTGATGAAGTACGCAGGAGACGTTCAATTTTACGTTTTTCTGAATTTATTCTAACAAAAAGCAACTAAGAAAAGAGATCATGTACAGAGCAGAGGACCAAACTAGGTTTCCCTGACAACATACAGCAGCAGCGTCAGTTCACCAAGTCTGATGCTCTTCTCTGTCCCTGTCCGGTATTTACTGTATATTTGTGTCATTTTTGGGTAATGAATTTGGAAATGGCTGCTCTGGATTCAGCCCTTTGTCTTTCTCTCCAGATGTTTGTACACTGCTGGAACAATTCTTGTGGCCTTCTCCAGTCCAGGTAATTGCACACAGTCACACACCTCAAATACCAAAATACCATGCAGCCACTTCCACCAGCTTCACTGAGCTTTAATACATCATCATCATTTACGCTGGAGAGTAATAAATCAGTTCACCTCTTCCTCTGTGTCATCACACCTCTTTCCATTTCCTCTTCTCATCGTTATTTCGCAGAGGAAAAATATCCACTCACCCACTGCCCTCAGAGGTTCAAGGCCTCACCTCACCCTGACCCTGCCCACACAAACACACTCACACATGAGCAGCACACACACATTTACACGGACAAGAACCACAGCAGACAACTACCTCTGCAGACTTTGAAATAAAGTTTTCTGCACCTCTCTATGTTTTAGTTAGTGTGTGTTACAGTATATATGTGGCAAGGTGAAGAGGGCCCGGGCGGGCTTCGAACCCCAGACTCCCGAGTAAGAGTCATGCGTGCTAACCACTTGGCCAAAGGGACATCCCCTTGGCCAAGTAGGCAGGGCACATGGTCAACTGGAGGCATAGTGACAGGAACCTCAACTAATGAGGAGTTTAATTGTGCTGTGTGACAGGCTATCTGAGTTTGAGTCCTCGTATAATTTTTTGCTTACTTTTGGTCTGGCTTTAAGGGATAGTTCAACATTTTGGCAAATTGGCCCATTGCCATAATCCCTATAGTCATAGCAGTAGGTTCGTTACTTTTAATTGTTGGTGCAAGCTATTTTTTAGAACAGCGGAGCAGAGCCGTGAGCTGCTACGCTACGGAGGCTCATGGGATTTCTTGGTTTCCCTCATCAAACTCATCAAATACACAATCCAACAACTCCACAACGCTCTGGTGGACAAGTTGTGACCTGCACATTCACCACACTATGAGATAATAACACAACGTCACCACACAGAGTTGTTTTAGAGGTAAATTCATGCAAAACCGCTGATGCACATTGCCTTCAGGGACAGTTTTTCAGTAAGTAGACTCTGTATTTACCTCGAAAACGGCCTCATGTCGACTAAGAGCTGTGAGAATTTTCAGAGTCCTCCATGCCTTCTCTGAGTTACGTGGTGGTCTGCGCAGCAGTAGAAGCTCCCAGTGTCTCAGTTCACTGCTCTTCTTGTGTCAGTGCAAATCTTGCGCAACACACGAGATTTGTTTATTGAGTTTTACATATTACAAAATCAGTTCTGTTCACAGATCAAAGCACAGAACATCAATTCTCACAGCTCTTAGTTAGAAAGATAGGGTGGGGATGAGTTTACAAAGAAAGGTTAGATGATAAAGTCTGACAAATTTGTCTTTCATGCTAAGAGCGATTTGGAGATCTTTTTTCCAGATGTTTGTATCACTGTTGGAGGAATTCTGCTGCTTCTAACCAACATGCAGGTGAATGCTCCCTCTTGTCTCCCATATGTTATGTTCACTTACCCACATACATACATTTTAATACTGATGCTTTGTGTGCTGAAGGTGGGCAACCTGTTCCCTGCTCACCGCTCCACCATCATCACCCTCTACAACGGTGCCTTTGACTCCTCTGCTGCAGTGTTTTTCATCATCAAGGTGAAGCAGCGTTAGTCTCCATGTTCTGGCTCTATATTGGAGATTGCTTGGCTGTCAAAAAACAATGATACAATAACATTTACTCTCATACAGTTGAGTAATCTCATACTTAGCAGAAAAAAACATGGAATTTGTTTTGCATTAAACCTTTAACCTAAGCTTGAATCAAACCTCTTTTTCTTCTGCTTTTCAGATTCTGTATGAACAAGGAATCAGTCTCCGCTCGTCCTTCCTTTTCTTGTCCTGTTGCAGCATCATTCATGTGGTGAGGACCGTCCTCCTGATGCCCAGAAAACACATCCCATACCCTCTGCCGGAACACTACACCTACGGGTGAGAAGAATAATAGAATACATACCTTAGCAGCAGCTACTTTTTCAGTGCTTGTGTAAGTCATCCTCATTGAACAGACTGTGTACTTTCACTTTATCTGATGTTAAGGGTGAAATGTGGAAAAGGCAACACATACAATGTGGAGCGGTTTGAGAAGATGAGGGAAGGTGTGATGACAGAGTCACAGGAGGCCAATGGGAAGGACAGCTCAGCAGCACCTGACGGTGGGCCAGACTCAGCAAAAGGTACTAACACTCACTATCGCCACCGTCTCCACAACAACCACTGTCATGAGTGGTGGCCATGGATGTATATCTTCATCTGTTAAAGGAGTCATAACCTGGTTTTTTACGTATCCAGCCCCCCTTGGATCGCTTTGGATCAATTCGTAAAACTTATTAGAAAAAAAAAAAAAAAATGTAATCAAACATTGAGCTTGTTCTGACCCTTTTCAAATACACAATCCAACAACTCACAACGAGATTACTGGTGGACAAGTTTGACTGGTCCGGATTCACATTGAGATAATAACACAACGTAATGAGGTGCGCGTTGATTTAATGCAGGAAGGACATTGCCTTCAGGGACAGTTTTTCAGTAAGCAGACTCCAAAACATAAACAGCCCCATGGTAAGAGCTGTGAGAATTTCAGGTCCTCCATGGACTTCTCTGAGTTGGGTGGTGAAAGAGGCAGAAGCTCCACGGTGTCTCAGTTCACTGCTCTTCTTGGAGCAGAATCAAAATCTCCTGCTTTAGGAAGGCACACCCTTTGTTTATTGCTATTCCTATTACAAAATCAGAGTTCTGTTCACAGATCAAAACACAGAACATCAATTCTCCAGCTTTTCAGTTAGAAAGTTTCAACTGATGGTCAAACACCAATATGATGTTTAAAGCCCCAGTATTGACATTTCACCCCCATCTAGCGTTTGGAGATCTGCTTTTTCCTGCCTTGTCCTCCATCGCTGTTGGAGGAATTCTGCTGCTTCTAACCAACATGAAGTTAGAAAAACAACAGACACTGCATGTAACAGGATAAACATTTTAATACTGATGCTTTGTGTGCTGAAGGTGGGCAACCTGTTCCCTGCTCACCGCTCCACCATCATCACCCTCTACAACGGTGCCTTTGACTCCTCTGCTGCAGTGTTTTTCATCATCAAGGTGAAGCAGCGTTAGTCTCCATGTTCTGGCTCTATATTGGACAATGATACAATAACATTTACTGTCATACAGTTGAGTAATCTCATACTTAGCAGAGAAAAACATGGAATTTGTTTTGCATTAAACCTTTAACCTAAGCTTGAATCAAACTTCAGGTGTCTGACTGCACCTGTGAACAACAATCAGTGCCTCCGTCCTTCCTTTTCTTGTCCTGTTGCAGCATCATTCATGGGTGAAAACTTTCTCCCCTGATGCCCAGAAAACACATCCCATAGTTGTGGTTAACCTACGGTCAGAAGAATAATAGAATACATACCTTGCAGCAGCTATTTTTCAACATGGCAGAGAAGTCATCCTCATTGAACAGACTGTGTACTTTCACTTTATCTGATGTTAAGGGTGAAATGTGGAAAAGGCAACACATACAATGTGGAGCGGTTTGAGAAGATGAGGGAAGGTGTGATGTCAGAGTCACAGGAGGCCAATGGGAAGGACAGCTCAGAAATTTGATTTTTGTCAATAAAAAGCCAATAAAGTCCCATACTGTCCCTTTAACAAGAGAAATTGAGATTTCCGGGTGATGACTCCTTTAAAGTGATACTTGAGTAACTTGACATTTAAGGTTAAAAATAGCTAATTGGATGCTGGATGATATCAGGGCACAAATGTCTACTTGGACTTAGGTGTGAACTTCAATCACATTTGGTGGGTAAAGGTTAAAGGTCGAGGTTACAGCGACTTTACATTTTGTCCATTTGAACATGATGATTGAAAAACACCTGGAGGGAACTTGGCACAAACTTTCACTTAGACTTGTGGTGGAAATTTACTGATACCAGAATTCTTTGTAATATTTAGTGAAAGTCTTTTGAAGTCTCTGTAACATACCCGAATAAAATCATTGAGCATGATGTTTTATTGGTCTTGTTTTTTGGCCCTCCACAGGCAGGCCTAAACATTTCTGCTATTAGAATTTGGTGGTCAAAGGTCAAAGGTTAAAGGGATTGTTCAACATTTTGGCAAATTGGCCCATCACCATAACCCCTATAGTCATAGCAGTAGGTTCGCTACCTTTAATTATCGGTGCAAGCTATTTTTAGAACAGCAGAGCAGAGCCGTGAGCTGCTCAGAGCTACGCTACGGAGGCTCATGGGATTTCTTGGTTTCAAATACACAATCCAACAACTCCACAACGCTCTGGTGGACAAGTTGTGACCTGCACATTCACCACGCTATGAGATAATAACACAACGTTACCACACAGAGTTGTTTTAGAGGGAAATTCATGCAAAACCGCTGATGCGCGTTCCTGTCAGGGGCAGTTTTCTGCAAGCAGTCTCTGTATTTACCTCGAAAACAACATCACCCTGGAAGTTTAAACATTTGTTTCAGTGCTGGGTGTGCTGTTGTGTAATCATGGGGAGGTGATTTCAGTCATAAAAGCACAAAGCAGTAATCGTAGTTCTTCTGCTAACAGATCGATCTGATTGGAGGAATCACTGTGAAGAGTGCTGATCGATGAAAGACAGATCTTGTTTGAAAAGTGACAAAATGATATGGATAAATGAACAGATGCCTGTGAATTTTCCTGTGTTTAGTGGCGAGTTTCCGGAGCTGTGTGTTGTCCTGGTTCTTCCTGTGGCACCTGCTGTGGTTGTCCATCATGCAGCTGAGGCACTACTTCTTCATCGGCACACTCAACTCCATGCTCAACCGCCTGGCTGACAACGACCCCAACCTGGGTAAGTCATCACAGAGACTCTTTATCTCGTGTAACCAGCTGTGATTTAAAGGGATAGTTCACCCAAAATTCAAATTTCACTCATTATCTACTCACCCTCATGTCGACTAAGAGCTGTGAGAATTTTCAGAGTCCTCCGTTCCTTCTCTGAGTTACGGGGGGGTCCATGCAGCAGTATTTGTCCATATAATGGTTGTGAATGGATACCACTTTTCTTCGTCCAAAAAGACACACTAAAAAACATCCAAATACCTCCATACTGCTCGTCTGTAATGTCCCTCTTGTATTGAAGCCCCGACATGTTGACATGAGGGCGAGTAGATAATGAGTGAAATTTGAATTTTGTGAACTATTCCTTTAAGGTTTTCATCTTGTGTTTTCTTCTCTACTCGTGGTTGTTCCCATAGTCAGCCAGTACACCAATGCTTTTGCCATCACCCAGCTGTGTGGCGCGCTGTGCGCTCCCTGGAACGGACTCATCATGGACAGACACAAGGGGAAGCCTCTGGCCCCAGGTGATGTCTCAATAACGTGTGTGTGTGTGTGTGTGTTTGCAACACAACAGATTTACTTATTCCGTGTGAACTATTTTCCCTCTGCAGGAGAAAGCGAGCGGGAGGCAGACCTTCGTTCCTCCTCTCTCTCTCTGCTCCTGACCAGCCTGCAGTGTGTGCTCTTCTCTGTGTGCGCCTCCATCCATGTCCTCCCTCTGCAGTATCTCACCTTCGTCATCCAAGTCCTCAATCGCTCCTTCCTCTATGGTGGAAATGCAGCCTTCATCAGTATCGCGTGAGCAGCTTTTCTTATGCTGTATATGACAAACAATATGTCGCCATGATGCTTCAAGTTCATTCATGATTCATTACAGCACTTCTGGTATCTGGTATCTGTTAGATGCAGTGTTTCTACCTTGAGATTTAGAAATGAGCAGTTCACCGCCTGGTGCTGGCTGCATTAGGCTGAGTTTTATCACCATGGAAAGTTTTTCATATATCAGTTTTGCTGAGTTCATCTGTTTTTCATATGTTTTCAAAGTTTTTACAACTTTATAAAGTTGCATTGTTAAACTAAATGACAATTTAAAGGTTCTAAATTCACTGTTGCCCACAAACCCATTAAGTTGGAATAATTGTTTTCAGACACATTCCTCTTTTTATCCCTACCTAATCACCTTTGGCCAGCTGCAATGACTACATACCGAGTCCAATCAAATCAAATCAATCTAGAATAAATCACATTGTCTCAATCACTTCATAAGAAGGGTTAAAGGGATAGTAGCATTTTTTGTTGTATGATCTCCAAATAGCCCCTAAGTACTTTAATTGCAGTAGAAGACTCTCTGCACTCCTCCCGTTAGCAACGCCAGCCCATAGCCCTGCCCAGAGATTTACAACATACATTGTTGTGAATGGACCCAAAGAAACGGCCTATTTTCACGGCCTAAAAGAGGTTTTACCTGAAAAAAAAATACAGTTCCATTGTTCACTATAATATCATTTTTTGCAGCCCTTCAAAGTGCAGGAAAAACAGTTTTTATTTGGATCTAACCAACTCACGTATCCCTCCGCCCAGGGTTAGCGCCCGCCGATCAGCAGTTGGTTAGTTGTTGGTCGTTTTCCTGCACTTTGAAGTTGTGTGTTTTTTTTTTTTTCAGGTAAAACCTCTTTCAAGCCACGATAGGCAGTTTCTTTGGGTCCATTCACAACAATGTATGTTGTAAATCTCTGGGCAGGGCTATTATGGGCTGGCGTTGCTAACGGGAGGAGTGCAGAGAGTCTTCTACTGTAATTAAAGTACTTAGGGGCTATTAGTAGATCATACAACCCCACTTAAAAAAAAAAAGATACTATCTCTTTAAAAGCTTACAGCTTACTGTGGATGTCTCTCTCTCAGTTTTCCAGCCTGTCACTTCGGGAAGCTGTACGGCCTGCTGATGTCCATCTCTGCCATCTTCTCTCTGCTGCAGTACCCGTGCTTCGCCCTCGTCAAAGGACCTCTGGGTGGAGACCCCTTATATGTAAGTGCTGCTAAAGGCTTTTAGGAGGTGCTCTTACAAAATAAAAAGTAGAAAAACATTCAAATCAGCCAGATAAACTGTATTTTTAAGGCCAGATTTCATTTTAAGAACACTTTAAACCTACATGTGTGTACGGAAGCGTTTTGCATTCACTTGAAAAGTGAGTCTTTTTTTTTTGGTCTGTTTTTCGAGGTCATTTTTTAAATTTCTTCACCTCTTCTCTTGTGAGAACATCCAACCTGCAAGACTCCCATCTATCCCATCATCTTCAACTTTCTATACTGTACCAGGTCAATTGGCTTTATGCACAGCTCCACTACTTACATTACATTACATTAATCCACCTGGATTAATCAGTTTGTCTAATCATGTAAAACAGGAAATAAAGGAGCTGGCTAAAGATCAGGAAGTAGAGCTGTGCATATAGATAATTAAGGCATGTGATTAGTTACATACAGGGTATGATACTCCGGTTATGTTTTAGACTTCATCCTTATTGTAAGCCTAATGCTCAGTGCAGCAGGGAAGGATTAGACCATAGACTGTATAGAAATGAGGAATAGATGAAAAAAAAAACCCTCAATAAAACAGAAAAAAATTACCTTGAAAAACAGACCAAAAAAATTACTCACAAAAAACTGATTTTTTCTTTTCTAGCAAATGTAATACGCTTCCGTACATGTGCATCTATGTTTTATTTTTTATTACAGTTTTTCTCAATCGCTTTGGTGCTATTCTCACCTCACTATTAACATTTGCACAACAGTTAGTGCATTTCTCAAAACAATTGCAAACTCAAAATGGACAACCTTGTCCCATCCCTCAAAAGCAAGTACTTATGTCAGTGAAACTGTCAGTGTCGTCAAAATGAGAAGTCTTGCCATCATCGTTTATGAGCATGAGTCAAATGGCTTTGTCATGTTTTCATTATGACACTTTATTCTCTGTGTTTTTCAATGCAAAAAGTGATGATACTACCTGAAAATGCTCAAGACAGCACTATACACTATGTACAGACACAGTAAAGTTACACATTAGCCTACTGTAGTGGAGTAACTACAGTAATACTGAATATGTATGTTTCACATTTTTACTGCATATGCTCATTGCAATTCTGATTTGTTCACAGCATCGTGCAATAGAAAAATACACTACAGTCATCTACAACAGACATAAGAAACAGCCTTTGAGTACAACTTTAGTGAAGCCGAAAGTCTAAATGTACAGTAAATGTAAAAAAAATGATTTTCCCACTGTATCTGACAGTAAAACCTGACACAATGAGCAGTGCAGATTGTTTAGTGCTGAATTACTGTCCAATACTATACATACCTGTTCTCCCTGTTTTGAATACAGTCTTCTCCCAACATTTACAATGAGTTTGACAGATTTTGAAAACTAGTTCAACAATTTTGTATGTGATGACTGAAACAATGAAATGAGGACTATTAGTTTTTTAGGGAAAGACTATTCAGTGTTGAAAAGTACAGTTCATTTTGACTGACATGACATAAGCAAATGATAATGTTATAAAACAGCAGAGAATTGTATGAAAGCAACTGATACATGTCCAGAAGCATTTGCAATTTGTTCAGAGGAAGGAGAAACTGCTACGATGATGTGGACAAATGACTACATGTTGTGGAGGTTGAACTAATAGTTATGAGAACTTTCATTCTGATCTGAGAACAGCACCAAAGCGATTGAGAAAAACTGTAAAGCCAGGACAGTGTTGGTACAGTATGTAATGTGACAGTGGTGCAGCAGAGACTGACCACACTGTGGGATGTTTTCCAGGTGGACATGGCTCTGACTGTCCTCACCCTGCTGGTGTTTATCCATCCTGTCTACGTCTTCATGTACTGCAGGAGACTGGCCCAGCACAGAGACCGCGGCCAGGCTGGAGCCACCAACGGCTCCAAACTGACTGAGTCCAGGTTTTAGAGAATGAAGCGAAGGAAGTCTCTCTACAAGTTTTATCATTCAGATTGTGAAGCAGTTCCTGTTTTGTTTGGTTTTTCTCATTCATGGATTACATTTTTTTTATATCCCAGTGGACTGAAATCCTGTTCATGAGAGCAGATGCAAGTTTTTCAATGTTTCGTACAATCCAAATGTGTTTTTGTTTACACGCAGTACATTACTGAAGGATTAAAATTGGTCAGTGAACTGTGGTATATATGTTTTTTTATTTTAAAAGTATTGTATAGGTGTATTACATGACAGTAACACCACAACTGGTACTCTGCAAGAAAGACTCAAGAGTCTAAAACAATCACATGTTAAAAGTATATAATATAGTGTTAGAAACTGCATCGTACTTTGTTTTAGTTTAAAGTTTCACTACTACACATTAAACAAATGACCGTCTGAAATACAGCAGTGTTACAGTAACAAGGCGCAAAATCCTGTTTCTCTACAACAAATATGACGGAGCATGTTCTAGAAAAGCTCCTCTCAGTCATCACTGTTTGTTTGAAGCCTTCTGTAACATGAAGGAGAAGCAGCATGAAGTGAGCTGATGTTCAGTCTTTGGAGTTCATCTATGTAATCTCCCCTTCCACGACTGAATCATCAGGATCCAAAAGTGACGTTACATGGTCAAAGTTTTTACACAGTACTGCCACCGACATTCGCAGTCACAGTTTTATGTTTCTTAAAAAGTGGCAATAAGCGTAAAAAAAGAAAGAAGAAGAAGTTACTTTCTCTATTCTAGCGAGTACAGTATTAAAACAAGGTAAGGCACAGTGTACTACGAAGTACAAGGAGCAAAGGTCAATCTAACAGTAGTAGTCGGGTGCATTTATGAAAAAAAAGCACCTTATCGTAAAAAAATTCTAACAAAAGGTTTCTCAGTTGTTTTTTATAGTATCAGGTGTCCTTAATAACATACTAAAAGTTGACCAAAGTTTGACACTAGAAAGGTGTCATTTTCAGGATGGCGTCCTAATGTAAATGTAATGGGTTGAAGCCCAGAGAGACGCTCCAGGTGAATAGGGTAAAAATTTTAACTAACAGGTATCACCATGAAACTTCCCAAGTTTATCACTTACATTAAGACAAATATTTTTTGTATTACAAGTTTTGTCAAATTTTATGTTTATATATGTAAATGAGACAATAACTAATTAAATATGCGCTAAATTGCATACTTTTCCAGAACTTTTCCAGATCCACTTCAGCAGCACTTCCACACACCAAACCTTCCAGTTTGATCATTTTCCATATTCTGAAGGTTTTTACAGAGGGGATTGTTGATATATCATTCACAGCCTGATTTATACAATATTTGAGTCCTGAAAACATGGCGAAATGTGATTTATTTAGGGCTGGTGACAGTATTTTCTCATTTACAAAGTGATAAAAAGAGATATCCAAAATCCCCTCAGTAAGACCTTCTTACTCTAATGTGTTCTAATGTGTCAACAAAATAAAACAAGACTTTTGAAAGTGGCTTTATCCATTACATTTTTGGATCTGGAAAAGTATGCAATTTAGCACATATTTAATTAGTTATTGCCTCATTTACATATTTAAACATAACATTTGACAAAACTTGTAATACAAAAAATATTTGTCTTAATGTAAGTGATAAACTTGGGAAGTTTCATGGTGATACCTGTTAGTTAAAATTTTTACCCTATTCACCTGGAGCGTCTCTCTGGGCTTCAACCCATTACATTTACATTAGGACGCCATCCTGAAAATGACACCTTTCTAGTGTCAAACTGTGGTAAACTTTTAGTATGTTATTAAGGACATCTAATACTATAAAAAACTACTGAGAAACCTTTTGTTAGAATTTTTTTACGATAAAGTCATAAATGCACCCGACTATAGAGGAACAGCTCAGACTACACAAACTAGGTTCAACGTTTGTCTTCCTTCTCGTGTCCAGTAAATCAAACCAGTTTTAGTGACTATACATAAACCCCCCCACCACCCCCACCCCCTCAAAAAAAAAGAAAAGAAAGACCACCACATTCTGCTGCCTCAGTTTTTTGCCAGGACAGACAGTGCGGCGAGGATCTTTGGTGTCAGAGGAGCAGCAGAGACGCTGCTTCTCTCCAGGACAAACAGGGACAGACTGAGACTCTGCAGAAGGTCCAGGGGCCTGGACTGCAGTGGACTGGGGTACCGTAGTGGTCTCACTTGGTAAACTTGATGTTATTGTCAGTAAAAGCCTTCAACACTTATGAAATGCTTGTAATACATCAGTTACTATAGTAACACCTGACAAAAGATCTAAAAACACTAAAGCAGCAGACTTTGTGAAAACCAATACTTCTATCTATAACCACGGCTATAGAGATAGGTGGGGGATCTCCAACCATCAGAACTGCATTTAAAGGGATAGTTCAACATTTTGGCAAAGTGGTCTATTACCATAATCTCTGTAGTCAGAGGTAGGGTCATTACCTTGAGCTGCTCAGCTAACACAATGGAGGTGAAGGTACAGGTCCCCTGTCCCTCAAAACTCAGCAAATACACAATCCAACAACTCACACCACTCTGGTGGAGAAGGTGTGACCTGCACATCCTCCATGCTAGGAGATAAGAATGAAACATTACCAGGGTTTTTGCTTCATGTGTCTTCTTGTTACATTATACATGTGTATTTCATATCTTGGTGAATGTGCAGGTCACAACTTGGAGTTGTTGGATTGACCTATGGCTAAGCCCCGCCCCCTCCACTCACTCGGACAAACTGTCAACATTCAGTGACAAGCGCTATGCTAGCAGTCACCATGGAGACATTTCACAGGAGGAAATGGATGGTTGTTGGAGACAGAAAGATTAAATATCATCTTGAAGTCACCAAAACTTAACTTAACTTTACTGCTCTGGCTGCCGTTTGACGAGCTAACTTCTGTTAGCCTGTCTATGGAGTTTTGCATTATACGTTAGCATTAAGCTAGCGGACTTTATGCTTAGTTGTGATGCTGGCTAACATCCAAACATCTCTCACAATATGTTGCCTCAAATACGTTGTTGACTCAACTTACAACAGATGTAGACATCCTTGTTAAAGGGATAGTTCAACATTTTTGAAAATTGGCCCCATGTTTAGCAGTAGGTTCGTTACCTTTAATTGTAGGTGTAAGCTATTTTCAGTACGGCGGAGCGCAGCAGCACGCTGCTCAGAGCTCTGCTATGGAGGCTAAGGGAATTTCTTGGTTTCCCTCATCAAACTCATCAAATACAAAATCCCAAAACTCCAAAACGCTTTTGTGGACAAGTTGTGAGCTGCAGAACCACCACGCTATGAGATAATAACGGAACGATACGAAACTGAGCCGTTTTCGAGGTAAATACAGGGAGACTGCTTGCTGAAAAACTGTCCCTGAACGCAACGCGCATCAGCGGTTTTGCATGAATTTACCTCTAAAACAGCTCCGTCTCGTAACGTTCCGTCTCATCTCATAGCTGCAGCTCACAACGTGTCCACGACAGCGCTCTGGGTTGTGTAGATGAGTTGATGATTCCCTTAGCCTGCCCTGAGCAGCCTTAGAAAATAGAACAATTAAAGGTAGACTATAGCGATTATGGCAATGGGCCAATTTTCAAAAATGTTGAACTATCCCTTTAAGTTTATCCATGTTTAGTTGGTGTTGTGGGCTACTGCATAACTTTATCCAGAGCAGACACTTCTCTAGGTTGATGTGGCTTAGGAAAAGGTAGGTAAAAAATACACCAGAGAGGCTGGGCGATCCCAACCTCACAGGATACCTTGTATCAGAGTTGCATGTAACCCATGCACACCATCTGACCATTTTAAACTTAAAATGTCAAGAAAAAACACATAAAAACGAATGAAAACTGACTAACTGCAATGCATTTCAATGGACGTGGAAGCAGAGAATGTCCGAGTGTATGGGCTAGCTATGCACACTGTGATTGGCTCATCGTGTTTGGGGGCGGGGCTTAGCCATAGGTCAATTGTGTATTTGATGAATTTTGAGGGACAGGGGACCTGGACCTGGACCTGGACTGGATTATGGCACGAGGCCAATATGCCAAAAATGATCCCTTTGACATGTCTTGAACATGTTGATGCGTCCTGGCTGAAGACGTGCTACCTTTGTTTGGTCCTTTGGTTTCTGGTTCTAAACAGCTCTTACCTGAGCGAGAGCTAAACATGTAGCTGTCAGCACCGCTAAAGAGCTGGAGAGAAAAATACATGTGTTGCTGTGTGTACGCACATGTGTGTTTATGGGACTTTTTCAATCCCGCCGTTCTTGTCGTCATTCTTCAGCACTGTGTCAGTGGGCACGTGGTTGTAGTGTAGGAACAGCATCATGTCCAGGATCTCCGGCGGGATGCTGGCTCTCCTCCTGTACATGGCCCCCGCCCCGTCCTGCACAAAGTCCTGTGCGGCGCTCCCCGCCACGGCGGGAGCGGCCAGGTAAGCCCTCGCCACCGTGGCCAAGAGCGGGAACTGGCCCGCCTTGGTTCTCCACCACTGCAGAGGCTCCACCCCCAGCGAGGCCCCCTTGTCGGCTCTGAAGACAGACATCTCCATGTCCAGGGAGTCCTCCACGGAGCTCTGCCTGCTCTTCCTCCGCGGGGTGGAGGAGAACAGGTCTCCCAGAAGGAACTCCATTCCCGACAGGCTGGCGGGAGCCTGAGAGCCGGGCTCGGGCTCCGGCTCTGGCTCGTACTCGTCTTCGTCTACGTCTGACTCCGCCTTTCCCTCCTCGCTGTCGTCGCCTTGGTCTTCCAGCTCTCTGAAGTTGATCTGGCGGGATTCTCTGATGCGTTTGCTTCTGCGCAGGATGTCGCTCTCTGATTCTGGCGACCCAGGGGAGGGGCTTCTTTTCCTCTGGCTTTGCTTCTTGTCTTGGCCCCTCCTTCTGTCCTCCTTCACGATCCTGATGGCCTCTTTCCTCAGCCAATCGAAGGTGAGCGTCTGCTCCTAGAAAAGAGGCACACAAATGTGAATGGGGATGGGTGAGTCCTGGGCCCTCATTTATCAAAGAGGGTGTAAAACTGATACTTTTGCGTACGGCGAAAAGATGAAAATGGCGTACACCCAAAATATTTACAGCGTTTTCAGATCTATCAAACTCCCCGCAATTTCCACTGATAGATCACACCAGACCCAAGAAAAGTGTGGATGTGACCACACCTCTCATTCCGCCTTCCCAACGGCCCAACACAACCATATATGGTCAATGCAAATCACTACATGCATATTAATTAGCCATGTTTGCTCTGGAAACGTGTGGAGAGACGTCAGTGGAAGACGGTGAAGACAGGACGGACGGAGAAAGGAGAAAGAAGTGGTGTTTCTCTGAAAGCCAGATACACGGCAATATCAGTCAGAAACATCATCCTGCATTGAAATAGGCTACAATAAAAACAAGAACTCCCTAATCTGAATGAAACAGAGAGCAGAAAGAAGAAGAATCGTATTTAATCTGCCCTTATTTTAGATTATGACCTATATTGGGCAGCACCATATTGTTAAATACAATAAATATTATTCACACAAAAAATATCATGTTTTCTAATTTTTACATAATCGCCACCATCCGTCATTGGACGATCTAATTCACTGATTAGCGCCGTCAGTTTCATTTCATTTCTTTGTTTATTTGTAACTATTGGGCTGCTGCACTGTGTGTGTGTGTGTGTGTGTGTGTGTGTGTGTCCACTGACTCAGGCTACACTTCACACGCACGGCGCAGAATTTATTTTCCAGACTGGACAGACTGGTTGTGGAAGAGGTGTACAGTAGCCTACATGCAGGGGAAAATGTCAATATGATACCAAAAGAAAACGAAATGTGTTTTCTAAAGCCAGTCGGCCTGTAGGAAGTGCCGATGTCAACACGTGCAGGGGGGGGGGGGGGCATCATCACCACCACTGAAACTCAGATCCCAAATTCAGGCGGGACGCCAAACTATCTCCCGACAGGTTTTGGTTTGATAGATCCCAAATTAGGTGGAGAAAAGTGTGTACGCACAAAACGGGGGACAGAGTGTGTAAAAAAGGTGTATCCACAGTGATAAGAGCCCCCTGGTGTCTGCAGGGTGAAGAGCAGCATGCTGCTTTTATTGCTGCTTTCATTTGGAATTCACCTTTTGTGTCAGCTTCTTTTTTCTTTTTTAACGTTACTTGTCACACATCATTTACATTAATACATGTGCTGAGATGACATTAGTAACATTAGTAATGTGCTGCCTGAGGTCATATGAGAAAGGCAAAAAACATACACACACATATTTATAAAATTGTTATGAAAATATTGAACATTTTCTCATCTTTTCTGTTGCAAGAGGTGGAGAGTGTTTTAATGTACGACTCCATCTCCTTTTTTAACACTAGAACAGCCAACATTCCATGTATACCTAGAACCGCCAAGAGGTCATTTTGACCTCCATTCATTCTAATGCAAAAATGGTAAATGGACTGCATTTATGTAGCCATATATATTATAAACCCAGCCAGACACACAGTTCAAAACACTTTAAAGTAATGCTTCACATTCATATACATACACATATTTTACAAAAAATAACAAAAGTGGTTGCTAGGCAACCAATATAGACGACTCTTTATTTTTCTATTTTCGAACAGTGTGTGTATGTAAAAATTTTCAAAATTGTTTCAAATTTTTGAATTCATGTCCATTTCTCATGAGAGCAAGGGATTGTCATTGTTATGTTCAATGTTTATGAGTAATATTAGTTTTTTATCTGTTTGACCTGTTTTAACTGTTGGACAACTTTCTAGTATCTGAACTCGTGTTGTGTTGTGGGATGAGGTCAAAATGACTAACTAACTAAATAACTAACTATAACTAACTAACTGGCAAACTGAGAGATTAAATGGACATTATTTAGCCCAGATTGCAATTATTGAAAAATCAATTTTATACATGTTTATATACACACACTATTCGAACAGTAGAAAAATAAAGAGTCATCTATATTGGTTGCCTAGCAACCACTATTGTTATTTTTGGTAAAGTATGTTGTCCTCCAATGTCAAGCCCATAAAGTCTTTTGAACTGTGTGTCTGGCTGGGTTTATGATATATATGGCAACATAAATGCAGTCCATTTAGCATTTTTGCATTAGAGTGAATGGAGGTCAAAATGACCTCTTGGCGGTTCTAGGTAAAATCACTCTTTTCTTCGCTCTCTTTTACATCAGAATCACGAAAACGCATAAGATGATGAAGAACACACTTTTAGGAAAAGTCACCGACTGGGAGACCTAGGGTTTTTACGCAAACAGAGTTACGCGCATTTTAAGAAGCGAGAGAGGTCAAAATGACCTCACGGCGGTTCTAGTGTTAAAGGTACATTGTGTAGGAATTCCTCCATCTAGTGTTGTGGTTGTAGATCACCAGCAACTCAGTCTATTTCTCATGCTGCATTCAGGTGAAATCGGTTAGATGGCAAACGGACGACAGCCGCTGCAGGTAACGGCTTAAACAAGCCTCTATGTAGTGTTCCATCAGCACGAGGCAAAACAATACACATGACAATATGTTGTCATGGCGATGTCGTTTTGCCGTCTTTCTCTGGACTTCTGTGACTAAAATGACATCTGATTTGTTACCGACGGCCGTCTGCCCGACTGCACCTGAATGCAGCATTCACTGCGTTACCACGGTGACTTTTCCCAGACGCCACCTGGACCTGAGCCGACAGCTCCGGTGTCTCCGCTGAGTTTCCGTGGTTTCCTACCGTCACGCTGCCACTGAAGGTAAAAACATGGGCTGCGTTCCGATCCACAGTGTACTTGGACAGAGCCCCCTACTCCCTGCTCCCTGCACAGGGAATGTGCCACAGGGAACTTCATTTAACCGATTTAACTCCAATCGGAACACCCTGCAACGTCACAGCTGTTTCTGTCTGAGTTTAAAAATAAAGTTTTTGAATTTTCAAAATGTATCATGCCACTATCACCATTTAAAAAAATCTGAGAACATAACTATTTCTGTGTGCGCAAGCAAAGCAGTTTTGTGTTGTTGTGTGTGGTATTTATTCAGTTTTGGGGCATCAGTGTGTGTAAATAGCATCAGTGGCTCAGCTGACAGGACAATTAACAGCAGTAGCAAAGGAACCAGGTTGGCCTGGGAGATGCCCCATCCCCGGCGGCTAGCTAAGCTAACGGCGGCTAAGCTAATGCGGCTACGCTAACGTCGGCGGCTAAGCTAACATAAGGACGTCAACTGTTAAAACCCTCCCGTTGTCGGACACGGTTCTGAAATCTCTAATTAGCTCAGTCATGTTGTAAGTAAGATATCCAGAGGAAAAAATATTTTTTCTGGACCGTTTATTGAGTCACTGGGTTATTAAAGTTAGACAGGTAACCATTAGCCCTGCCAAGTTACAAAGTAAACGGAGCTAATGACTGATGGGTAATATCGGTTGCCAACATCCGGTGAACTGGACGAAGTGATGAACCGTTGTTCACTCCCTCCCTGCACCGTTCACAGTACCCTTCAAACTGCTCCCTGCGGATTGGAATCACACTGAACATGGCGGCACAGCCTGTGCAGTCCACTGCGCAGGGAACTACAGGGCGATCGGAACGCACCTATGGAGACAGGACATGGCAGCCAGCAGCCAGCTGACCGTCTCCATGGAGATAGGAATGATATGAACTGAAAGGAACACTTCACTTTGTTGATGGAGGGAGTACTGATGAATGACAAACAGACTGAAGAACCAAATAATCCATTTACGTGAACAGATAACAGGAGAACTTAAACTTACACAATGTACCTTTAATAAAACCTTAGTAATAACCATGCTGCCGCCACCCACCTTGTCCTCCATGAAGCCCAGCCCATGGAACTGTGGGTCCAGGGAGCAGGCCACACACAGCACCCTGTTGACCACGGGGTTGTTGTAACGGTTGGCCAGGCTGCGCCTCATCATCCTCTTCACCTCCTTTAAGATGGACGAGGAGTCTCCGGGTCGGGACATGAGGTGTCGGGACAGCAGGCCGGTGAGGATGGGTTTGATGAGGGACAGGCGGGGGAAGGCCTCCTTGGCCAGGGTCCGACAGGCCACGTCCAGGGGTTTGAGGACCAGACAGAGGTCCTCCAGGACCTTCCAGTGGGAATGCAAGGTGGAGGAGCTGCCGGGTGAACCGCTTTCTGAAGAGCTGTCGTCTTTAGACAAGACGTCCCCTTTGATCTCTCGGAATAAATCACCCAGGAGGCCTTTGTGTTTCATGACGGTGCTCAGCAGCTGGTACAGCTTGTTCCACTGCGGCCGGCTGTGAGCCCACGCCTTCAGGTCGGCCTGCTCTTGTTTGGTCAGATTCTGGACGTGGTGCTGATACGAGCCTCTGTTCTGGGTGGGCGGTTGGAACAGGGTGGAGAGGATCCCCTGGAACTGGCCCAGGGTCTTGGAGATAACGGGATGGGACATCACTTCCTCCACGCAGTCCTGCACGGCGCTGTAGAAACACGGGACGGACGGCAGCCCCTCGCTGAAGTGGACGTGGTCGGAGGCGCGCGGCTCGTCGGGCGACGCGGCGGCGTCGTCCCTCTCCAGGAACGTGGTAGAGTTGGGGTGAGGGGCGCCTCCCGCCACCTCTCCGCTTTTCTCCCCCTTGGCCGGGGACGGCTTCATCTTGGTCCTGCCGTCCCCCCCCAGCAGGACCAGGTTGGCCTGGGAGATGCCCCATCCCCGAGCCATCGCTTTCACTTGAGCCTCCACTGCCTGAGGGGTGTAGTCTTTCACCCCGCTCTCTGTCAGTCTTTGCGTTGCCAAGGCAATGTTCTGAAATCTAAAATTAGAGTCTATGAAGTGTACCCAGAGGGTGAGGTACTTCTCCGAGTGGCCCTGCCAGTTGTGGGACCAGATATCCACACTTAAAGTGACAAAGTGAGGAACTTCCCTCTGGTGGTTGGGAGGTCGCCCGCGTCTCCGAGGCTCCACCTCGATGGGAGCGGTGTAACTGTCCTCGGCGTCTCCGCTTCCTGTTCTCCTCCTGAGCAGCTGAGCCAGGTTGGCCTTGCCTTTGATGTGGTGGTCTTTCATGAGGCTCTCCAGCTGACACGGCGACGGCAGCTCCTTGCAGGCCGGCAGGATGGTGTGGATCAGCTGTCTGAAGCCCTCTCCTTCTACCAGAGCTGGAGGCTGCAGATCCATGATGAGGAAGTTGGTGATGGCGACAGACACGTGAGGAGACGTGACCAGGGGGAAGGTGCTGACCAGGCCGCTGTTCAGGGTCATTGCTTGAGCGCGCTGACCTGGTGGAGAAAAAAAAAAGAAGCACAAATCGTCATGTAGGAAATTCTCTTTACACTCTTTTTTCTTTTTTTAAAATAGAATAAAATGTGATTATCAATATCAAACCTACTTTTAGGAATGTAGCAGTAATATGCTGCAGTTACTTCTCTTCACTGCTCAGCCACACATTAAAGGGATAATTCAACATTTTTAATCCCTATAGTTTTAGGAGTAGGTTTGTTACCTTTAATTGTCGGTGCAAGCTATTTTTAGAACAGTGGAGCAGAGCCGTGAGCTGCTCAGAGCTACGGTGCGGAGGCTCATGGGATTTCTTGGTTACCCTCATCAAACTCATCAAATACACAATCCAACAACTCCACAACGCTCTGGTGGACAAGTTGTGACCTGCACATTCACCACGCTATGAGATAATAACACAACGTTACCACACAGAGTTGTTTTAGAGGGAAATTCATGCAAAACCGCTGATGTTGTTAAGTTGTGACCTGCACATTCACCAAGAAAGTGTAACTCAGCTCGCAGCTCTGCTCCACTGTTCTAAAAATAGCTTGCACCGGCAATTAAAGGTAACAAACCTACTGCTATGACAATGACTATAGGGATTATGGCAAATGGGCCAATTTGCCAAAATGTTGAACTATCCCTTTAAAACAAATGGTCCAGTCATGTTTCTCTATCTGGAAGAGCAAACATTTTCTCTGTAACCTGGAGAAAAGATTATCCATGCTCTCATCCTCTCAGTGTGACTCTTCTTTCCAGAATAAACCATAAAGCACTGTCTCGCTTTACTGGTTAAAAAAAAAACTAAAACTAAACAACTCAGCTTCCTTAAACTAGCTTCAAGTGAGTTTCAAAATAGATTTGAAGATGACTTAAAGCTCTGACAGCCTATGAGCCAGCCTGCAGCCCTAGAGGAGGTTTAAATCTAAAGGTCAAGCAGCTTTATAACCGCCTGCCGAAGGACAGAAGACTCAAAACCCACTTTCACAGACTTGCTTTTATGTGACGTCATCGTCTGATTGTTTCTCTATCACCCGTCTCTTACCTATCATAACACTCCGCTCCTTGTTACTATCACGTGGTCTGATGTGGTGCTTATTGGTCAGGTGGTTCTGGAGGTCCGCGACTCCTCCGACACAGCCCACGTGCTCCACACACAGCTTACACACCACAACGCCCCGGTCCAGAGGCCGACCCGTCGGGTCCGGCTCGAACCCAAAAAAGTACCAGGGGCTGTTCTGCGGGGCGTTCTGGTTGCTCAGCAGCTTCTCCGTCCCGGGCATGAAGTCGTACTTTTCCATCACGTGGGAGCTCGGGGACGGGAAGGAGACCCCAGAGGTGTTGGCGAACGTCGGGATAGAGATCCCGCTCGGATCGTTGGCCGTGTCTGGGTTTGTCATGGTGGTCACGTCGCTGATGACGGGCATGGGGCTCTGGGACTGGCTGTGATCTGACCAGAGGGAGGTGCTGCTGGGCTCTGGGAGGGTGACCAGCTGGATGTCCTGCAGCAGGCGCAGAGCCGTCTCCTTGTCTCCAACTTCACATTTCACATTGTCTCCTGTATTGTCCCACCAAAAACAAGAGCACAGGTTACTAGAAGATATTGATGTTTGACACAACAAATCACATTCCACATCATCACTGTGAAGTTTTTCAGTGACTTAACTCATTTAGTTAGTTTTTAAGACACTTTAACACACCTTATGTGTAAATTTGGAGACTCTACGACGAGCAGAACTGAAATAGATGACGATCAAAAACTCATGACAGCTCACCATCTGGAAGTTTTTATCACAACTGGGCTTTTGCAAACAGAGTTCTGCATGTGGAGGCTCCAGCAGCTCGGAGCCAAACAGGAAGCTGTCAGCCGACAGTCCCGCCCAGTCCTCATCTGGAGCAACACCGTGTCCTCCTGCGGTAAAATGTGATGGTCTCTGGGCCAAAGCAGGCCGGCACCACCGACCCGTACCACAGAGGAACCACCACCACCGGTGGGGCCGGTGTTCCTGACCTGCTTTGGCCCAGAGACCATCACATTCTGCAGCGAGAGGCTGTGACACGGCTGTGTTATTGTTGTTTGTGAATAGAACAACAATTGTTGTATATATTTATCTTACATGAGCCCTTTGATCATTAGAGCGACAGACACAAACAGAGCAGCTTTCAGAAAAGACGCTGGATCTCCTTTTCTAGAAACAAAGCAGGGATTCTGGTGAAAACCAGCCATGTTTAGCTCGAGTTTTCTCAGGAACACAGGCACGTAGAAACAAAGGGTTTGTGGCCATTTGAAGCAGAAAGTTTCACCTTTCAAGTGAGTGTTAGTGGTGGCAATAACATAGAATACACTGTGGCTCTACAGAAATATTCAAAAATGGTCTAAACTGCCAGTACACTTGACTAAAACTTTGGAAAGGAGCGCGGCACTCAAAGAGTTAAAATGCAAAAAATAAAATGCACTCAAAATCACAAAATCTGCCCAAAAATCTTTTCTTTTTTTATATATATTGCTCAGGCCTAATGGTGACAATTAGAGTAAAGATTTTGGACAAAATAATGGCATATTTCAAAAAATATAATTGATAATGCAACAAAACTTTTTTTTTATTCAGAGTTAGTGGATGGGTGAAGTTGTTTATTTTGCAATTGTGTTTGATTTTTTTAAATTTAATGATAAATGCAAAAATCTTTAAAAATGTCCTTTCGATCAAAATTTTTGCACTGGAGCAGCATGCTCAAAGTGTTACCTGATAAAATACACACAGATTGGTTTAAATGGTTAACACATGGTAACCCTCTGGTCCATCCCTGGCCCAGCAGGGTGGTTCCTTGCCGATCCAGAATTAGTGTCTGTTTAATAAAAAGTCAGTGAGATTCTGGGCTGGAAAACACCTCAAAGTTCATCCATTGCTGCATTGACTTACATACCTAAATTCAGAGAGAAAGTTAGAAAGACCAAAAGAAAAACTTCAATCTCAAAAACAAAATTAAAAATACATTAAAAGATATCCAGAGATTTGAGGAAGCCAATCAGCAGAATTCAAGCTCCCATAACAGTGGAAATTGTGGGGTTCTGTTGATACCAAGCCACGGTCTGGTAACATCAAAAATTTGTTGGTCAGACTCCCAATTTTCTTTTTTCTTTTTTTAAATGATTGTGTTATTCTGGAATGTCGCACTGTTTAATTTCAATCCCATTAAAAATAAGAGAAATGTGTTTTTCCCGATCACTCAACATGGGGTATGCTGGAAGATGTTCTAACTGTGTTCCATTGAGTGATAGGGAAAACACACACACATCAACAGAATCCCACAATTTCCACTGTTATGAGAGCTTGAACTCTGCTGATTGGCTTTCTAAAATCTTTGGATATCTTTTAATGTCCTTTGTTTGTTTTATGAAGTTGAAAAACCTTCTGAAATTATAGATTAAATTCTCCACGGCTCAGAATCCAGCAAAGTCAATTCAAATTGGATGAAATGTGCAGGCTGTTTGTCAGCAATGTTACGTGAGCTGGCACTGACTTTTTATAAACAGACACTAATTGATTAAACCAGAGTTCCAGGCATGGACAGTTACCAGACGGTAACTCATTCCGACCAATCTGTGTGTATTTTATCAGGTTGACCTGACAGGCCTGTTGAGAACTGAACTGTGAGCAGCTCATTTTGATCCGTGAACATCTGGGAGCTCAGAAGAACAGACAAATTGTGTGATGACCCCACCCCACCCACTCCACTAACAGGAAAGACAGAGGCAGTTTTGAGTGAGATTTTATATTATTATACCTTTTTGAATTTTACAATACAAAAATGGCTGATCCTGAACCAGTTGTGAAGGCATTGTAAGGTTAACATAGAAAAGCTCAGCACATCAGCATCAAGCTGTGGTGGAGAAGTAACCTGTATATTATCAGCTGTCTACTGTCAACTGAAATGTTTTAAACAAAAAGTGAACAACAGTGCAGGAGTAAAGCTGTGGACAATGGGCACTTCAGTTTTCATGTTTAATGCTGCTGCTGATCAGGAAGTCCACTTTAAATGTCCAAAACATTTACTATGTTTTTTTATGTTAAATACAATGCAACATGTTCAAGTTATGTTGGAGGTAGACGTTGTTTATTTTGCAAAGAACCTGGATTTTGTTTAGTTTTGAACAAACAGAAATAAATCTTTATTTATCAGTGGAATGTCCTTTTTGACACTAAACTTCAAATAACTGGAGCAGCATGTATGATCAAACTAAAACTAATCTTTCTTTGAAAACAAACTAAAACTAAGTGATGGTTTAAAACTGTATCTAACAAAACAGTAACCCTGCTCTAAAAACTAATTAAAACTCCCCAGAATTAGCAAAAAGAAGTCAAAACTAACTAAAACCAAACTCTAATTAAAAATCCAAAACTCTGGAATGGGCTGGGAAACCCTGTAGTAGATGTGGCGGTAGAACTGGAAGACGATCAAATTGTGTTCCTCCTCTCTGCTTGTATATGTTACATACCTAAAACAGAGAGAAAGTTAAGAACATAGACCAACCAAGAAAAACTCTCAATCTCAAAACCTTAAAATTAATTAAATATATTAAAGGGATAGTTCAACATTTTGGCAAATTGGCCCATCCACTGTACTGAAAATAGCTTACACCTACAATATTGGTCATTACCTATCAGGCCATTCACGGTCAAGCTCCCGCCTACATCTCCGAACTCTTAAAACCCCACACTACCTCCAGATTGCTACGCTCCTCACATCAGAGCCTGCTCCATGTCCCCATTAAACCACCAGGCTCATTAGAAAAGGTGACAGGGCATTTGAATCCGTTGCACCAAGACTTTGGAATTCTGCCTCCAGAACTGATGCTGCTTCCTCAGTCATTTTTTTCAACAAAAAACCCACTTATTTTCTCTGTTTTACTAACCCCTTCACAATGTATCACTGTCTTCCTGTCAGTTGTTGTTGTTGTTGTTGCTGCTGTTGCTGTTGTCTGTTGTGGCTGTTGAGTTTTGTTTTCATATTTGATGAGTTTAATGACTGTCTACCTGTTGGTCAATTGACTGATCTTGTACAGCACCTTGTGACTGCTGTCTGTGAAAGGTGCTATATAAATAAATTTTCCATTCCATTCCATTCCATTCCACAATTAAAGGTAACGAACCTACTGCTATGACTATAGCGATTATGGCAATGGGCCAATTTGCCAAAATGTTGAACTATCCCTTTAACATTAATCAGCACAAACTACCCACCTCATCCAGTTTGCTTTGTTCTCATCAAAAGCATCAATGTAGAGAAAAGAGGCATCATCCCTAATCTGGAGAAGAGAGCAATTTTATAGCACTTAACTTCATCTGTTTTAACAAATATAATATCATGGATTTTTCATTTTAAATGACTACATTGAAATTAAATTTGTCACTGTAGCACGACACAATATCAAACTGCTTCTTTCTGTTGAAGCGATGTACTCACAGCCCAGGCATATTTGAGGCTAGTCGGCATCTGTCCCCTGCACATGTCTCCCACAAAGGGCCCAAACATGACACCTTGCTGCAGGTGACACCTGGCGTACACATTCATGTCTGCCATCTGCTCGTCGCAAGAAGATCCAGGACCAGACATTCCGCTCCCGACGTCTTTGCAAAGGCACAGACAGGAGGGCAGGGAGAGCACCGCTCGGGAGGGACCGCCATGGAGCCACGGTTCCCCGGGCGGCAACACGGCGTCTGGGACGTAGTTCTGATTGGAAGCGTTCTGGAGGAATGGAACATCCTCAAAGAGTTCATCATGGTTCAGATCCAAACCTGCTAAATAAAACAAGAATTAGTCCAGTGTGGTTTGCTGTTGTTAGTGGCCATCATCTTTCTCCAGCACGGGTCAATCATGGATTAAATAGAGGCGACCTGTGGTGGTATGTAATTGCTTTATACATCAATAGATACCATTTATTAGTCATTCAAAGCAAAGACAGAAGCTTTGACTTTTTCATTTGTTTCATTTTCATTTCACAACAACACAGACTTATTTCATCTGATATCCAGCATCACATTTATTAGCTCTGTGTTCTGCAGACATAACCTGAATATCGCACTTTGAGTGCATTTACTCAAATTAGTCGGGTGCATTTATGAAAAAAAAGCACCTAATCGTAAAAAAATTCTAACAAAAGGTTTCTCAACTGTTTTTTATAATATTAGATGTCCTTAATAACATACTAAAAGTTTACCAAAGTTTGACCAGTAGAAAGGTGTCATTTTCAGGATGGCGTCCTAATGTCAATGTAATGGGTTGAAGCCCAGAGAGACACTCCAGGTGAATGGGTAAAATTTTAACTAACAGGTATCACCATGAAACTTCCCAAGTTTATCACTTACATTAAGACAAATATTTTTTGTATTACAAGTTTTGTCAAATTTTATGTTTATATATGTAAATGAGACAATAGCTAATTAAATATGCGCTAAATTGCATACTTTTTCAGATCCAAAAATGTAATGGATAAAGCCACTTTCAAAAGTCTTGTTTTATTTTGTTGACACATTAGAACACATTAGAGTGAGAAGGTCTTACTGAGGAGATTTTGGATATCTCTTTTTACCACTTTGTGAATGAGAAAATACTTTATATATGTAAATGAGACAATAACTAATTAAATATGCGCTAAATTGCATACTTTTCCAGAACTTTTCCAGATCCACTTCAGCAGCACTTACACACACCAAACCTTCCAGTTTGATCATTTTCCATATTCTGAAGGTTTTTACAGAGGGGATTGTTGATATATCATTCACAGCCTGATTTATACAATATTTGAGTCCTGAAAACATGGCGACATTTGATTTATTTAGGGCTGGTGACAGTATTTTCTCATTCACAAAGTGATAAAAAGAGATATCCAAAATCCCCTCTGTAAGACCTTCTGACTCTAATGTGTCAACAAAATAAAACAAGTCTTTTGAAAGTGGCTTTATCCATTACATTTTTGGATCTGGAACTATGCAATTTAGCGCATATTTAATTAGTTATTGCCTCATTTACATATATAAACATAAAATTTGACAAAACTTGTAATGCAAAAAATCTTTGTCTTAATGTAAGTGATAAACTTGGGAAGTTTCATGGTGATACCTGTTAGTTAAAATTTTTACCCTATTCACCTGGGGCGTCTCTCTGGGCTTCAACCCATTACATTTACATTAGGACGCCATCCTGAAAATGACACCTTTCCAGTGTCAAACCTTGGTAAACTTTTAGTTTGTTATTAAGGACATCTAATACTATAAAAAACAACTGAGAAACCTTTTGTTAGAATTTTTTTACGATAAAGTCATAAATGCACCCGACTAAATACTGAATCGATTGCAGCAGCAGCGCAGAATGTGTGTGGTGTATTGATAGAGGCGCCCACTTGTCTGGTAGCAGAGCTGCTGGGTCAGCTCAACACAGCCCTGGAAAGATCTCACTTCTCTGCCTTTGGAGGGAGCATTCAGACCTGCTAGGAAGATTTGTCTTTACAAGTGAAAATGGGCAAATGTAAATCAAGATGGCCACAGGTGAACAATCCCATCCTACCAGTGCTCACTGATGGTAATAGCCTCCCTCTCCTTCAGTCCTGCATCACAGTGAAAAAGTGTGATTGAAATGCAGTGATAGGTGGAGATCACAGATGTTCCTGTTTCTTTAGAGCCAACTTTGAGCCCAGATATTTGACTCCTATTGGAAAACAGCTGGGTCATACCATCTGTTAGCTCCATCTTGGGCTGCAAGCAGAAGGCAGTTGTGTTGGATGGGACTTAGCTATGGTAATGAAACGTCTTGTGATGGATTCACTGTCTGGCTTCTTAAACATCCTTCTCGCATTGATTTGTCTTGTCGCCAAAAATACAATCTCAATTCTCTCTTGTCTTTTCTGATTACAGTCAGGGCCGTTGCTAGGAATTCTGGGCCCCCCGAAAGAATACTATGGGCCCCTGACTTTTCCACTTTTTTTTCTTAGACTACGTATGTATTATCATTTTTTATTTAGCCTACTTTGTTTTGATCAGGGTCAGGGTTATGCAGAATAATTCAGTCATACAAAGATTAGACTACTGGGGTTTTTTGTGGGCCCTACTGGGCGCTGGGCCCCTAGAATTATCATCACCTTTCTCCCCTATACAACGGCCCTGATTACAGTTATTATGGCTTCTTCATTTCCAGTTATTTACAGGTTCTGAAAGTGTAGTTTCAAAGCTTTCCAGTGATGTCTAACACATGGAAATCGGAAAACATTTGAAGATGTGGCCATTTGAACGTAGGCACTCCTCAAACTAGTTTTGTAAGAAATCCAGCCCGAAAGTTTCTGAAACCTCCTAGGCAGATAACAATACCTACTCATTTGCATCACATTTACATAAGTCCAACCCCCTGCTGGTCTAGTAGGCCTACTACACCACAGGACAGAAGCTATTGTAGTAGAAAGGAATGTACTTAAAGCATAAGTCAGCGGAATGTTTTTGTTAATATAAGTGCTAAATAGTCCTATTTTCCGTCAGCATCACTTCCATAGAGTGTTTGGTCTCTCCGTCACTCTGCTCTGCTGTAAACCAGGAGAAAACTTTCCTTGTGGGATACAAGTGTTATCCAATGAGGAGAGAGAACGGCATGAAGGGCTGTGTGTGCAGCCAAGGGATGCGTGTGAATGTGGTGACGAAGGGACGAGGACCAATAGATGCCTGACGAGGGCGGGGGCTGCTAACTCATGGTGCGTTCAAGGCAACCCGTAACTTGTGGTTTTCCGACCTGTGAAGTCATACCAGTTTGATCTGGTACGAGTTCACGGGTCGGAAGTTACGAGTGGCCGTTATAGTGCGCTTTCACATACGACACGAGTTACCGGTTACCTGGAACGCTACAAAGTCATAAGTCGTGAATTGAAGCGGTAATTTATGGTTTCAAAAGCCTGCCTGGAACGGCATTACCTGACTGGATCGCTGACAAAATGTCTGTTAAGGCCCCCACATCGTGAATTGAAGCGGTAATTTATGGTTTCAAAAGCCTGCCTGGAACGCAGCATTAGCCAAAATGACTGGATCGCTGACTTATGCTTTAATGCCCCCTACTGTTAGCCTACCTAAAGCATGCACTGGCTTCTTAATGATTTCAACTTGCATATTCTATTGGCTGGTCACAAAATTACTACCTAAATGATTGGTATTAATTTTTGGCCATGTCACAAAGAAGATGGATACTAACTGTGGTTAAGGTTGGGTGCAGTACAGTTATATGGTCCAGTCATGACCACCTTACATGTGATTTTAAAAAAAGGGGGGGGGGGTTTAAAGGTTTGCAGCTCACAATGGTTAATTATCATTATTCACAACATATCATGTCGGACAATAACGGCAAAACTTCCGAAATATATCAAAATGACAGCATAAGTTCAATCAGAGCCAATTCTCTGGTTCAGTTTGGTTGATACCATGGCAGTAAAGAGGAAGAGACTGTCGTAAAACTCTGGGGGCACTTTTGGCGCGCAGGCCTGGCGACCTCTCCTCGCGCATGCGTCTCAGAATGTTTAGTTGTTAAAACAATTGATAACTTTGAATGCGAAAACTCACCATTCGCTGTGAAAAGTGTAACATTTACCTATTACCTTAAATGCAACATGGAAATAACGCGACACGTAAAAGACATTAGATAACCTTCTGGTTAAAGAAATGTTCTCACTTTTAACCAGAAACTTTCTGACCCATGTACGAAAACGACGCTCACTCGGATGTAACGACCTATCTTGATTACATAGTCTTTGTTTTTGCGTCGTCGTGATTAAACGTTGCATTCTATAGGTGGAGCGTTACAAACACACAACTATGTAACCATGTAACAACAGGCAATACACACTTTATCACGTGTTCTGTGATCTACAGCTGTGATATACAATGGCAAAGAGAAAACATGCAAGCGTCTCCCCGTTCACGTGCAACTTTATGGAGGCTCCGCTTCAACAGTATATTGTTGGTAACAAGGGGGTCGGGGTGCATGTAGTGATTGCAACTGCTGTCAGTGGTGGCTCTGATATTAAATGCACTTCACATCAATTGTGCAAAAACAACTGAGCTAACATTTACCTGGCGACTCGAACAAAGCTGCAGAGGTCGTGGAGGAAGTGGACTCGAAAAAATCTGCACGATGTCGACGTTTCAGGTGACTTCTTAAATTCGTGGTATTTCCTCCTTTTGCAAGCACAATCTTTCGGCATAAACGACAAATCGCCTCGCCAGAGTTCAGAGGTTGTCCTTTTTCATCGGCTTTCAGGCCAAAGTACATCCATACGATGGACTTGCTTCTTGGTTTACTGATGAGATCCATGTTCCCGTGGCCCGAGTCTGCTCTCTGCAGGCTGCAGCCACACCAGACTGATATGGCTGCAGCACTGTTGCAAGAGTTACGACGGATAGATCGGACCCCCCCCCTGGAAAACACGTATTGATCAAAGTCCCACCCTTTGTTTTAGTGCAGTTACCAAACTGATGGTGAGAGCCTTCTGTGTGGAAAATCACAAGACTCAAACATGTAACTCGTTGTTATAAACACATTAGTATGAAACTACAACACAACAGTTACGGGCGCCATAATAAATAGTTTCAGTGCTCATGGAGAGAGAAACCAGCCAGTGAACTGGTCATGTAGCCTCTAACAACTACATTTCTATGCTTTCTACGTATTTCTTTGTGGACTGACGACAACAAACCGCGACAGGTAAGGGTTGCCAGATCCTGTCAGCTATAGACCTAACACAGACTTAATACTCTTAACTCTCACAGTGTTTGGAAAAAATAATATAATAGATAAACAAAATAATAAATATAACTGAGATTAGTCCTTGGGAGCATTTGCATCACTGCTCATTGTTTCATCAATTTGCTTTAAATAGGTTCAAAGTTACATCAGCAGCCAAGCCAAATGAGCCCATTAAAGATCTACACATAAACTAAATTGAGGAGGATCCCAGCCTTATAGGGCCAGTTTATTTATCACATGAAAGCACTATGGTCTGACAGAATGATTTATCGTAGTTGTTTTCATACATCACATTATGCTTTCCAGTAATGTGCCATTTAAATGACAGTACCCAGTCCGCCTTGATCTTGTACTTTGCTTTCTTCTATAATTCCCCCTGCTTCTATATGACTTTACTTTTTTTTAACTGCATAAACGCCCTCCTTTTGTTTACATGTCCCACTTCTGCTGCCAAACACAATTTACCTTCTCCCACACAATGCTTCGACCCTCTGACTTTGATTGAGTTTTATTCTTACCTCTACTACTCCTTTCTTGCTTGTCAGTGTGCTGGGGCCCACATAAAAACTAACACATCCCAGCAACATCTTCCCGGCTCTCTCAAATGCCACCAATGCTTTGTATATCAGTTCTGAATGGGTTTTTGCCACCCCTGTACTTACACCACTGAACCAGTGCAGTCTTAAACAACTCTGGCATTTGCATCCATTCCATATCATTCCTGCTTACAAGTTATACTCATTAGATGTTGCTTCATCTTTATTTATATTTGTTCAACAAATGCTTTCAAGCTGTTATATATATTCAATTGAGTAGACTGAAATGTTGATTTTCACACCAATCTTCAAAAATTCAAGCAATTTTCCAAACATTTCAGATTTCAACACTTCTACTGTTACATGCTCTACTTTTAGCCTTCATATATGATGTAGTTATTCTTCCCTTTAAAGGATTGTAACAACTAATATATTATTATACTTTTACTCTTCACATATTATTTCATAATGGTTCAACAAAGTTTTCAAGCCGTCAGTAACTTATTTGAGTAGACTCAAGCTTTTGCAATTCATTCTATTCTTCACCAATTCAAGTACCCATTTCATACATCCTCCATCTTTCATCTTCTACTTGTACTCTTCAGATTTAGTCAGTTTTAAATATATTTGAGTAGACTTCAGACTTTCAATTTTCCATGCTAATCTTCAACATTTTAAGTAATTTCCAACCATTTCATACTCTTTATATTTTTCCATCTCTTCAAGATTGCTTCTTCAGTTTCTTCACTTAATGACCACAACAGCATTACCTATGGGGTTATACTAAAAGACAAACATTTGGACTTACTGATTAATGTTTTACTTATACAAGCCAAATTCTTCATCCACAAAGCCAAATATTTAAAAACTCCACCCATCTTCACACACTTTTTGAATGAATTTCATCTGTATATTAAGTCCCTAAAATATACTAAATCTAAACATGCCAATGACCTCTACACAACGTTCAAAAATGATCTGACTAATGTTGCATAACAATTGTATAATCCTTGAGCTGGTTTTCTATCTTTTTCATTCTATTTTAATTTAATTTTATTCTTGATTCTGATTCTTACCTCTGTAACATGATGTCTGCTCTTGTTAAATGTTAGACATAGTTATATCAATTGCCTGACTAGTTTGTAAATGCACTTGTCAAATAAAGATTTGGAAAAAAAAAAGTTTCTTCACTTAATTCAGCATTGTTTCAACAATTTATCCAGCTCATTCAGCTTACAGCTTTCAGCATTCACCCGTATTCCTTCGGGAAATGCATTTTCTAGTTACTTTCTTGTTTCTGAGCCGCTCAGCCCACAACCAACTTTCTATACAAGGCATCTGCCGTAAATAGCTGTGAGACACTCAATACGTGAACTTCTCAGAACTGGCAACACCGATGCTCGTGCGCTCCCTTTACTTCCAGTGCTCCAGTCAGAGCAATAGAGCCCCCCCTGCCCCTGCCGGCTGCCGCCCAGTTTGGCTTTATCTGTCATAACAGGCACATCTGACTTGTCACATGCGTGTGTTGTGTAACCGATGGAGACTGTAAACGTCTCGTCAAGAATGGCTACACCTCTCAGGTAAGCACCAAATGAACTGTTAACGCTCGTGATCTTTCAGGTCGTAGGACAGGAGAGACTCCCAGTAGGACTAACTTACATGTTGGTTCATGTTTCAACCACCGAGCTCACCGCTTGGCCTCTGTTCATCTACACTTCTGTTTGACTCGCTTTTCTGTTGCTACCCGACAGCCTCCGTAGTAATGGTCGCTTGGTTCCGCGGTTAGCGGTTAGCTAGCCTCGGCTAAAAACATTATGGCCTCGCTGACTCGCCGTAGCGCCTGCCTTCTTCTTCTTCTTCTTCCTCTTTGCGGTGGGCAAACTGTTGCCATGGCGACTACAACCACAAATTATCGGAACTTTGACAGCAGTTGGTGCGCTCTCGAGCATTTAGATTTACACAGACATTAAACAATTTACATTTGGATTTTTTAAAAATGGCTTCTTGCCTGGTCCCCGATTTCCCGGCCGTCATGGTGGCTCTGGAGCATTTAAAGGAGCTGGACAAACAGCTGAACGAGGAGGGAGCACCCTTCGCTCCTGAAGCCAGCCTCCACCTGGCAGAGATGACGGCTGCTATCACCGACCTGGAGGCCGACCGACGTGCAGCCCATGAACATTTAGAGGTGGAAACAATAGAAAACAGTAAGCTCAGACACCAAATCAACAACACCCGTGAACGGATGAGCCAGGAGATCATGGCTGACGTCGCAGCAGCGCGTGCATCCAACGCTGCGGAGATAGAGCAGCTGCACAAAGACCTCAACACTGTCCTCCAGCTGCAAGAGGACACCGGGAGGAGACAGGAGGCCCTCTGGAGACAAAACCAAGCACTGTACCCGCAGCGAGAACAAGTGAAGCGTGAGCACGAAGAGGTCATGGCTCCTCTAAATGAGCAGATCACCCTAAAATATGAGCTGCAAATACGGCTGAATCACACACAGGAGCTGATAGAGGAGCTGAAGTCCCAAATTGCAGCTGTCAACCAGGATAAAATAACCTTGGAGCAAAACATGGAGTCGGAGAGAGCGGCTTTCAAGATGAAAAAAGACAACGTGTCCAGAGAAGTGGATCACACAGATGAGAAAATTAAGGAGTGGAAGCAAACTACCAGGAAGAGCAGAGCAGAGCTGGAGAGGGTTCATGATGAGAGACAAAAAACCCAATACCATCTGGGAGAGCTCATGGCTGATATGGCCAAGCTGAAGAGCGGTTTAGAAAGACTGAGAGAATCTCGGTGCCAGTTTGAGAGACAGCTAGAAGGAGAGACCCAGAAACATCAAGAACTGAGGGAACAGAGAGAAGCGCTGAAGCAGGAGCTTTGTGAGTTGGGAGAAGCGTTTAGGCTCGCTATTCAGAATCTCAAAGAGGAAATCGCCACGGTCGACGGTAATATAGAGGAGGGTCGAGCGTCAAGGTCGCTTTGTCAGGACGCCTTGGCTCAAATTTATGAGATTTTCAAGCAGCACCACGAAGAGGAGAGCGAAGTCAAAGCAGAGTATTCCCACGTCTTGCAGCGGCTGGACCGCTCCAAGCTGCAGCTGGAGGACCGGGTGGCGTCCATAGTGAAGCACAGGAAGGAGATCAAGGAGATGGACAGGCAGGTCAGGGAACTCCTGGAAGTGGACACCGTCAACCAGCGTGTTTTCCAGAGGAATCAGGAGGAGCTGTGCGATAACATGGACATAGAGAAGAAGAACATCAACCACCTCGAGGAGGAGAGGAACGAGCTGAAGAGGATCCTGGAGGAGAAGAAGAGGAGGCAGGAGGAACACGTGGCCAAAATGACCTCCGACATCAGCAACAACGTGAGGAGATACGAGGAGCTTTGCCAGGAGCAGGCCGCCTTCCACCGGCGCCAACCTCAAAGCACAGATGCAGGGCTACTGATGAGCCACATGAACCGGTGTGAGATGGAGTACAGACAGATGGAGATCAAGTACCACCAGGAGATACAGGAACACACCGCAGAGGCCGAGAGCATCACGACGAGCGGCGAGGAGAAGCACAGGGAGTTGGCAGAGAAAGAGGAGGTGCTGAGGGAGCTGGAGGCCCGATGGAGCGAGGAGCAAAGTCGACACCGGAGACTGAAAGCGCTCACCTCCGAGCTGAGCCAGAAGAAGTCGGCGCTGGAGCGGTCCATCCAGGGGCTGAGGGACAAAACCAGCTCTCTGCTGCGGCCCAAAGAGCGGAGGAAGGCCGAGCTGGATGGAGCACGAGCAAGTTACATGGAGGCGATTAAAAAGCAGGCCTCGGAGCTGAGAGCCGTAGAAATAAGCATTTATAACAGCAGCGTGAAACTGGAGCAGGTGAGAATGGAGAACAGCAGGCTGCATCTCTGTAACAGACAGATGGCAGGAGACGTCAGCATGGCCAGGAGGAACAAAGACAGGTGCTGGCAGGAGGTGGAGCAGCTCAACCTGGACATACAGGCTCTGTTTGACAGTCTGCAGGAGGCCTGGAGAGAGGACTTCCTGGTAACGGAGGACTGTCAGAGCAGCGATCGTGCCCTCTTAATGTCTCTAAGTACTCTGCTAGACCACTTGAAGACCAGGAGACCGCAGCTAGGAAACGTCAGCGTACTCCTACACCGACAAATGTTAGACTTCAGCAAACGACTTGGAGATAAAACTACAGACCAAGCGTAGTGGAGCCGTGTGGATCCAGATTCAGATCCAGGCAGCAAAGAGAAACCAAATAAAGCAGAAACAAAGAAGACATTGTTTTATTTCAGGCACACAAAACACATTAAAACACTCAAATTAGTAAAAACACTGAGATTCACCCCATTGATTAGATTTTTTGTTGCCTTCACTGACACAGACACTGTAGTTATGTTCTGTGTGACTTTTCAGCCACTTATACATTAGGCATTTTTTGCATTTTATATTTAATTTTTCACATCACCAGGGCTTTTCCCTTCATTTGACATATCACAAGAGGAAAATGCGAGGTGTAGCTTATATAATTAATGAGTACCAAATCCAAGTGAACTGCCTCAGTTTTAGGATTCATGCTGACTCACTTGAATAGAAGAGAGCCGTTAATGCTTTTAGCAACACCTGTGCTTTTCTTTCCATGGCAAGTCCACATGTCTGCTGAGAGAGAGGTCTGCTTGATTATTCACTCATTAAAGGGATAGTTCACCCAAAATTCAAATTTCACTCATTGTCGACTAAGAGCTGTGAGAATTTTCAGAGTCCTCCGTTCCTCCTCTGAGTTATGGGGGGGTCCGTGCAGCACTGTATGTCCATATGACGGTTGTGAACGGGGCTCACTTTTCTTCATCCAAAAAACATCCAAATACCTCCATACTGCTCGTCTGTAATGTCCCTCTTGTATTGAAGCCCCCACATGAGAAATTGTTCTGAAATAAAATTAAATGAATCTATATTTTAAGCTTGTTTGTAGCGGAAGCTCCCAGCACGGCTCTTCCTGGTCTGTCCAAATCTCTCGCGATTTGCACTGACACCCAGTTCACAGCTCCGCAAATCGTGTGAGATTCAGGCAGAGTAAAACTGGGAGCTTGTATATTAGTCGACATGAGGGGGAGTAGATAATGAGTGAAATTTGAATTTTGGGTGAGCTATCCCTTTAAGTAATTGTAGTTTTGACCTCTGTACACAAGAAGGGCATTAATCATTTGAAATGCTGTGAGTGAGGTCTGACCATTCAGAAGCCTTGTCCAATCGGACGCCTACATCGAATATATGTGTTGTTTCTATCTTGACATGCTCCACCTGTTAGCATTGCTAACCACTTTCAGTCACTATTTGTGTTGTGTGCCATTTTTAAACCTGCTCTACTTCCTGCTACTGTTTCTCATTTTCTGCTCTACTTCCTGCTACTGTTTCTCATTTTCTCGCTGTGACTGAATTAGTGATTGTTGTAATTAAAAACTAATCAATAATAAAACAGTCTCTTTTCGACTGATTCATTACAGTAACAGAAAGTATTTTTCTCACCTCACCATCCTGTCTTCTGCAGTTATTATTATGCTCCTTCAGTCAAAAGCTATAATCCTCATATTCCTGTGTACTATATTATAAACTCAGACATAAACATAGATGGCATTGTACCCTTGCTGTAAATGGAAACCTTTACAGCAACTTAAATGGAAACCTTTACAGCAGGTGCAAACATAGAAACATTTGAATGGAAAATTTAAATGAAAAATCCCAAAGAAACTTCAATTCAAATGTATGTATCATTTTTATTCCCAGTGTCATTGTTAAATGTCAGTTTGATTCAGTGTGGTTGACTCCTGTTTTCCTCTCAGACTTGTTGCATGAAGTTTGGTGACTAAATCTACTTCTTTCCTGTTATGTGTTGCTGGTACCAGCAGGTGGCAGAAGGGACCAGGTTTCTCTCGGCTGTGACCTTGCCCTGCAGTTAGAGGGTCAAACAACCACCCACTTTCCTCTGAACAAAAACATGCAGACACATGCACACAGAGGAACATTCCCTGCTTCTGTCTCACGCGCCGTTAGGACTACATAAAGGCAAAGAAGGACGGCTGACAAACAAGGTAGCTGCTACACAAGTGGAGCTGAACGGAAATCATCAGTTTATTCCAGTAAAGAAGGTAAGATGTCAGATCCTCAAACATGAAGTCAAGTTAGATTTGGACTCCTTTGTGCCATGTGATCTGTGTGTCTGTTGGTATGGTCATAATATATCATATTAAGGAATGTTTTTCGGATCGTGTCTACTGATCCCTGTCGGACTGGATCCGCCTAAAGCTCATCTTTCCAGTCATTATTTATATCTGCAAGCGCTCAGTACCAAAACACAGAACTGTGTAGCTTAGCTCTTGCTATGAGAACTTGTAACTTTCCACATCACTGAGATCAGAACTGTCTTTTATTCTGAAAAGCTAGATAGTGTCCCATTGTTTGTTGTCATAACAAGTCTTTCAGGAATACTCCAAAGTTCAGCTTGTTTTATCTTTCTGCAAAGGTAAACTATGCAGGTCTCTGAATAGTGACTTACCCAATTCTGCTTATCCTGCCCACAGGTCCCATTCACATTTAGCACAAACCGCTACTAAAGAATGGTAGAGTTTGGCCTAATGCTGTACATCCATGTTTTCAGGTGCCAGGAAAAGAAAGCCCATTTAATCACAGCCTTTGTAAAACAAAAGTGAAATTAGTCTTATCACAGCCTTCAAACACTTAAAGGGATAGTAGCATTTTTTTTAAAGTGGGGTTGTATGATCTACAAATAGCCCCTAAGTACTTTAATTGCAGTAGAAGACTCTCTGCACTCCTCCCGTTAGCAACGCCAGCCCATAATAGCCCTGCCCAGAGATTTACAACATACAGTGTTGTGAATGGACCCAAAGAAACTGCCTATTTTCACGGCCTACAAGAGGTTTTACCTGAAAAAAAAGTTTCATTGTTGGCCTGCACTTTGAAGGGCTGGAAAAATTATATAATAGCGAACAATGGAACTGTGTATTTTTTTCAGGTAAAACCTATTTTAGGCCGTGAAAATAGGCCGTTTCTTTGGGTCCATTCACAACAATGTATGTTGTAAATCTCTGGGCAGGACTATGGGCTGGCGTTGCTAACGGGAGGAGTACAGAGAGTCTTCTACTGCAATTAAAGTACTTAGGGGCTATTTGTAGATCATACAACCCCACTTTAAAAAAAAAAAATACTACCCCTTTAAGTTCCCAGTGGCTGTAAGAGGGGAACTAAGTGGATATGTTATGATGTCAGATCATATATCAGAGGTGACACAACCATTTAAAATGTAAAGGTCTAAGACCTCTAGAACTGCAGGACCTTGTCGTCTACTGAGCGTCTGTGTGGATTGTAACTGCTGTCCTCTTGTTCTGTTTGTGTAATAAGTAACAGTGTATTATCAGAATGAACAGAAGCGGGTCACATGTCTGTAAACAAACTGTTGTGGACAGAGTGTGGATCCGGTCCAGACAGGCTGTCTTAAGGTCAGAGAGTAAAGGAGCAATCTAACACCACAAACTAGATACATGATGTTCACGGTCTGACGCGCCAACATGGACTAACACACATAGACAGACGCTGGTGTGTTTTTAATAGGGGCTCCCTGTAGTTCCAAACAAGCTTTAATGGATATGTACACAGAAGAATACTCGTAATATACACAGTATAAATCTGTGCTTCATGACGTCGGTTCAGACACAGACTTCAGAAACTTCTGAAATGTTTTGTGGTTGATGCTTTATCATCTTGATTTCTGTCACACATACATTATACACAGCAGTGGTTCAGTTCAGTCACACAGATCACAAACAGTCAACATGATGAGACTGTTCAAATCAATAGGGCTGTTCCAGAATCGATTCACATAAGAATCGCAATTCCCATTTAATAGGATTCAGAATCGATATAAAATGTCCCAAAATCGATTTTGAAAAATAAAAAAATGAAACAAATCTGTCCTCCATTTCCTTAGAATTAAAAAGGCAGCTGTTTAACTGCACTATTCTTTTTAATAAAGAGGCTTTTCATTTGTTACTTAAGCAATATGTGACAGTTTCATGTTTAAAACTAAATGAATGTGAAAAAGACACTTGAGTCATTCAGTCTTGTAAAGCAGGATCATGAGGATCCTTTCACACCCATAGACTGAAGCACAAATCATTAGGAATCAAATCCTTTTGAATCAAAAATTGATTTTGAATAGAATTGTAGCCCCAAAAATCAGAATGAAATGGAATCGTGAGATAGTAAAAGAATCCCACCCCTACTGCCCAACCTCCCCTACACACACACACACACACACATGTATAAAAACCCACCCACATACAGTATTATAATGTATGAGGCAGCAGCCCTTCAATATGGACATTTCAATACAGTGACACAACTCACTCAGTCTCTCATTTACACACACATATATGTATAATATATATACACACACACACAGTAAATGATTCTGCCTGGAGAGGATACGATCACCTTCCAAGCAGCATACATCACACACACACACACTTGAGTGAAGAGTTGTTAAGCCCATTTGGACGTCAGTTGTGTGAGTGTTTTGTGGCAGATGATCTGCTGTCCTGTCTTCTACCTGCTTTACAACGACAACCATGCTGTAGAAATCACACACTTTGGCATTGTGGCGGTGTGTGTTTACGAGTGTGTGCGCATACAGACGCCATGACTCACCCACAGACCAACACAGCTTCTCCTTTCTGCTGCAGCCGCTCAAATTCTCTGGAATATAAGATCATGTTGGCACGAGCTGCAGTGAAGCAGCAGGCGGAGGCCATGACATCACTACTGATCACACACACAGTTGTCATGATTATTTATATTCATAGACATTCACAGTTTTCTAAAAAATGTGGATGAAGACAGCTCACACATGAACCTGCTCTCCATGATAGCTGCCATTAAAGGGATAGTTCACCCAAAATTCAAATTTCACTCATTATCTCCTCACCCTCATGTCGACTAAGAGCTGTGAGAATTTTCAGAGTCCTCCGTTCCTTCTCTGAGTTACGGGGGGTCCACGCAGCAGTATTTGTCCATATAATGGTTGTCAATGGACACCAGGTTTCTTGGTCCAAAAAGACACACCAAAAAACATCCAAATACCTCCATACTGCTCGTCTGTAATGTCCCTCTTGTATTGAAGCCCCCACATGAGAAATTGTTCTGAAAAAAAATCAATAAGTCTATATTTTCAGCTTGTTTGTAGCAGAAGCTCCCAGTGTCTCAGTTCACTGCTCTTCCTGTGTCAGTGCAAATCTCATGTGATTTGCACTGACCAGCGGAACAATTTCTCATGTGGGGGCTTCAATACAAGAGGGACATTACAGACGAGCAGTATGGAGGTATTTGGATGTTTTTGGTGTGTCTTTTTGGACGAAGAAAGTTGGTGTCCATTGACAACCATTATATGGACAAATACTGCTGCGTGGCGTGGACCCCCCGTAACTCAGAGAAGGAACGGAGGACTCTGAAAATTCTCACAGCTCTTAGTCGACATGAGGGTGAGGAGATAATGAGTGAAATTTGAATTTTGGGGGAACTGTCCCTTTAATCTGACAGAGTGAGGAAAACAGGAAAGTCAAAAAGTCAAAGGGATGTGATTTAAATCACAGATGGGCCTATAGCCTAATAAAATGTCCATATCTGTGCTTTCTTGTGTATTAACCCTTTCAAACTCCAAAAATGATTCAAATGAATCAAGCCAATAACATCCTGATGTTAAGATGTTTCATTAAAAACACTAAACCTTTAACCGTTGGAATCAAATCGTCACAGTTTTCAAAATGTCATCACAATCCATTTCAACAACTGTTGTGCTCTTTCAGTCTCAAATAGCTGCTTCATGCTGTAATTTTACAGTTCAGTAAACAACGTCCATCCAACCTTTAAAATATCATAAACCTAATATGCAAGTTTGTAAAAATCCAGTGTGTTGTGGAAAATAACCCCCAGCACTGACGCAACATGGACCAATCAGCTGTAAGGAGGCGGTGGTGCTGCTGTTACACCAGCACACTCAGGAAGTTGCTGCACGACGGTCCACAGACGCAGCTTTTAATGTCTATTGTCTTTTACAGATAGAACTGTTGTGTTGTTGCTCTATCTTTGGAGTCAGGGAAGAGTGTGTCAGTCTCCTCATGAGTCTATCAGTGGTATATCTGCCTCACACTCAGCTGGTGTGTGTGTGTGAGAGAGCAGCAGTGTATGTGTGTGCCTCACCAGCACATGACCTGTAATACTCCATATGGCCTGATGACGTCTCTACTTCCTAATCTCTCTCTCTCTCTCTGTCTCTCCACCTCCTCCCTGAGCTTTTAAAGGCGGCGGCGGCGGCGAGCAGACAGTCAGATTTCTGAGTCTGCTGAGAGACGGCACGTGCCACCTTCTCCTGTTGAAGTGAAAACACTTTGAGCTAAGCTGCAAGGCTTTAATCTGCTGACAGCAGCATAGAGAATCTATTCAGTAGCGTCACGGACAGACAGCGAGGACATTTTACTGAAGCACACAGTGGACATTAGCTGTGGACAGTGATGGAGACTATGGGTAAGAGACGTATCATGTTTAGATGGACAGTATGTATTTCAGTCATTTGAAGTGTCCAGGTGGACAGTGGCTCATGTATTTTGAAGGTTTGTCTTGATGTCAGGAGGCATTTGATATGTGGATCACACAGCAGCCGGTCTCTCTCCTGCTGTCATGTGGTTGTTGTGTAGAGGAGAAGATCTGTGAGACAGAGCTCAGATCAGTCTCAGGTTTGTGCACATGAACATGCACAACATTTTCATTTTTTCTAAAAAATGTGGAGATTGAAAAATACTTCTTCACTGTGGAGAGACAGTTTGACTCGAGATGGAATTTAAAGGGATAGTTCACCCAAAATTCAAATTTCACTCATTATCTACTCACCCTCATGTCGACTAAGAGCTGTGAGAATTTTCAGAGTCCTCCGTTCCTTCTCTGAGTTACGGGGGGTCCACGCAGCAGTATTTGTTTATATAATGGTTGTCAATGGACACCACTTTTCTTTGTCCAAAAAGACAGACCAAAAACCATCCAAATACCTCCATACTGCTCGTCTGTAATGTCCCTCTTGTATTGAAGCCCCCACATGAGAAATTGTTCTGAAAAAAATTCAATAAGTCTATATTTGAAGCTTGTTTGTAGCGGAAGCTCCCAGTGTCTCAGTTCACTGCTCTTCCTATGTGTCAGTACAAATTGACCAGCGGAACAATTTCTCATGTCAATTTCTCAATATATGGACAAATACTGCTGCGTGGACCCCCCCGTAACTCAGAGAAGGAACGGAGGACTCTGAAAATTCTCACAGCTCTTAGTCGACATGAGGGTGAGGAGATAATGAGTGAAATTTGAATTTTGGGGGAACTATCCCTTTAATTAAAATAACATTATAATTGTAATCTAATTTATACAAATCTTTGTGGTTTCTTCTGCGTTCTGGCTGTAAGTGACATTATTAATTATCATTATTATGTGTTACCTTGTGCAGCATTTTGAACAAGAGTGATGTTTCTCAGCAGCACAACCTGCTGCAGGTCAACGTTGTTGTGGAGGTGGACACCAGAGGAACAGATGGTGCCTGTGTGTGTGTGTTAGTGTGTGTGTTGGTGCATATGATCAACACGGCCTCTCTAAACTGAAACTGAAAGTGCTGCACTAATGAAAACGGTGCCTGATGAAAACATCCAGTTAGTCAGTAGTTGTATAGTTGACTCTGTTTTAGCATCTTTCAGTCAATTGTTTTGATTTTTATGACATGATTTTTGGTGACATGTCCCTTGTCCCCACAGGGTTAAACCACATCTACACAGTGGTGGACACACACCGGGGCCGTGGTGTTGCAAACCATTTACAGTCCACTCTTTTGTTCAAACTCAGATATGAATATAGCCAAAGTCTGTGCAGAGCGTGGGCCTCAGCTGCATTAATGAATCAGGTCACGCGTGAGCAGACAGACAGATGTTCTTTCGGGACAAAAGGCGAGCTGGGCTTTGCCCATGTAATCATCCTGAGACACACAGCAGACAAAACCAAACCAAACAGGGATTTGTCTGGGTTGCTGCTGAAGATGAGCAGACAGCTGAGGAGATCACAGCTGAGTGTCAGTTACTGAACCACATGGAGGACAGGTGTCACTTTACATTGATTTTATTTATTTATGTATTAGTTTAGTATAGTATACTCGGTCTGTATCAGTGTTCACATTTTAGTTTGTTAACAAGGCATTTCTTGGTATTGTAGTTGAGTGAGTGTTGTGTTGGAGACATTCTGATGGACGCTGGAACTGTTTCCACTCATGTGATGGAGGAGAGAGAAGACACTAGGGTTGCAAAGGATGGAAAATTTCCAATAAATTAACGGTACATTTCCGGAAACTTTCCATGGGAAATTAAGCTGGGGAATTTTGGAAATATTCGAAATTGGAAATTTTCCACGGGAATTATGGGAATTATTGGAATTTATGGGAATTATTGGGAATTTATGGGAATTAACTAGAAATTGGTGGTAATTGAAACAAACTGTATCAAAAAAGAATCTTGTCTTTAACGTTATTTTGTTATTATTTAGTGGTCGGGTCGCCCAGCATTTCTTAGTTTTGGTTTTGCAGATGCTGCCCTGTGGGTTATGGGATGGGAATAATGTCACCAAATCACCGTTTATGGTTCGTCTGTCTTGCGCCGGTCCAAGAATTTCACCGTGCACGGAGGCTCATGGGAAATGTAGTGTGAACACACTTTGCTTTCAAAAACTCCTGGTTGTCCCTTTAAATGAAAGGAGCCCTCCTATTGTGCTTTGGGCTCAAAAGTGTGGCCTCCAGGGTTCAAGGAATCATCTGTGCATGTGATGGAGGAATGCACAGTGCATGTAGGGGGCGTGGCCTAACAGCCCTGCAGGAAGCAGTGTGCATGTAGGGGGCGTGGCCTAACAGCCCTGCAGGAAGCAGTGTGCATGTAGGGGGCGTGGCCTAACAGCCAGCAGGAAGCAGTGTGCATGGAATAGCAGAGATATTCAAGTTGCTTGCATTAAATCTGGTTGTTTTAGCCAAGATTATGCTACAATATATTTTCTCCAACTATATTTAAGTTCCCTGTTAAGGGCCAACCTTCAATTTTGTAAATTTCCGATTAATTCCCGTTAATTCCCATAAATTCCTGTTAATTCCCATGGAAAGTTTCCAACTT